>JABELC010000009.1:620000-1220000 GCA_028455995.1 Scleromitrula shiraiana
TATATCCATATCCATATCCGTATCCATATCAATATCGACTTCCATATCCAAATCCATATCCTTATGCCAATATATACCACATACCCAATATCTATATCGTCCCATCATCCCATCCCATATCATATCATATCCTATCATCTCAACCACATCTGCACAGTAGGTTTCTCCCCATTCTTCCACTCCACCCCCTGAACATGATCCAAATCCCACCTCAACGTCTGCACATACCACTGACACTGACCAATTTCCTGCTGCACCGTCCCGGGGCCCGGCCCATCAAAAAACATCCTCAACAAATGCACCTGCTGAGCCGTAGAACCCGTCTGCAATCTTTCTCCCCCATTTGCCTCATCCTCGCCCTCCCCTTCCCCTCTCCTCAAAACTAATGCTAAGCTCTTCAGCCCCGTCAGACATTCTATCTCGGATAGTGTATCGAATCGGAATAACCGCAATATCTCCCACAAATACGCATCGATAGCCACGCGTTCGATCTGCTCCCTCTGCGCGCACAGCTTCAAATCGCCGGCCAGATCCCCCGTCGGCGAGCAATCTTCGTGTTCGAAATACAACGTGTCGATAGCGAGGTTCACATAGATCGTAGACGGATAGAGGGGGTTAAGTTGCAGAAGTGTATAGTGGGTTAGGAACAGCGAGCGAGTTTCCGAGGAAATGGATAGGAGGATTGGGGACGGTAGGGACGTGATGTAGGATTTGGTGAGGCGGGAGAAGCGGATGGGCAGGATTCGGGGCGGGGGGAGGTGGTGGTGCCAGATTTTTAGGCGTAGTTCGGAGGGGAGGGAGAGGAATGAGGGGAATGTTGTGGCAGGTGTTGTTGTGGCTGACATAGTGGGGCTAGCAGATACGTATATTTGAGGATGGATATAGGTGGAATATTTGATGGATGATTCGAGATTTGAGGAGTTCGATGAAAAATATAAAGGATCTTGATGAATATATCATCAAACATTCGAAGATTTGATATAATGGCTAATGGTCTTTGAGTGTGAGTGTTGTGTAATGCATGGATTGTAAAGTTGTGAAGTTGAAGATTGTGGAGTTGTGGAGCATCATCATAGGTGGCCGGTGATGATGGCTGCCGCTAAATAATAGATTTCCGTTAGCCTGAAGCCTAGATAATTTTTGGGTCACCTCCACTGCAGGATATTTACTAACTATACGTACCTGGGTATTTCAGCTTCCTCAAGATTTGATGAATTATACAGTAATCAGGTAATACAATTGATTATTCTGATACAAATCTGCCAGCAAGTAAATCAAATATAGTCAGGTCGAAGATGTTTTCAAATTGGTTTTTTGTTGATGTCAAAGTTGGTGGTCAAGTATATATACCTACTGATCTTCTAGATTGTATCACACGCATGCATGTCTCATAATCTATATCCATAGGATTCCATTAATATCTGAATGTTATAATACAATATATATTCTTCTATATACACCAAACACTAGGAGCTAATACCCCCTAGGGTTTTCTCTTTCTAATTACATGCTCTAATAAGCCTCAATAATGAGCATTATCTTACAATTCCTAGCTAGTAGGAGGGTATAATATATGTACCCGACGCCGTGTATGCATAACTCATGCTTTCCCATATGTAACGCTCAAATATTCAATCATAAGATGTTCGTTCATCATTAGCCCGCTTATGAGCCTTATAAAGTAGCTCCGCCCAATCCAACATAGTCAACTCTCTTTCCTTGTAATTTTCACCATACCCGTCCTTCCACTGTCCCCTTTCTCCGAGATTTTTATAATTCAGAGGTACTCTGAATCTTAACCCAGTACACACCAATATAACATCGACAAATTCATTTGAACTTCTAACGTCGTTCTCACCAGGATCGTAGAATCTCCAGTCGAGATGCCTCCTTTCTTCGAATCTGTTTCCCATCTCCGTCTTGTAATCTTCAACGTCCTTATCATCATCATTATCACGCTCCTCATAACTCATCAATTCCGCCCCCATCAATGCCACCAAGTGAGCATCCCAGGCACCCTCTCTTCGACCTCCAGCCTCATGCAGAAGATCCAATGCCTGATGTCTCAAATTTAGATCATTGCAATTCGAAACCACTGCAAACAAAACAGGCACCACTCCAATATCAAAAACAAACGATTTTACAAATGACGGCAGTCTAATGATAGCCCGACAGAGAGCAACCATCTCGCGATATTGAGGCAGAAGTAACCCGTGTATACGTTCATACTGACCAAGCTCGCAATGTGGTAACGGTGAGCCGGACGACGACGACGATGATGATGGCGATGATGAATATGTAGAGGCTGTAGCCATATTCAGAGTATAGCACGCACCTTGCAAAGCGCCATAAAAAGCCAACGAATACATACGTAAGGTACAAACCTCAACGAAATCTTTATCGTCATCATATTCGGTTCTATCTTGTTGAGATAGAGCAGTATTCAGTATAGGCTCGAAGGCAGATTGCCATTTTTGTAGCTCAATCCCGAGTCTGGCTCCCTCTGATGATGATGAATATATGAAATTGATTGGAATATGTTGAGTAGAAAATCGAAAATCACAAGTTGTAAGGAAACGATAAATTCGTTTGGTAAGAAGTTTGAAATGGAAACTTGCTTCGCTGAGAGTGGTGAAGTAATCGGGGATTAAGCATGTGGCCATTGCACTTGGTGAAGTAGGTGCAATGAGGTCGGCGATTGGAAGGTGTGAAGTGGGGGAGGTGCCGATCCACTAAGAAAATAAGGGTTAGTCATCAAGCTAAAATAAAGTTTTGATAGTTTATTTCGGGATATTGATCTATAAATCATGGCATGGTAGGGATGAGGGGTATAATAATTTTGAACCTACAGATGTCGTGTGAACTTCGAGGCAAGTAAAAGCATAAACTAATTCCTCCTCAATGACATTTGATCCGGTGATTCTCAAAAATTTGCTTGAATCGTTCTGGTCAGAGAGCCAACCATGCACAAGATCAATAGCGCATCTAATATGTGTGAGAGCGAGTCGTAGATCGCCATGTCGATTCTCGAAGCAGAAAATCAATAGAGAGGCAATAAAAGTAGTTCGAATAGATGTGTAACCCCGGACGATCACTTTTCGAAGTTCTTCGAGAGCATAGCCATATTTTTTCCGGGCATATTGATGATGAGATTCCGCCTCAGAAATCGTAGATGTTGGTGAATTCACCGATTTGCAAAATCGATCTAAAGCCGCGAGGGCAATTGTGCAAAGAAGTATGCATGGTTCCTCATAACAAGCTTGTGGAACAATTCGATGCCAGATTGTAGATTCGACACCGCCAGCAATATCGCTTGCGGTTTCATATCGAAAGAATTGGAAATATTGTGCTGCTTGTTCATCTTGAAAATTGACTGTTACCGGGGAACGTGGAATGTTCTCAGCTAGAATAATTGGAGATGGTCGACGAGTTTTGAGCTGGGACACAGATGATGTCTTTGGTCTTGGCTGAGTATTGGGGGTAGTTTTGTGTGCATATCCATCGCACGTACGACCAAATTTCTTGCATCTTTGGCACCCAGGTTTTGCCTCGTCACATTTAACGCGTCGAATTCTATTGATGTTGATTGTATCAGTCTCCGTTATATTGGTATGATTGCAAAGAAAAGTAAGATAGTATCACGGGTCCCACTATGCCCTCTTATCCCGCCGCCAAGTCCAAAGTATATGAAAAGGATAATGGTAAGGCTATACGAAAAAGTGAAGAAATAGGTTATATGTAGAAACGAACAAAGTAAAAAACTCACTTGCAAGTTATACAGCCAGTGCGTGACCGGGAGCCAATTCTGACAGCTCTATTCTCTACCATTGGCTCCATTGGGAAAGATAAATCAAAACTGATTGTATTGTAGTGGGGTATAAGATGAAGCTTTATGAAGATCGATCTTGATCGTGAGATTGAAAAGTGGAATAGATCTGTATTGGGGACGAGAAAGCTTCAACTGCTTCATTGCGTTCATAGCATCCATATATCTAGTTTCGAAAAGTCCATACGTACCAAGCAGGCTCTCAATTAAGTCTACATTGGCAAGGGCTGTTTAGATGTAGTTAGTATCTGCTGCATCCTGGTACGTTCGATTTGGGTTATGATGGGTCTGGCCCAGTTTGATGCTATACTGCCGGGTTGAGATCATGATAGTGAGATAGATACTGCGGAGAATATATATGGAGAATTCATCTCCACTTAAGCGCTTCTTTTTAGGAAGAAAAATCCGCCAAGCCGTGGGTGGTTGGCCAGCTCGGCTAACAATGGAAGAAGGTGGGTCGCAGCTGAATCAATTGCCGCATAGACAATGGACATATAGTTCAGAACATGTTTCTTCTGCGGCTCGAACTCTACGATTGGCAGTTATGTATTGTTTGCAGATTTTGACCCTGGTACCGAATTTGGAGAAAATGGATGTAAAGTCCCATAGGCCTATGAAGCAGATCTGACACTAAATTTGGAGAGTAAGTCGTCAACCCTACCATTGACAGGACATGGCAAGCAAGGGTTGGTTGCATGGGGCCCATGAGCCTGCAGCAACTCGAAGTAGATGACAGCAAGATTGCCATGCAGATGGGAATCGTTCATTATGATCGATCGCGTGATTAGATAAAATCTCGTATTCTACATAATAGAATCGTCACTTTTGCCTCCAGTGCATCAGGTATGTAATTGCTACTCAAACTCTTGCACGTTATACAGAAACTCTTCATGTATATTAATAAGTGAGTGCGATAGCGATAACCCTTGCCATTGTGCTCACCCCCTGAGATAATAAGCACAATAACTGTCTTCGTGTAACAATTGGCTTCATCAAACATATATGGCGCGCTATAAGGTGAAACACAACGTCATTCAAGCGCGATATTAATATTCCATTATGGAACTGATAGGTATATCTAGCACGGAAGATCTGTAACGACAAAACAAAGTAGCATCGATAGTTGCGGTGGGTTTCTGCAGGCACGATCCAAACCATGTCGACGGCGGCACGGTTCATCTCGTCATCTCGCTACTGCAACATGGGTGTACTTAATGATTCGATTGAAACAAACCCAACTAAATGACAAGCTGAAAGAGCCCCTCCAAACTTTAAATTAATGTCAGGACTGTATTCGCCCGGTGTCAATTCATTGTGCATCCGGTCATGAAGAATTTTCTAACACGAGCTGAGTATATTCACCGCCGACTAGGCCAAAGCTTTGACATATCTGAAATTGAATGGAAGGAATACTCGATTTATTTTTTCACAATAGCTTCAATATTGTTGTTTTATTGTGTTGGTTCTGGACAAATACGGTAAAGAGACTGGCATCCTCGTTTATGTCGCACATTTAACAGAGAGGAATAGAGAGATTGCATGATGTCACACAACCTTTGCAATCTCCTAAACAAGCATTGCAGCAGATCAATTACGCGTGTTTTAAATTTCTGCTCATTGGTTAGTTGTGGTACTGATGGCAAAAATACTCCATAGATTTGTTAGGAGTTTAACGATATTTTGAATGTGTCGTAGGGAAGCTTACTTTGATCGGGGAGCTATGAATTTAAGGAACGGCACGAAGAACCCGATAAAGGCAATGATATGATTGCGGGGAGGGGTAGTTTATCCAGCCATACTACGTAAATCGTACGACCTTGGGCGAAATACTCCGGCTCTGACGCCATTATCAATATGAAATTCGATCCTTATTGACGCCCCTCAAAAATCTCGAGACAACTTCAACGACTTTCTCAGGCTGTTCCTGCTGCACCCAATGCCCTGCATCATCAATCAATTCGACCCCTTTCAATTGAGTACATACGTCTTTCAAATTTTCCACCACTCCCGGTTCTTGATATGTCCCCCAGTCTTTCTTGCCACTGATGAATAGAGACGGAACATAAATTTCTCTCCCAGCAAAGAGTTCCACGTCTTTACTCCATTTGGAATCTGTACTGACTCGGTACCAATTCAACGCCCCTTGGAATCCATTTCTTCCAAATTCTTGCACATATACGTTTAGATCTTTATCACTCAGCCATCTTTCACTCCGTTCTCTAACTTTGAGGGGATCTTCAGATTTCATATGTAGCTGCACTGCTTCTCTCATGGAGGATTTCAAGGGCATCACATAATAGTATGGCAATTTTTGTAGTTCAGAAGCAGACCATTGTTCAAGCGGATGTGGATCATTGCCATCCCAGTCTGCAGATTTCAGATGAAAGTAACCACGCAGAAATTCATAAAGGTTTGATTTCGGATTATCCAGCTCCGACGCCGCCGAATAGGTAGAATAGTACCACTTGTAGTGTTTACGAGGCTCGGGAAGGCATGCTAGTTCCTTGTGGATATCTCGTTGATCAGATGGCGGATGTGGGTTTGATGCATTTGTTGGAAGAACAGGCGCTCCTTTGAATGGATGAGACATTGCAATCACACTAAACTATTAGTTAGACATATTTGATGTATGTAGACAAGAGAAAACAATACGATTTGAATAAATCCGGTCGCATTAATGCACACATGCTGGCGGCAACGGCGCCAAAATCATGCCCAATGACACATGCCACTTCATGATAACCTAAAGCATTCACCAGAATCACGGCATCCCGGACAAGTCGGGTAAAAGTGAATGTGTTCATATCAACGGAGGAGAAACCCCGAGTATCCCATCCCGTAGTTCGTCCATATCCTCGTTGGTCATAGGCTATGACATGGTATCCTTCACCTGCAATTGCGGGCATTATTTTGCGCCATGAGAACGCAAGTTCCGGGAAGCCATGAAGACATAGGATAAGGGGATATTTTGGGTTTCCGGCACTGAGCATGTGGTACCTTAGATCGTGAGATTGGATATAAGATTCCGATACCCCTGGCGGGAGAGGAAGCGGTGAGTATTGTTCTGACATTTCAGTATATTTCTAGTCGAAGTTTAAGAACGATAGTTGCCAGACGTGAAGGTTATACCGCACAAGGGAATAATGTAGAAGGTTGGATCCTTTAGTTAGCCTTAATTTTATTATTAGAATGTTGTTGATTAAAGGTTACGGAGAAGCGGGGAATTCATCTGGTCGAGCCTTCCGGTTATTTTTTTTATATCCGTTACTTATTGTGACCACATGCACTCATTCGTGATATTCGCCAGTGAGCATGTAACATTTCAGCACATTATTAATATTTTCTATCACCTCGTGATTCTTCATATACTGGTGGATGAACTTTTGCCCACATTCTCCTTATCCAAGCTTAGAATACTTCAACATACTTCAACATCAAAATCGTAGCACTCAAGTACTTTACCTATTATTAGATAAATATGAATGAGAATATCTGCTGCCTGAGTGTCATATTGATTACTCGTTACGAGTTTATTCATTTGATCATTTGATTCAATCTTATCGAATGTCGGGTTAATACCGCCGGCTGTCAGTACTTATCGCAGTCTCTCGGTGACAGTAACGATGACGGTGACGGTGAGGGTCAGCCTTCTAGTTTGATAGGCGTAGAACAAAAGTTTGTGTAACATAATCTACATAACCCTAGTACCTGAAGCTATTTTCTAACAAAGTGAATTCATCATACATTAAGTTCGAACTAATTGAGATCATTCAACCTTACAAGACTTAGAAGTAAGTATACTGTAAAATTAAATAAAAACCTTCATTCAACTTTTCAAGGTTATCTATTCTCTGTTTCAAAACAACCGACCCTAAGAAGATCTCTAACACTCCAGATTCTTTACATATTAATTAGATATCGAACTCAAAAAGATAATATAGAGTATACTTTTGAGATTGTGCTTCCATAGAACATCTAGAAACGGAAACGGATTAGCTCATCATAATTACATCATAGAAAATCTAAAAAGTACCAGACCGTGATAACATCTGAATCATATAAACAGCAACCCACTCATGCACACGAGGTAAAATAGTAAAACAACCATGTAGGTAACGGAGCAGCCTCCGGTTTTCCTCGATAAAGATATTGATATTAACTCATCCATGAATGGGATTTCAATCAATCGAAAACAACATTTAAACCCCTGAGGTTGATTTAAATGCATCTGTCAAGATTCGATAAACTAAAATCTCATCTACCGAACCTTAAAAATAAACCTGGAAGAACAACTCATCTGGCCTGTCCGTCCCGGCCGCTCTTCCGTTAACCTTGAAAGTTAAAAAAAATAAAAGAAAATAAAAAAAAATAAAAATAAAATAAAATAAAATAAAAGCTACTACTAATCCCCGTCGTGATGTGGTTGCAGATCCCTTCCTTCTTTCTATGAACTTTGAATATTTGTAGCATTTTGAGAGGTCACTTGGCATTCCGTTCACGATCCCGCAGTAGATCTTCTTATTTTCCTTAAAAACTCAGAAACCCCTCTAGAGTCTAGATGTATCAAGTTGGAGGCAAATAATAGTTCAAATCAATTATTATTTGTAATAGTTCGACCTCCTGTTTCTAACTTTGTTATCATATTTATACTTAAGTACAGTATAGCCATGAGATTTCAGATACTATCGACCAAGTCACATCTCAATTCATACCTTTGAACTTGCATATTCCATCTACGATTACTCTTTTTGTATAGTACTTTGCTCCACTCGGACCAAAATGGGGTTATCTTGCGAGAAACCTAAACGCACTGCCCAGGTTTCTTTTGCTCCAAGATCGAAATCCGATCTGGACATGCCATACCAGTAGCGGGTAAGCTTCCAGAAGAACTCCATTATTCAGGCTTCATCCAAACCCACTTGAATTCAACGCAAGGTACTAAGGTACCTTATATACCCTTACCACTAACATTCGGCGGGGCCGATCCACAGAGCCTAGAGTCAATTTCCCTGAAGCCACCCTGGAGATCTAGGTACTGTACTCTAAACGATCAATACCCTGATTCTAGAGTTCGTTGAAAAATACTTGTTTAAAGCCCTGTTCTATATGCAATGTTACACAGGCCAAAATCCTATCACGTAGCCCCGGGGAGTACAAAACGTCCCTGGGTACCTGGTCTGATACATCTAGACCAGACCCGCTTAATAAGAAAATTATCAAGGAAATGGAATGGTTGAAGATATGGAAGCTCAATCATCAATGAGATGTGCACGCTTCATGCTCGATGCTCGACGCACAAAATGCTCAATCCATTCATCTATGAAAATCATTTATTATAAGTGGATTTTCACTGTTCAGATTGTGCTGTGAACCTTCCGATCTACAGTAGTAGAGTAGTGTTTTCACAAGAAAATACAGACAATACAGTGGATAGGGCTTAACCTCTTTGAGTAAGGAGGGGGGGAAATCCATCACAGAGGAGTCTAATTATAAGAGTGTTAACTCCGAGTCGATTTGCAATACATTGCAAGTCGATTGTAATAATAAATCGAGTTAGATTGATTCTTAAAGAAGTTAGATCGATTCTTGATTCAACGTCGATTTTTAATAATCTATGTTGAAGGTCTGAGTGGAGTAAGATTATATTATATAATCACATCATGTGATAATATGAAAAACCTCAATCTTCCTCTTTTCTGATATCACTCAATTGGGTTAGATTTTATTTAAAGTATAATTCTAACTCGATTTACCTGTGTGGATCTTATCCACTTCTTTGTCTGTTTTTTTTTATTTTTTATTTTTTATTTTTTTTTTTTGCGAAAACACTCTAGTATGGAGTTAATAAATCCAGATAGTATATAAAGTAGCAGTAGCCCCCAATAAAATCACCTTTAGAGGTAGTTCAATATATAAGAAGTGGGATTTATTTTATTATTTCTTAGGATGGGTACGGAACATTCGGTCCTAAATACCGACCCATAGCTGACTAATCTACGTTCAGCTACAAACAGAGGTTTACTGGGTATGTAAGTAATAATTCAAATTCTCTGACAGACACGGGGACTTATAAGTATTAGGTACTTACACCTATGTAATCTGTCTGTGCAATTGTGGAGAATTTTCAGCATTTGTATATCGGTATATGTGTATTAGGACTGGAGAGTGATGAATGCGGTCTAATCACATAGACACTATACATATAGGGAGAGAGCTAACAAGTTGTTCCGAATCAACTATCGAAATGTGTTGTTGTTGTTGATTGTTGATACAGCTGGATGGGCTCTGACTCTCTAGAACTAATAAGTGATGTATGTGTAAATATCCCCTCTTTCCCCTTCCCCATCCCCTTCCCCTTCCCCTTCCCCTTCCCCTCCCCCCCATAAATGAAAACCTCTGCTCGCACATTTTGGTAAGAGAAGATAAGAGAAGAGAAAGAGAAAGAGAAAGAGCAGATAATAATATAGCCATAGAATCATAGAACGGAACTTATTATTAAAAGTTAGATCAGTGTAAATAAACTTGGAATTAATTCACTTCTTTCAATTACAGCTCGTGGCGTCACTCATGGACTAATTACAATCCAATAATTCAAATAATTAAGTTAATACTAACAATACAATATGAAGCTTCATTTAGCGATTTGACTCTTATAATACTACTATTACACTCACTATTACACTCAAACTCGTTCATTAATTCATATCATATCATATCTACAACATTTCACATCTTTACCAATATCCCCAACATAACCACCATCTTGGGTGCTCCATCAATACATTCACAAAGATCTACCACCGACGTCAAAAAATCCACTGTTCTGCATACGGAAATCCATCAGCCACAACGAATTCAGCCATTTTCCATAATTTCTTGCATTTTCCAACTCACACATTGGCCAAGAATATCAAAGATCCCAGCAAATTCCAAGTATTCGTTTCGCCTAATATCTCCAGTCATCATCGACCATTCATGGTGTTACCATTCGTCGTCATAATCCATTACCTTAAGGTAGCAAAAAAAAGAAGAAGCTCTGCAACTTCAATTTCTACATTATTTTCTCAATGCGATAATATTCTCATTAGCCCTTAGTTGGCAGAGATATTTCAAAAGGCGATCTCGCCTACATCTTAAACATGTTTGGAAATAGAAGAAGAAGAGCGACGTCGAACCCGGTAAGTTATGATCGTCCTAGCTTTCGTTTCACTGAATCGTAAACTTCTCATGTTGCGCGACAGCTTCATCGCATTGGAATCTGCGCAAAACCATTGGAACATTTGAGCATATGCAGCCACAATGGTAACAAATGCTAATATATTTATTTCACAGCCTTTAAATTCTTCTAATGTAAACGCTTCCGCTGCGACCGCCGCCGCCCAGGCCTTTCTCTCCCACCGCAACTCGAATGCTTCCTTATCCTCCGCTGCAGCTGCAGCTGCTTTACGATCCAGACCTACAACACCTACATCCGTAGCAGACGTACAGACAAAAAGAACTATTCGAAGGAGTGGCTCAACCTCATCTGCGGGAAGTTCGGTTGGCGGCTCCTCATGCGGTCCACCCGGGTCTACACTGGTACGAAGAGGAAGCTCCGGTTCGATGACAGAACGGACTTTCAGGGATCAATCTCCTTCTCGATCTTCACCGGTTCCAAGTGCTCTTGATGCGCCTCCAGTTCCTGCTCTTCCGAAGAACATAAACACCCCTGTCAGATCTTCGCGTCGAGCCGCAAGTATGGACGCACCCGGGCTGAGGATTGCTTCACCACCTCCATCCAAACCTGGAGGCAGAGGGTCAAGCATGGGACCTATGGTAGGGTCCACCGCTCCATCCAGGAGACCTGGCCAAAAGACGACTTTGTCTAGTTTGTCAGAGCAGGGTGGTGTAGAAAGGTCAGAGAGTAGAGGGTCGGTGAATTTTTCCTTACCCACGAGTTCAAGGCCAATATCACCAGATGGACATAGGCGGCTAACACCTCCCGAATTATCAAGGTCGAATCCAAGAATCGTTTCTCCGACAAACCAGAATCTAGTTTATGATCCTAATACTAGAAGCTTCTTACCAATAGCAGAAATATTGGCTATTGAACAGAGACTTAATAATGTCGCTAATGCGCCAGTTAAGAAGAAGAAGAGGATCGCAACGAAGCAGGCTGAGGGCACCCACTTAGCTGATGGAACTGTTGGTGGGAGATTGCAAGGAACGGCTGTAGATGCAATAAGAGAAGCATCAAAACCACAGCCCCCACGTGAACCAGCAACAAATTCCCAATCGCAACCCGCGCTAACATCAGATCTTCCTCCAAATCCAGTTACGACTACCAAATCACCGCTCGAAACAGAGTCAAATTCTACGTCATCTGTACCTCAACAAGTCTTCGTTTCACCAGCGACTATACCGAAGAAGAAGAAAAAGCGGGTGATTATTAGTGAGTCGGAGAGTGATCAGGGGTCGATTTTCCCAAGTTCTTCTGATGATAGTGACGTCTCCATTCAACCACACAAATTCCATACCCGGGCAGGCACTTTGTTGGCGAAAAAGCCATCAGTGGTACGTGAAGATAGAGAAAGAGAGGAAGAAGAGGATGATTCATCACTGCGTGCTGGACAAGAAGATACAGATTATGCAAGCAGGAATGAAGCTGCACGAACTATTTCTCCATCTCCCTTGCCAAGATCAGCAGCAGGTAGAGGTCATGGACGTGCACAGGCTTCAACAGCATTTGCCCAAGAGCGACCACATGCAAGATCTGCTAGCCAACCTGCCCCCATGATTTCAAATCCTGCTCCAATGACGAATGGAACATCTGCTACACTCGGAGCGAATGGGCGTGGCAATCGTGTGCAGTCTGTCAGTCCTTCAAGAACGCCCCATTTCATAACTACTCCCGATTCATTGCTGGTTAGACACCAGCCACCTCCACGATCCGTCTCTCCTCGAAAATCAGCTCTCAAGCATTCCTCATTGACCTCAAACTCTCCACGAGAATCATCACCTGCTGATGGTACTTCACCTCGAGCTAGTTTGGTATCTTATGATTCTCCAGTTGCAGAAGAGTCGCTGAGGAAAAAAGGCCATAGGGTTAGTTTTGATGAGACTAGCAATGTTGTCTTAGGTCAAGCAGCATCCATTGCTTCTGATTCGCCGGTTGTTCCAAGCCCTCAAACTTCAAAGCGTGGTTGGTTTAGCTTGGGTCGTGGGAAAAAGAAGGATGCTTCCGCTATTGAAGATGATGATGATGAGATAATGAAACCAAGGCCAGCACTTCCTTCATTTGGAAGCGTGAGGGAGAAGAAACAACATCGTGAGATAGAGGAACGACCACTGGTCATCCCGCCTGAGCCAGTTGAATCATCAAAGCCCGTCGTCTCTGTTCCTACTCCGTCCTCACCGCTGTTTACAAGATCCACTGGTGAAGTGGTGGAATATTCACTTGGGCAATCACATGATCATGCTATCGGAGCTGTTGTTGCCCAAGATGTTACCTCCAAAAACTCAGCTAATATTTCCAAGTCACGAGAACCATTACCCCCCGAAGTTACATCAGTGGAAGGCACTGGAGAAATCTCGGATGACGGCAGTACTTATAGCTTAGAAGGGAATGATAATATCGGGGTTGCTAGAAGCAATAGTGTTAAGGTTGGACCAGAAGATGGACACGCAGAAACCTACCGTGCTTTGGCAAGCCCGACACGAGATGAATTTGAAAGCGAGAATGTTGAATATGATATTCCGGAGATCTCTATACAACAACCGACTCCCACTCTTGAGAGTACAACGTCTAGGAGAGACTGGCCAGGTATGCCTGGCAGTTTTCCGAATTCAGGAAGCTACAATTCCGATCCAGGGGATCAGTCACAAGAGGAAATTTCACAACCACCATCTGAAAATCGTGCTCACCAGTCTATTGGTATTGCGAGAACGGATCCAACATATCCTTTACCCGCTGCTTCAGAAAGTTTTGGGTCGGAGGATTCGTCACATCATCCCGCACCAATTCTGGAAGAGACGGAAGAATCTGATACTGATAGTGTATACAGTGATGCGGCCGAAGACTTCTCGGAGGATGTAACAGGGGAGGATGGTTTCTTGTCTTTAGATGCTGTAGTGGATAGCCCTGTGTCCCAATCTTCAGCTTTGGCTATCGAAGCACATACACCAGATCAATCAACGCCTAAAGCAGTACAGGAAAGAGCTCAGTTACAAAGAAAGTCTAGTGAGCCAGAACCCGATGAAGGATGGGAAAAGGCTCAGCAATATTGGAAAAGTTTGTCAGTTGATAGGAAACATCAATTAGAGCTAGAGGCTCAGAAGGATGGTGATGACGAAGCGGATTCAGAGTTTGAAGCAACGCCAGTGCCAAAGCAAAGCAAAAAGAAAGTGGTAACAATAGCTCCATCTGTCGCTACTCCTGCATCATCGATACAAATCTCCTCATCTATGCAGAGACAGCCTAGCAAGGATAGAACCTACATGATTCCTCCGGGAGCGAAAGCGGGACCTAACGGTCATGCATCTACTATGCGATCATCTATGCGCGCTGAACCGCCTCATTCAGGATCAGATACGCAGATGAGAAAGTCGATGAGAGAATCTGGATCAATGAAAAGTGCACCACGAAATAAAGTGGTTCAGTCTCATGGTTCACTACAGAAACGACAAAGGCCCGCTTCTCTTCCTCCGGGAGATATCCGAGCAGATCCTCAAGCTGTTAATATGCAAATTCAACGAATAACAGCAAGAGGTGCAGCAGGCGCTTCTCCGGCTACCGCTAACAGAACAAGTGCACCGATTTCTTTGCCTCCTCTTCGACGTAAAGGATCGGGTGATAGTGATACTAGTTTCAAACGATCCAGGCCAACGACTGATGGCATCAGTCTGAGGAGATCAATGCGGGGATCTGATGATCAATCTCTAAATGGTCGACAACAATCCCCTATGCGATCTAGTCGTTTTAGTCTTCGATCAGCTTCACCTGGAGGTGCTTCACCAGTTACTATGCGTTCGTCCATGAGGGGTTCTATGAGAAACTCTGCGGATTCTGGTTCTCGAGGTAAATCTCCTATTCGAATCCCTGGTTTTGGAAGAAGCTCATCAGCACGACCAGCCAATAACCGAACACCGATGATCTCCAAGGGAAGCAGATTTGCCGATTCCAGCGACGAAGATGAACCTCGTCGAGCTTTCAGAAGTCGATTCGTCGATTCGAGTGACGAAGATGAACCATACACTGCACCAGTCAGACCAAGATCAAGCCGTGGTGCACCCGTTCGAAGCATACCTCGACCGGCTGGCTACCAAGATGGCGACTCCTCCGACCTCCCAGATAGCGATGATGATCGACCAGCCACAGCACGAAGTCTCAAAAAATCCCAACAAAATGGAAATAATAGACCAAGTTCTCAGGGTGTTTTATCATCCGGGACTCTCCAACGATCTGGTTCCGGTCGTGGTACTATCAATACATCGATTAGTCAAGGCACTATTTCTACGACTCCAATAAAACCCGCTCATACGAGACACGGTAGTATCCTATCCATCTTCCGCAAAAAACCAGACCCGAATACAAAAGTTAGGAAATCTAGCGCGGAGAGTCCGGCTAGGAGAGATACGTCTAGAGAGAGGAGTAAAGCGGATTTGGATGCGCTTAAACGACAGGATTCGGGTTTGAAATTGCAGAAGAGAAATCCTAATGTAGGGAGAGGGGATTGGCCGCTTACTAATGGGATGGCGGATGAGGATAAGAGACCTTATTCGGCGGATACGGGGGGTGGGGTGGTGGGCGGAGAGGGGAAGGGGGTGCTTGTGACGCATGAAAATGGGGTGGGGAAGCCTGAATTGGGGAATAGAAGGTTTACGGCTACGGGGTTGAGTGAGGTGGATGGGTTGGGAGGGGGAGAGGGGGAAAGTCCGGGGAGGAAGAAGAAGAAGTTTCGGGGATTGAGGAGGATGTTTAGGTTGGATGACTGAGTGGGTGGGTGGTGAGAGGGGAATTGTGTGTAATATGGATGGATCTTTCTTGAAGGGGATCTATACAAAAGGAGGATTTTTTCTTTCTGTTTGTTTGTTTTTTCCCATTTGTTATCTGTATTTATCAGTGGATGGGATGGAATGGTTAGGACCGGACCGGATGGATGGATGGATGGATGGGATAGGACCGGATGGCTGGATTGGGTCAAAATACCAAGGGTTACCTAGGAATGGATGAATGGATGGATGTATATGTTATTTCCTTCTTTCTTCAACAGCGGGATATTGTACATGTAATGTAAAATCTTTGTTCTTACCTTTTTTGGTGTATTCTATCTTTCTATTTTCTACTTTCTACTTCCTACTTTTCTAATTCCTTTTCTCCTTTCGTCTTGTATATAATGGGGTGGGATGGAATGAGATAGGATTGTGCATGGGATTGGTATATACACGCATGGAGGAAAGGAAGGAAGGGAGGATGGTTTATATGGATACTGTGGGTGGAACACAAGGACATCCTCTCAATATCTCACCATCTTACACATATATCATATTAGCGAAGAAGAGAGGAAGAAACAACCAGGCAACAAACATGCAAGGAACAAAAAACACATGACAAGATAAGAGAGAAGCTATATGGAGGGAGTATATGTAGTGTAATGTAACGAGTTAATTTAATCCGAGCTCTTGACTTGCTTTCGTGGTTGTACATATACATATATGTATTCGAGTAGATGCTGAAATGGATTGGTGGAGATTAGATTAGATTAGATTGGATTACTAGTCGTGTGTTGAGTTGTAGGATACTCAGATTATCTTGTTCGTTCCTCCTTTCTTAAACCCTGGCTTCATTCAAATCATCAATATATATAATACAACCTTTCGCGTCTATTGATCCTTTCACTTCTCTTCTGATAGACTAAGCGCTATCTATCTATCTATCTATCAATCCATCAATCCATCAATTTATCAATCCATCAATTTATCAATCCATCAATTTATCAATCCATCCATACACCCCATATCCACCTAGTCTTTTAAGAATGATCAACAGGTACACCAATATAATCCACCTCCTCCCATTTCAAGCACATGATACCCGTCGTGATGGATATGATAAACCTATGCACTACCGAGAAACACAGACTCACGAGACGAATCGACCAACTCGAATGACGAACCGTGAAAATCGGGATATGCGTAACGGGTTAATTTTGCTTTATTGCCCACGGGCGGTGTGTTGGTATGCGTAATGATCTACATGGTATCAGATTCATGTATATAAATAAATTTGAGAGAATGTTCGGTTCCGAATTTTCTTGGCGTTTGTTGTGAACTTTTTGGGGGGGAGTACAGTAGTAAGTAAAATCTTTATGGCTTCTACATCTT
Source organism: Scleromitrula shiraiana (assembly GCA_028455995.1). Taxonomy (NCBI): domain Eukaryota; kingdom Fungi; phylum Ascomycota; class Leotiomycetes; order Helotiales; family Sclerotiniaceae; genus Scleromitrula; species Scleromitrula shiraiana. The sequence goes on from JABELC010000009.1 coordinate 637,189, forward strand.
CTATATATGGCGGAGGGAACGTCGATGGTGGGTTTGGTTGTGAGGATTGATGGTTATTTGAAGTCGAGGTTAGACTACTTAGTTAGGAGGTATAACGGATGCGGTGCTGATTCCTGATAGGATTGGGTAGGAAATGAAAAGGCTTGCACCTTGCAATACATGCTTATGTTAAACACTTTCCTTGCTCTGTATATGATGAGGAGTGTGCCATGTATGATCTTTATAACTGTCTCTTGTTCGTCTGTTTGTCTGATTCTGATGTGTGTATAAGAAAGAGTAAGTAAATAGATAACTAATCCGTAGAAACGCCCAATCCCATTCCATTCTCACCCATCCGCCTGCTTCCCAATCAAATTCCGTCCAGATTCCCCTCCTTTCCTGTTCCTTGATCCACACCCAGCTGGAAAGAACTAATAAACATAAACAACCAAGATACTGTTGAACAAACAAATACTCACGCTCACGCTCCTCGCACCCAGAAAATGCACATCATCTCATCTCATCTTGTCTTGTCTTGTCTTGATTCTATCTATCCATACATCCTTCTTCGCCTACCCATCCCAACCCATCATTTTGCACCAGGAAATCAAAAGGGAAAAGAATGATAAAATGCTCGCCTGTCACTCGCTTGTGTACTTCTCTATCACATAACAGAGGTATAAAATACCCAGGTAATGAACCCCCAAAAATCATTCAAACCACCCATCCATCAGCGTTCAAACTCAACAACTTTCTGAGTTGACGAGCTTGCACTTCTCTCTCTCTTCCCCTCACCCGTAGCCAATAAACTCCCAAAATTGTTATTTTTACTCGAAGTACCATTACTGGCACCCTCGACCTTTTCCACCGCACTCCTAATACTTCCCGCTTCAGCATCTGCTCCTTCAAGCAAATCTCTATCCTCGCTCCTCACACTTCTTCTCTCAGCATCCCCACCATAACCACCCGAGACCCTAAGACCATCCTCTTCTTCCTCCTCATCATCCTCTTGCACCCCAGGTCTATGCACAGCATTTCTTTCCATTTCTTTTTGTGCCTCCTCCATTCTCCTCCTCACCTCAGCAGCTACTCTCATTCCATCAGTGACGATATTATCTAATACACCCCTGAGGCCTTTTCCAGGAGGTACTACGCCCGCAGAACTTGGTCCGGAAACCACGTTTGCGGCTGCATTTGCAGCGGCCTTGCCAAATCCAATGCTAGAGAAAGTGGTGAGGGAGGATGAGGAAGATGTAGCGTTTGAATCTGAAACGGAGATGCGGAAAGAAGCTGGAAATGATGATTCGAAGAATTGTTCGAGAAGTTCATCTGCAAGAACAACCATACGGAAGGTTGGGAGAGTGATGTGGAGGGGTTTTGAGGGGTCAAGAGCGGCGTTGGCGGCTTCGGATTGTGCTTTAGAGACACTCCGTGAAGGCGAAGGGAGATTACTGGGTTTGTTAGATGGAGGAGGAATAATAGGGAGACCAGTTTCTTTTTTGTTCTTTTTGGAGTCGGTGCCGAGATCTAAAAGATCTTCTTCTTCATCTTCGTCATCCGAGTCACCAACAGCAAAGGAATTTGGATCTACCAAACCATCCATATCAGATGTAGCATCCTCAGTTTTTTCTTCCAATTCTTCGATTAGATCTTCTTCTTTGTCTTCTTCGTCTCCTTTATTTTGTGGATGGTCTGGATCCGCATATTCAAAACATCGTCTAATGAAAGCACTGACGCTACTCAAGAATCGCTCTTGGGTGGTTGTATGGGGACTACTAAATTGCGCAGCATTGCCTGCCTCATACTCGCTCAGGCCAGTCATAGATGGTGATGGTGTTAGAGATCCGTCAAGGCCTCTTCTTGACAGAAACAATAAAGCCTCTGAAATACGTAGTATGCCTTCCCTGTCGACCTTTCCGTCTCCATCATCATCGTATAGCTCAAAGAAGTAGGTTATGCTTCCCATGATATCGCCTTTGCCTTTGATATGAGCCAATCCCGTTACTACGTTTTGCAATGTCAGAGCGGAATTCATATCAACATCCCATCTCCTGAATAGTCGTTGCATGAATTCATGATCAGCTGGCTCAGGATTTCCAAATCCCCAAGGCGAAAGTGAAATCTCTCTGCGGCGCATAGAATTACCAAAGTACGAATGTTTCTCTTTTTCTAGTTCCTTTTCTTGAGGGGATGGCGAATCTGTCACAGCCCACCTGGTCATTCCAGCAAGGAATTCTCGGAAGCAATCATAATCCATCAATGTGGGACTTGGACCTAGCCCCACCCTGCCTTTCTCGACACTCTGGTTTTCGGCTAGGCCCGTCACAACTTCAGCTGCTCGAGCTCTGCTTGCTTTCGCTCTCCGCTCCGTTTCTTCTTGTATCATCTGGTTTCTTTGCTGCCGTTCATACAAAACACCATAAAACCTATCATATAATGCGCCTAGTTCATCAACACTTAACTTTTTACTATCAGGGCCAAGATTTCGTATCGAAGTTCGTTTCGCAAAACTTTCTATACTATTCAGGACCGCATCCTTATGTTTCATGCGTTGCTCCGCGATTGTATGTTGTGTAATTCCAGAAAACTCTTTAAAAGCGACGACCATTAATTCTTGGAATCGGGTTACTGCTCGTAGTTTCGCGTTCTCAGATTTCGGATGAGCAGATTCATCTAATTTGGAAAAGTACGATTTCAAAACCGAAATAAAAGCGCCGTCATCGGTGGCATCTAACAAGTCTTCGCCATTTATGCGCAAGATAGCCAAACCGACCTGAAACAGAACCTTTGGTCCTTCAAGAAAGAAAACATCTAAAACACGGAATGCAAAAACGAGGGGCATAGAGTTGATATACAGTGATAGAAACCAAGGAAGAGACACGACTGAAAGTTGAACGTCCGATTTGACCAGGTGTTCCCACAGTATTGGCATAGTCTTCTCTACTAAGGACTCAAATACACGCTGATCTAATAGAGTGCCATACATAGTCTGTGAATAATACCCAGGAAGTAGTCTGTCGCATAGGGTAGATAGTAAGAAGAATGCTTGAGCTTCCGACATATAGATGAGAAGTGCTGCAACAACTATGTTCATAGCCTGGCAATATCCGACTTCTGCATTGATCCAACTGTAGGCAGTAAGGACCCGTCTTAATCGATCGATGCCTTCCACACTTTGGAAACCAGGATATTCAGGAAGACTTCTATTCAGGTCCTTTTCTATCTCATCAATCGCAAGAGATTCACGGCCTTCAAACTTTTCCAAAGTATCTGCGTATAGCGTAGGACTTTCCAACCGCAGGAACAATGAACCCGATGTCTGCTCCCAAATCTCCCCACGCAGCCTATTAGGCAAGCCGACTCGGATAAGTTTGTGAAAGGTGGGTTGGCGAATCAATGTAACATTCCGACCATTTTCCCGCAGATATTCTCCCCAAAGTCTCATCTTGCTTTTATCTCGCAGTTTCTTTGAATCTCCGGGGTACCTGAACAGCATCCCTAGCCCCGCATCCGGTGGATCTGTCGTCTTTCCATCGCCTTGTAGCAGATACTCCGAATAGCATTCAGCCACTACTCGCTTTAGCTTTGCAACATCGCCTACCCCGGATTTTAACCCTTTCTTTAAACCATCGCAAAACCTTTCACATGCTTGACGCGTTCCAGCTAGATTTATTGTAATTTTTTGTTGGTAGACGGGGCTTTTCGAGCCATCATTTGTAGGATTATTTGTAATTCCATTCCAAGTTGTAATTGCTAAAGCAAACTTTAGTTGAAATTAGTACGTACATTTCTCTGGAATGAGGGGAGACTTCTTACTTGGTATGATTGACTATGGAGTCTCTCTACACGCCTAATAGCACATAGTGGTAGAGTAAAACCATTTCCTCCAGGACCAGCTCCGTGTGTTTGTCCTGTGAACCCAGAAGATGTACTTGTGCTGGCTGACTGAAGAAAACTCGTAGGCTGTGTCGAGAAGCATAAGTAAGCTTCACTTAAATGTAACTTCCCGGCATAATGGAATCCTCTTTCTCTGTCTTTATCCTTCTCCCCTTGTGTCGCGTTCGGTGAATACGAATTCGGCGGAGATATTGTAAGCTCGGCAGTGATTTCTTGCAAAGGCGCTTGGGAATCTGGTAATCGGAATTGATTGCGGAAGAGGGTAGATTTGGCCGGATTGCGATCAGAAGCAGAGATATTGAGAGCTTGCGTAGGGTCAATAAATGATTGAGCCTTTTGAACAAAATTTGAAAAATTGAACATTGTTCATGGTATCTGCTGGCGATACAGCTTCAACTTTTGTAGTTGTTATAAGATTTCAGGATCCAATGGAGTTCATTTTTTGAGTTGAGGGACAGTAACATTCTCAACTTGCGATGTCATCAGCTTGACTTACGTAAGTTCATACCTGACCAATGATAAGCCATAATAAGGTACCCTTTAAAATACGAGGTTTAAGTGTGTTTTAGATCTTGAACCTTTTCAGAGTTTCTCATGCCTTTGAAATTTTACAAGTATTGGATTGAACAATCACGTTACTCCACCAAGTGGGTTTCATCCAGCGGTATCTAAGGAAAAAGAAATATCTTCAGGTCTTGTTGCAGGAAACCATGAGGATTAAAGGTGCAGCAGGCAATATGGGTATCCTCTGCCTTGATCGTTACAATTCAATAGAATTTGATCAGCATATCATTGATACTCGTAATCCACATTATTACGTATTTACCCACATCGTATCGAGGAGCAGAAACCTTCATATTACTTAGAATTAAAGTCACCAAACAGATACTCAGGAGCTAATCCATCTCCATTTCTCAGTCATAGATATTCTCTACATCTTTAGAGCACCTAAATCTGTAAACAATATTCACATTCTTAGTGCACACACACCATGGATCTTTCTTTATGCTTGGTCACATCCACATCAATAACATGATGCACTCTGGTATTTTCTAATTTGGCTACCAACTTTTCATTTGAAACTATACTATTCAATGATAAGTAAAGTTCCAACCCAATAAACATTTTAACCCCTTTACCTCCGAATTTCCACAACCCCTCTCACATCCATTCATGTCGCATGCTCATTGAAACTGGGCTTGTGCAGCGGTAAAGTCTGAATCAATCTTAGCTTTAATGCCATTGGCATCAGTCTTGCTATCCTCGGAGGCAATAGCAATAAGAGCGTCAGCGAAGGCATCGGTTTCTGACTTCAAGTTCTTAAGATCGTTTTGGACAGTGGAGGTAAGACCAGCAGATGCGAATTGAGATTTCTTTGATTCGAGAGCAGATAGTGCGGATTCGATATCTGGGATCAATCCGTTGGCAGCTGAAACGATGGAACTTGAGTCGCTTGAAGAGAGTTGAGAAGTTGCTTGAGCATCGCTGGTTGCCGACTTGATAGCTGTGGTCATTGTGTTAGTAACAATTGACTTTCTACTTTGGTGGATGTAGGCTTACCATCTTCGAGTTTTGATTCAGCATTAGCAACCGGGATAGCCCCCAAAAGTCCACCGCTATAGCCATTGACAGCCGATGTGAGTGACTTAAGATTGGCGTCGATTGTTGAGATATCACTCAAAATTGTGCTTGTGTCTCGCTTGAGGAGTGCAGCTGCGGAGACAGCAGAAACGAAGAGAAGAATATTCTTGATGGCAACCATTTTGAGAGTTGTTTGATGTTGTGATTGGAGGGGTTGGGTATTGTGAACTTTGTGAGGAAGTTTTTGTAGGTAAGTGATTGTTGTGGCAGTTGAGAATTGGTATGAAAGCTGATGTAGTGAAGAGATTCAGAAGGAGGAATGTCAGAATATATATATAGGAAGTTCAAGACATATGGGAAGTCAATGGCTATGATAGATACCACAGCCAAACATTAGACACGAATAATACCTCGGAGATTGACTTGTTCTCGTTACCTCTCACATTGACGGTGCTAGCCACGGTCTCTCACGATCTGAAGGAGGGGCTCTCGAGCAACTTACCCCAGATCACCCCGCTTTTCGTGGAATATCTTCAATGTCCAAACTCAGGACATGCGTCGTGGATCAATTTGAAGCAGTGATCATGTTCGAATTCTAGTCATGATCTACTAGAGCTTTAGTTCCTATCTGGAAAATGTCTTGCAAAAGACAGGTAATCACGTAAGCCTAGGAGCAGACTTAGTGCTCCCGCCATAAGCTTCCCGGGGAAAACAGCGGAATGTCGTAGAAAACAGAGTGTTTTGATCAACCATGCCGGGCTAGAAAACGCATGTCAGACGCCGTACTTCAAGACTTGTTGACCCAACCAACTCACGAAAACTTTCGTTTGTGGAGGAACGTTCGTGGTGAAGCGTTCGGGTGTACAGACAGACATTGACTAAGAGGTCCTAAATATTGGCATAGACTCGGTATTGATCCGATCAGCATGGAAGCAGTAGGCCCCGGAGGATGAATCTAGGTTTAGTGCGTACTGGTAACCGAGGTTGGAAACAAATTCGAAATTATTAACACCCATAGAGCTTGCAGATCTCGAAACTAGTGAAGTACGGGGTTCATCATAGGCTTTATATATCGATTGCCGTCAGTGCCGTGGGGTTGAGGAATTAAAGATCCGTCAAACAACAACGTGAGGAGATTTAACGTTAAAATCCCGAGGTCGGTACTGATTGAAAAGACGGTCCGTGCCATGGCACTTAGTCATGGCTAGCCCTGGGGTTAGCTTCATCCACAGCTTGAGTACTTGAACACGCTAAACTAGCTAAACTTATTTGGACGCCTTCAAACTCCGAACCCAAGAGATATTATAACTTGAGAAGATACTTGATTAACTTATACAAAGTCTTCCACTGGCTGCATGGCTTTGTACTATCTACAGTAATACATTTTTACAAGATCGATTGAAATGATGCGGTCAACCCAAAATCTCTTGTGGATATTAGTTTCCTTAGCGACGGGAACGGAACGCCGTATCCGTTTGTCTTCTATTGAAATCCATCAACCAACCAAATAAGCAGAGATGTTCTCATATCTTCCTATAAAATCTACTATTTCTGCATTTTTACATCTACATACAGAATTATACCCTATAATGGTCATATAATTTCAGAATTTGGTTGGTGTCGTATTCGACATATCCAGTGATTTGCTTCCAAGTGAGAAATCAGAGGGACAGGAAGGTGTAGATCCATGAACACTCCAACAAACCTTCTTGTTCCTGAGAGCTCAAAAAGTCCCCCTAAGAAATGAACTGCATGTGCAACATGCGTCAAAGTAAAAGCCAGATGTGTTCCCACCAATCAAACTGGAAATAAATGTCTTCGGTACCATTCAACCCCCTCAAGGTTTCACTTGGCTCACTACTAAGAAATATAGTTGTTATCGTCTTCGAAAAGACGCCAGCCTTCCAAGTCACACAAATGGAAGCAAAACACGTGAGCAAAGTTGCAGGACTATTGTGATCGTGACTTGCAGGATTTCGTAGATCTGTAGCTTGATTGGAGAAGAAGTTCGATAGCATTGTTAATATTCTAACCTCCTCCAGCTTTCCGCCAAAGAGTATAAGCGTTCATCTACGACAAGATTCATCAGACTTATCTTCTACAGGATTGCCAAATAGTTTAGATGGTGGTTTCGGTCCAGTTCCCGGCATTTCAAGTCCTTTGTTCGAGCCAAACACCGCGAACATATACACCTATCCTGAAACCTCATTGTTATCCGCATCGAGTACTGGCTTTGAACTTAATGATGATGATGCAGATTCATTCTTGACAGTGTTCAAAATACGTATGGCTCCTTACTACCCGTTCATTGTTATACCTCCTGTTCTCGACACTCAACAATTTCGCCCCAAGAGACTTTTCTTGTGGAAAGCAATCATAGATTTACGGGATTCAAACAACTCAGTTTGATAATTTGGAGCACCTGGGAATTCTCCATCTATGCCTATCATTAATCAAATCATTTTTCGGACACCAAGTTGCCGAACACATCGACTTTTCTGCAAGTAATTCTTTTGACATTTGGACATAGGTTGGATTTGTCCTACTGATTGCTCTAAAACTATCAACTTGTGCGATCGATGGGTGTTACCTAGATCACGTTCGTTCACCTTCAATCTCACATCTGCAGTTGACTTTCTTTGGGAGAAACTTAACGCAGTCATCAACATACGAAGAACGGATGTAGAACCATTTTCTTTGCCTATCACCTACACACCCAGAAAAGACATTTTTGATCGTTTTTGTGGTCAATTGATTCGTCTCACAACTTAGTACAATACAAGACTATTGCGAAACGAATAATATTAAAATCTAGTTACGTTTAATCAATCGAATGAATCCGCTGATGCATCTATCATGCCATCGCCGGAAAGTTTGGTGGGGGATGAATGACATTATCATGAATTTTGATGATAATTTCTGGTAAGCCTTTTCAGAAAGAAGTTGTGACGAACCTTGGATGGGATTCTTTTGAAGACAATATATTTCTGTGTACTTCCTGTCTGCAGGATTTTTATATCGGGAAAAGCGAATGCGTGGCTTAAGCAAGATGAATCACCCTACTAAATCGAAAGATTGTGGTTTTGTATATATTTATACTCTTAGTCTTTTTTCAATACAATAAAGTTAAGATTTTTCAATCCCTTAAACATCTGTTTCACCCCCCTCCCCCCAAGGAACCGGCGGCGTCTAATTCTCCAAAGTAGACCCTTAACGCCAGAAAGAAGCCACCCTCCCAATCCCACCAACATGGATCCGAACCGCCAATTCAATTCCCGTTCTGTACCCCACTCTTTCCCCTGACCACAATATCGCACTGCTCTCTCGAAACAGCATAATCCATCTCCAAAGTTAAAATCCACGTTTTTCACAACCATCACATCTCCGCAATATTGTCTATAGATAGATAAGTTGATAGATGGGTGATGAGGATCTTAACGGCCCAAGGAATGGCCCTATCGCCCGATATTACTATACCTAGTACAATTCCCGGGAGAAAAAAGCTAGTAATCTGCCTTATGAGAATGGCTTCCACGTTGTTTCGCAATGGTAGCTTTCTTTTGTAAGGCGCATTTCCCCTGATATAGTGGTTACTGGGTGATGTGCAGAGTAACTCCACCTGATGGATGGGATAGAAATTGTACACTATGGGTCGAGTGTTAAAGATTGCCAGTGCAGTGCATATGAGATTGGCTCAGTTTACCGCGGAATTATCACATTCTCTGGACAGCATATAGGAATTGTTGGATGATATCTTTTAGGGGGGGAGAAGGAGTGTATTTATATTGTATCTTTTTCTTGGATCTTTAGCTTGATTTGATTCAGGCAATATATACCTGTTCAAGTCTCTTCTTCTACTTCCCTTCCACATTCTCTCTAAGATTGAGAAAATGGCCAATCAAGCGAGCAAGACCTATCAGATAGTATCTCCCCTCTCCATCCATCCATCTATCCATTCATCATCTATCAATATCAAATTAAAGATCTAAAAATCAGCCCTACCTGAGAGAGAGATAAATAGATTATCATCATGTCCTCATCCACATCTCTATATCAAATCCAAATCGAATCCCAAAACCCAATATCGAAATATGAAAACCTAAGGTCTTTCTTTACTCGCATATGAAATGTCGTAAGAACCTCTCATCCATTCATACCTCCTTTAACCATAGCCTCTTTTCCCCCTTCAATCTATCAGATATATATCTCTCCTTACTAATAACCAACCCAAACTAAAAAAGACACAAACTCAAATCCAAACAATACCAAATCAAAATCCCAACCCCCCCCCCTCCTAGAAACAACAACGAAGCACCTGAACCATCACATCCACCCATCACATAGCAATTCCAAATCGAAACCCCATCCCACCATTCCCGTGCTAGCTCGCTCCTATCCAAGTTCAAATCCAGATTTCGATTTCAGTTCCAACTCATCCTTGAATCATTCCCAACCCGAATCCAAACCAACCAGAATAATTTCCCTAAATCTGGGATCTTGAATTCATGCCCGATACGGATATTCCCGAGTTTCCACCATATCCATCATCCCAAATATCGCAGTTCCTATCTCAACTACTCAATCCGTATCCATATCCCTATCCCTATCCATATCCATACTCTTATCCAAGCTTTCTCCCTCCCTCTATTCCCCATCCCCATTCAAATCGTTCGACCACTACCTCCTCCTTCTCCTCCTCCTCCTCCTCCTCCTCCCGCTCCAATCCAAACTTAAACCCAGACTCAGACTCAAACCCAGACTCAAACTCAAACTCGGATTCAACTCAACTCAAGAAGAAGAAATATCTCTAACTCCGGACTCCTAGCAACCAGAACTTATTCCCTGGATATAGATATAGATATAGATATAGATATGGATATATATATATAGATATAGAGGTTATCTCGACGCCGACGCCCGTGTAAATGACGTGTTTATATGCGTTACTTGCTTGTACGAGGTTTGTGGCGTTGAGCGGGTTATTGAATTATTGAGTGTGATTAACAGGATTTCCCCCTGGAGTTTTGCGGGGATGGAGTATTAGTTGAGATGAGATGAGATGAGATGAGATGAGTTGATAGGCAGGGTTATGAGTATTACTGTAGCAATCATGTTTATTTTGGGTGAGTCTGGGATAAGGAAAAGGTAGACGGGCGCGGGTATCATTGGATGTTGGGTTGTATTGGGGGGTTTGGATGGGGGAAGGTTTGGTAGGTTTTGGGATCTGGAGGAATGGTATCATAGACATACGTACATACGTACATACATACATACATACATACATACCAGTGAAGGGATTGGCATTTACGAAGAATTGGATCAAAATTCAAGATTCACCAAGACATGTCATGAGACTGAAGGAGTACATCCATCATATTGTAGCCCATATGAGATCGTGTTGGAAATTTAAGGGATCAATGTATGGGGTTTGCTGGGATTGATTTTCTAAAGTGAACTAAACCAGAAACATAAAAATGAAGAAGAAATAGAAGTAGGTAATATATAAATATTGCAATCAAATTGGCAAATATATGGAATAAAATCCAATCAAGTTTTCCCCAAAAAATGTCAATCGTTCATCATCAACTGTGACAAGAATTCTTGACTCTTACATGATCGCTTCTCGGCATCATAACCTATGACTCTAAGACTTCTTGAGAGTCATGGTAATCTGCGTCTGCTTCTTCCTCGTCGCTTGGTGCATGGCTAGGTGATTCATCATCATCTGGATCATCATCATCTTCTTCTTCTTCTTTAGTAACATCTGCTTCCTCCTTCCAGTCATCTGCATCATCTTTTTCATACCGCAATCTCCCACTCCCGTCCCATTTGATTCTGCTTCGAAGTTTTCTAATAATTCCATCATCCTCAGTGCTGTCTGTCGTCTTGTGGCGCTACGTTATACTTCCTGCTTTCCTCAATCAATATGATCGTCCTCGTTGGTGGTGTTGCATAAATGTGTTCTCTTGCCAAGTGATTTAGTAGGAAATAGATGCCATCCATCCATCCATCTTTGATACACGGCATCTTCAAGAATTTCATCGAAATATGCCCTTCCTTTGAGAAGTAATGTAAGGAACGTGAGATCTTTTCTCGCAACTGCTACCCGCAGAGAAGGTCCAATGTATCTGCCGCCGACTTCTTGAATAAAGTCCCGACTATAAGGATGTACTCCTAGGTCCAATAGAAACCGCATCTTCTCAAAATCATCATGCTTTGCATCAGCTGCCCATCCTACAAATCCTCTTGAAAAATACCCCGCATCCATTTCTCCCTCAGGATCAGTAATAAATAAATGCTTGTCGAGCTGGCGAAGAATGTCCGAAGATCCAGCTTTGATTACTAGTGCAACGAGCTTCTTTGCGGAGTTAGAGCAATTGTTGAAGGCATCAAGGTTCCAATATTCTTTTCCATGAAACTTAGCTCTGACTAGCAAAGTCGAAGGTTCGTTGTTTGAAGGTAATAGTGCATGGGCAAAGGGTAACCACCAATGATCATTATCCGAATGAAACAATGATAAATACAAATCTATGGGACCCCTCAGTGGTCCATCCCAGCCGGTCAAAATTATCAACCTCGGCTTCGAACTCTCATCGTCGTATACCATCTCGATAATTAGCTTTAGTAAAAAGTCTCCCCCTTTTTGTAAGCCAAGCCAATTTCCCGAGCCGTTTGTAAAGTCTGAACAGTGGCATCTCTAGAGTGTGTTATGAGAAGGGTTCGTACAATCTCACATACAGTTTTGACATTCCAAAAGTGAAATGCAATACCAAGAGGGGTGTATGATTCAATTTGTAAGGGCCTGCTCGCGCTATCATTGTATCGATCGACAAGAAGTTTTCCTGCATCATCCAGTTTCAACATGCATGCGCAATACAGAGCTGTGTGCCACGAAATTACATTGTTGAATACATAACCAGGAGAAAGATGTGGAGGTGATGGTTCTACGGATTCGGAAAAGTACTGTGTCGAGCACCAAACTTGTTTCCAATTATACGAACCGATAAATTGAATAACATAACCCGCAATTTCCATATTGCCCCGACCTTGACACTTTTGTGCATGATACCACCAGCGGTTCGAGCAATAACTTATTAGATAGTTTGAAGATTGTAACCCATCCGACACGAGAAACTGGATGTAATTCAGGCAGCCCTTGAGTGCAAACTCATGTAGATTAGCCTCTTGAAAGCCTGCCATTAAGTCTGATGGACTCTGGTCAGATCGCAGAAACTATCGCACTGAAAAGTAAGCTAGTTGTATGAATCTGGGTCTGGGATCTTCACCCTCATTGTGTGGAGCCCATTGTGGGCGAAGCAAGACAACGAGAGCTCGTAAAATGCGGATTATATCCTCTTGATCTCGCAAGCGATTATCAGTATCGAAAGGAGCTTGCGAATCCAGTCCAATGGCTGCAGCTTCGGCTGATTCGGCTACTCCCAGTGGTCGGGCTGATATTACAAGCCATCTGAGTGCTGCTATTGCTATCTCGATATGATCTTTATAGATACCTGCAAGCATCCTTTCATAGGTGTCGTGTAGAGTCTTGGGTAAACTTCTCAAAGCTTTCCGAATCTGAGCTGGCGTAAGGCATCTTTTGAAAGACTCCAGTTGGCAAAAGACCCAGCTGAACCTATTATTTAATAACAAATTAAAATCCCCAAGGGGTGTCCGAATTCATTCGCGGCCTTTCAATTGAACACCTAGAATATTATATCATATCGTATCGTTCAACTTGATTTGAAATGATTAGAGCACTATATTTTCTAACTCCAAGTTAAACGTTATAATATTCCGGATGTTCAACTGAAAGATGGTGATTGAATAAGTGCACCACCTGGTGAATTGTGCTTCAAAACGAATATGAGAACTTACATTCCATTTGCACCCTCTATCAACGTTTTTTCTATTTCGGCTTTGATCTCCGGTGACCATCTGTGCAACTTCTTGTCATTGGCGAGTTGCGACTTTACGTAAAGAAGTGTATCGTCATCAACACACTCGTTTTGTATAAACTGAGTTAAGATGTCAGGAATAACCTTCAGAGCATCTTCAATATCTGATTCTTTCCGACTCGTGATCAACAGATGTAATGAATGAAATTTCCAAGAAGCTATTCCTCGAAGCGTCTCGCAGACCAATTGACGCTCACTACTTTCAGCCATGTAACCTGGACACTCATCCAAGGCATCAATAGTAATGAAAAGATCGTTGCCCATCATCATTATTACTTTTAGCATATCTTTCAGCACGTCTAAGCGCGGTTCAGATGCCTTGGCTCTATCATATATCTCCACGGTTGTATCCAATGCTAAATCACTGGTCCTCAGCACCTGTGTAATGACCGAGTGTGTAATGACCGAGCAGAGAAAATTGACAGTGTTCTGCTTCTTGACATTAGTGAAGGCAAAGTAGTAATAGGGCATAAAACAGTCAACGTTTTGGTTGCAGTGTTCTTCGATGTTTTCAATGATGGTCGAGCCACCTCGATGTTAGCGAGATTCATCGTATTGAAGGTCTGGAGAAGTATATGAATACCACAAGGCTGTTTTACCACACCCTGGCAGTCCTTGCAACCATAGGAAAGAGTTTGGGCGATTTTTCCATTCATGATAATGCGAGTGCTGAAGAAACCATGATCCTGTACCAGGCTCAAAGCCCTTCCAGCGAGGGCATGATTCGTTGATGGGTCACTTTTAGATAGCCAGCGGAGAAGTTTCCATCTCTTGCCATCTGCTATCATTTTAATGGCGTGCAATTGAAATGTGAAGGAATCGCTTTTGACCTTTAGCTCGATCACTCTCCGAAAATTCCATTCTCGAGATTATAAATCCTGTGGCACTCGTAACATCATATACAGTGATCAAAAGTAGGCCTTGTTGCACAACCTCGCATCTGATATCTTGCATGTCAAAGGCCATGCGATAGACATATTTCTCCATGTCCTTTACGAGCGTGCCGAGGAACAATTAAGTTATGCGTGATAATGCTCCAAGACGAGGACTCACAGTTGGTCAGACTGAATAGCCAGGTCGAGTAACTCTTTTGCCTCGTCGAGCCTAACTAGACACTTTTTGAATTTGCCGTCCCAGATTCCCCCAATAACCCACTGCGGGACTTTGCTGTCCTTCCTCAACCTCTCATTGATAGTGTCAATGGCCTCTTTACATTCCTTTAACGGTGCTGCAAGTTTGCCAAATACTGAAAGTCGTGCATCACTCTCATCAAATTCTGATAGACTTTTGAGTATATTATAACCTCCAAGGAAGCCGCTCATGGTCTTTATGGTGCGCTGCAGATCAGTAGATTTGTGTTGCGGAGGCCCTAGTTTCTCGACAAGAGATTTGGTAAGTTGAATGCAAGCAATGATGCTCGCAGCTAGTCCTAAGGCGCTAATTGGATCCATGGATGGTGATTTTATGGTTTTTTAGTTGAACAGTGACTTCCACTAGCTTTTGTAGCGGCACTACTGAGAGTTCTTTTGAACTTAGAATATGAATAGCATTGAAGGAAAGGTAAGGAAAGCATAAGTGAAAGATTAATTTTTGAGACGTCGACTAAAGCTGACAGCCTCGTCGTATTGAAATGGCGTGTCCATGGTTGTCATGCAGCGGAGTGTATAACGCTCGCAATGTTTATGCTGCGCTGTAACATACACGCAGCCATAGCCTTGGAGTACACCCTCAACGATGGAATCCTGGCAAGTCTCCCCAGTGGTTGAACCCATAAGGTCATTATCAAGAACTGGTGTAAGTCACCCATTGCCTATGTGTGGGAGTACAAGCTAACATATGCATAAACAGTATTGTGGTCAGTAGGAGTTACTATGATGTATAGAAGACAATCAAGCACTTCGCAAGTTATGATATCTTTGCGTAGGAAGAAGTTATACCTTAAGATCATACTCTGAACTGATGAGATTGTTGGTTCTTGGTTTGAGGAGTCCAGAAAGTCAGAGAAGCCTATGGAATTACGTCCCGTGGAAGTTGTGAATGAACTGATGCGTCTCAGTAAATGGAAGACGCGCTTCAAATTTCAAGAGTATCTCAATTGGCTTGATTTGATTTGACTTGACTTTGTCGATACAGATTCACATTGCTCCAGCTATCCGATTAGAAGACAAAGAGAAATATCTCAATGTGAACTTCCAACGGCCATTGAACAGGACCGAGTCGATGGAATACGGAAAGTCAATGTTCCAGAGTATTCGAATCCATTCAACATGAGGAAACAGCCACATCTTGATGTGATCGCGAAGACCAATTACCAGAGTATTTGATCTAAGTACTTCGCAATCGACATTGAGGATTTGATGTTTGATCTCTCCAGATTGACCTAGAATTCTTTCATCTTGGTGAATTTGTACAAACTAAAGCCCAATGCAAATGCAGAAATCGACAAGCTGTATTTGAAGTTAATTGGAGTGGAGTTTGTTAGCGATTTGGGCCTCGCTGTCGGTAGACTTGTTAGAAGTACAGCTGCGTATACCGTACAAAGTACAAATGACAATCTGTACAATACACAACCTAAGTTAACTTCCTTCAAGCATTCATCTTCACGAAAACATTAACGACGCGGCCATCCGTCCACGAAAACCCCACCAGCCCCATGGCCACGCACAACAAGTTACGACGTGTATTATGGAGCCCTTGAATGATCTCGGGTATCGCAACGCTCGGATTTGTTCCATCCCATTCATCACGTCAACAAAGACAGCCCCCTCAAAAAGGAAAAAAAGAACAACAGCAAAAAAATAGTGGTACCGAAAGCTGGGAACATCTTGTGGTAGTGTATATGTACGAGATCACTCACCGATCACGAACTCGGTGAGTGAGCTGTAGGGGGAAATATGAAAACATCTCAGATGACCTACGGATGATCCATAATACCCCGTGATAGGACATGTGGCATGTGGCAGTGGCATTGAAGATGATGGAAAGGATTTTGGAATGGGACGGAAAACGAAGACGTGCAGTGCAGATGGGAGTGGAGAGATTGGAGAGATCCCCAGTTTGTTTGTTTGTTTGTTTGTTTACATTCTAGATGGATGTATAGATAGATATTGTAAATATCCAATGGCTTAGCTAAGTTAGATATTGCAAACTGGTACAATAAGCAACCGCTACTCTGCACATCTCACCTCGGAAAGAAGCGGAAAAATTCTACGATTCCATCGGAAGAAGGAGAAAATGAAGTACCGATCATATTCAATTAGATAGATGATGGGTGTTACCATTCCAATTGCCGAAAGGAAAAATACATTTCTTGTGATTCTCACTGGCGACACAACACAAGAGAAAGATCGGATGGAAGATGGAGGGCTGATCTCTGAATCCAGTTCCAGTGATTGATTTGAATCAAATTTCCCAAATTTACGCCAAGAATTTTACGGAGTATCACTAATGAGGAGCTTCAGGCATTAGCTTGATCCTTAGTTCACACGCTAGTCTTTGACGGGACGGAAGCCGGGATTATCCAGAAGGGAAGGAAAAGGAGTAAAAGTAAAAGTGCGAGTGATTTATCACTGGACTGACGAGGCTGGGAAAAAAAATCAAAATAACCTCTAGAATTGATATTATCAATAGTCCACGGGTACTGTAATGGAAACGAACTTGGACTTGGACGGACGGATGGATGGATGATGATAACAGGGATTGCTATGACAACCAGATAATGGCAGATAGGCTGAGATAGCATAGCATAGTATAGCATAGTATAGCATAGCAACCAGAGTTTGAAGGATCTCGGATGGCAGGGGGTGGGGAAGAAAAGGGAAGGGACGGGGTTTTGTTTTATTTATTTATTTATTTATTTAGTTAGTTCTGGATTAGTCCTTTGGGGGATTTTTTCTTATGTATGAGATTCCACTTGAGTCTTGAGCTTACATAGTTACCTAGGTAGATAGCTTATTAGCTCAGCTTGGAAATACGAAGTTGGTGAATTTGCACGGGTGTGGTACCTAGGTACGTGCTAGGGTCTTCTTCTATGTACAACTTCAGCCGAGGTGAGTGTAAACTGAACTGAGCTGAGCTGAACTGAACTGAACCTTGAGACTGGAGTAATAAGTGAATACTTTACATGTAAAACAATAGATCAATTGAATTAATACGGAATTCGGAGAACTTTCATAATCACTCAATTGGTTTTATCCAATAAATTCTCAATCGTCACGAATCTAGATTTTTTCGTATTCATAGACTGAGAGTTTCCAATTTTCCTTTCTTGCATGTGAGATGGATGGGATGGGGGTGTTAACCAAGCTTTGAATGGAGCTCGGATATGTAGTAGAGCTTACCTCACCCTACCTCTTACTACTTTATGATTTGAGAAACCCAGATAGAAGAAGCACGTACGCATGTTAATATTAACTACATTTACATTTACTGTTACTGTTACTTTCCAGGTTATTGATCCAATGATTTGACTCCACGGATACGATACGAGTCAGTCAAGGATAATTGATAAAATATCTGGCTGAAAGAAAAGCTATGAAGTGTGCAATGAAAATGTGCTGTGCTGTACTGAACTTTGATGATTTTCAAAGCCAACGATTTCGGACTAGATCGAACCAAAATGAAGAAAGTTCAACACTTGATCCAAAATGGAATAGTAAGGGGGAAAACATCGCCAATTATTAGGTTTGTTTACATACGGAGTTTACTTCTTGTAGTAAGTAGTTGTGTACGTATGCGTGCGTATCTGCAATCTGTACACAACAACAACAACATTTGAATGTTGTGATACTTTATTAGAAACTGTGATGGCTGGGGGCGAGAACACGAAGGAGGGTGGGGATCCACTAATTATTTCTTTTTCTTTTCTTTCTCACTGGGTGAAGAGATGACCGATCACTGCAGTTATTGCTACAGTACATTATCGAAATGGGAATAGTATCAAACTTTTAATGGATCAATTGACGCCTCACATATACATAAATTGAAATGATGTACTTGCTACTTGAACCTTCCGGAGATTGCAGATTGCGAGATTGAAAAACTTTGATTCGTATAGGTGATCAGAGATGGATTTGTTTGGTTCTGGTTCAATCGTTAAAAAATATGTGTGATGCATATCAGAGATTGAACGCATCTACGATGTTGATGTTGATATTGAATGGTTTGATAATAATAGAAAAACCTAGGAACAACAACAACAACAACAACAACAACAACAAAAACAAAATGTAATGCTGTTAGGTTTCACCAAAAGAAGAAGAATTAAAATTAATACAACCTATTCAATGAATATCATTTGCTTATTTTCTCTTTATTCCTTTTCCTTTCTTCCATTTCCTGCCTTTTCATTTCACTTTTTCCTTGATATTCTTTCGTTACAACTCGGTCTCTCGATGGATGTAACCTTTGACCTGTAATATCCAGCTCACAGCTAAAAGGTGCAGCTATCCAAAATGATTATGGTTAGATAATTACTTAATTAAGTTAGATTAAAATAATGAAAACTTGAAGGTACCTAGATAACCCCCCCAGGTTGAGATGTAAACAAATAGAAAAATAGAAAATTAGAAAAATAGAATGGCTGTATAATAATTTAAATTTGACACTTGGACTTTTTTGAATGAATTATCCTGCCACCTTGATTTTTCTTACTCAACCTCTCTCTATCTATCCAATCTACAACCATCTCAATCCTCTTTTTCCCAAACAAATCTTCTTTCTTCCTACCACCATCCCCACATCTCATCACCACCACCCCCCCCCCAAATACAACCATCTTAAAAAACGCATTCCAATCAGCTTTGTACACTTCATCTATTGCACAAATCGCAAACCCCATCCATCATCTTCTAACCTACTCACTACCTACCTACCTACATACCTACATACCTTCAATTCTCAATCATCCACTTTGTTTGATCTTCAATAACTTCAATATATCAAAATAATTGAAAGTTGAGTCAAGAAACGTATTACCAAAAACGTTTTCTTTCCTCTTCCTTCTTTAACCAAGAAGTAGAGATCCTTCTTGTGATATCCTTTCGGCACGCTGAAAGGTATTCGAGAAGTGTTCTCGCATTGAAAGGTCGTCAACCTGGACTTTGACGCACGAATACCGATCCCCTTCAGCGTCTTCCCGTCGTCGTATCGAAGCGACGTCGCTGCCAAACCCACTTCTTTCACCAAGACTCACGTCGAAGGTGAAATCCATCTACCACATAGACACGAGCGCGTCGGACGGGAAGAGCGAGAAGAGGACATCCAATCTTCTTACTCCCAACAACAACAACTCACTCTTCCTCCACCTCCTCAACGACAA
Organism: Scleromitrula shiraiana; assembly: GCA_028455995.1. Lineage (NCBI taxonomy): Eukaryota > Fungi > Ascomycota > Leotiomycetes > Helotiales > Sclerotiniaceae > Scleromitrula > Scleromitrula shiraiana. Next base: position 656,920 of record JABELC010000009.1, read on the forward strand.
GATCGTTATATAGAAGAAGAAGTACATATTCATCGCGAACGCGAAGAAGAAGACCGCCGTTCTCAATTCCGTCCGAGCCGTAAGGAAGAAGTTTATATTCGTGAAGAAATAGTTAAAGAAAAAAGGTCAGTTTATTTTTCTGATGATTTTTGAGCTCAATTACTCCGCTCTTGGTTGAATTCCCACCTACTCTTTATTTTTACCTGTAATTTTTCACCGAATTCTGATGTTTTCTCTACAATTGTTATGATTTCCTAACATTCCCCCTTCATTTTGTTATTTTTCATCAATTTTTCCCACCGTCTATTGTTATTATTATTATTATTATTTTTTCCTTCTTTTTTCATATCGGTTCTACAACATACAAGTGTGGACAGCTATCGGAAGCTCAAATGCCCAATTGAAAATTAATTGGGTCATTGTGAGACAAATTTGCCAGCTTGCTTGTTTTGTAACGCACAGTCCATCGATCTTCAATTTAGTCTTAACCCCCCAACCTCCTCTAAAACCTAGTTTGACAGGGGTTGCTTTCCTTTATTGTGTTGACACAGTAACCGCTCACCGTTTATTTTTCTTCATTAATCTGACTTTGGTTTTCTTTACCCATCTTAGACCTGAACACAAACACAAACATCACTCTGCTTCCTTCAACCTCGACACCCCACACCATCATCGACACTTCGAAGCCTCTTTTGATAGAGATACCGATCGTCACCACCACCACAAACACACTGAACTTGCCCTCGTAAGAGAGAAGGATAGTGACCGTCATCATCATCACAAGCACTCAGAATTTGCCCTCGTAAGAGACAAAGACAGTGACCGTCACCACAAGCACTCCGAACTTTCTATCGAACTTCCTCACCGTCATCATCATCACCATCATCGTCACTCTGAAGTAGACTTTGAACTCGAACGTGAACATCAACCCCGTCGTTACGAAACTTCAGAAGTCCATTCTGAAATCCGTCGACCACTAAAGAGTCCAACTGAAACTGAAATCGATTTTGTTGAACGTCAATACAGATCCCGTCAAAAACCTAGCTATAAAGCAGAGTCCGTCGTCGAAACCACCATCGACCCTCCTCGCTCCCGTGTATCTGAACCTAGATACTCTCAAGAACTAGTCCGTGTAACTGAGACAACCGTCGACCCACCTTCTCCTCGTTCATCTTTCTCCTCGCACAGACCTAAGTCAGTCTACCGTGAAGAATTTGACGAAGTTATTGTAAAAGAAACTCGTCAACCTAAACACCGACACTCGGAAGACATCGAAGTCACCGAGATCACCGACAACGAACCAGCACCTAAATCACCAGGTTCCGCTTTCAATCCCCTCAATCTCGACATGGGTTACTACGACGATGAAGGTAAGCCATTCTCGTATTTGCTTTTGTCTACTCTCCCTTGAACCCTAAACAATAATCAGGGAATTACCACTCCTTGCGTGGTGGATCTGGAGAAGAACGTGCCCGTGGATACCAGGACGAAATTGACTTTATTGATTTAGCTAGCGCTCCAGTCGCTACTGCCCCTAAGACTCCCCCCAACACCGTTACCATCCCATGCCACCACATCCGTATGGGTGACCTCTTGATGCTCCAAGGCCGTCCTTGCCAGGTTATCCGTATCACCACTTCCTCCGCCACTGGCCAACACCGCTACTTGGGTGTCGACCTCTTCACCCGCCAATTGAATGAAGAGTCCTCGTTCATCGCCAACCCAAGCCCAAGCGTCATCGTCCAAACCATGTTGGGACCAGTTTTCAAGCAATACCGTGTTCTCGATCTCCAGGACCACACCGGTAAGCTTCTTAATTATCCTCCCTCGTACCAATAACCTGTCCTAACATTAAATTAGTTGTTGCCATGACTGAGACCGGCGATGTCAAGCAAGCTCTTCCAATTCTCGACCAATCCAACCTCTGGACCCGCCTTAAGGATGCCTTCGAGAGTGGCCGTGGCAGCGTCCGCGTCATGGTCGTTCAAGATGGTCACCGTGAGATCGCCGTCGACTTGAAGGTCGTCCATGGATCCCGCCTATAGATATCCTCCTTGTATAACTGTTATACCATGGCGTCCAAATGGTAACGATTTTTTCCTGGTGGATTCTTTATTTTCATGATTTTTATGTGCATCTTTGGGGGAGGGAAAATCTGGGTGTGGATGGAAGGTAGATATGGAACAGATTGATTAATGAGGGATGAATAATTTGGATGATCGGGGCAAACTGGTTACAATTTCTGGTTTTTTTCAACGAGGTATTCAAGTTGTTCCTTCCTGTTGTAATGATATTGCTACTTTAGTGGCGTTCTTATTCTGACATCGATGGGGACTTCTTGATGCTATGGTCTTTTTCTTTTTGTATTTCTGTAAATAGGATAAGACCCAGAATGAAAACACGTTGCTTGTCAATTTACTTATATTTTATTTTATCTCCTTGACATTCCGATGTGTGGTTACATTCCTAACTCCAGTTCGTGTCTTAAATGTCGTAAATATTTTACCTCCTGACCCAAACCTCTCTCTATTCCTCCAGCCTCTTCAACAATCTTACCCGACTTATCAATAATTCATCATCACATTCGTCACACAACGAATACCTAGATAGAAGTGGGGGGTTTCAAATCCAATTAAGTAATAATTGACAATCTGAGGCTCGGGTACCTTGATGGATTAATTCGATTGCGATTGTCAAACATTGAATTGATAACGCACCTTCTTATTCCGAGCACGAGCGTCAATCCTCCACCTGACCCAAGTTGAATATGACCCGAGATACCATAGATAAGATAAAGGACTTCCCCCATCTTCCTATTTGAAGCTTCAATAACATCCATTGTTTCCTTGTTTGTTTGTTTGTTTGTTTGTTTGTTTCTTTTTCATAATTCAAATATTAAGTGATAAATTTATAAATAAATAATCTATCTATCTATCTATCTTTTAAATCAATATCATCCGCTGTACCATACCAGCCCTGAATTTCAATTCCCCAACTTTACGGTAGCTACACGATCAATAAACATGGGCGCGGCACAATCTCAAATCCCCCCTTCTCGCTCTACTAACAAGCAAAGAGCGGAGATGCAACGATTGGTTGAGAAAGCTAGAGCGCTCGATTTGGGGGATGAGTATGTTTGTGTTGATGGAAATGGAAATGGAGATGAGAATGAGAATGAGAATGAGAAGATGGGTGGTGTGGATGGGTCTCGAGCGACTTGGACTCCGCTTGTGGCGGAGAGGGTTGGGTATTGGGAACAGAGACTTTTGGAGGATCCTAAGAATAGGTTTGTTGATGTTTTATTCTCTTGTTGATGATTGACGGGCTTCGAATGATGGGTCGATGCATCAATGAATGAATAGTCATACTGATGAGAAATAACACTTTAGACTTGCGCTCTCAGCCTTAAGCTCTGCAGATCCGAGGACTGTACTCACATCTCGCGCAACCAAAATCGAGGATCAACAAGTCTTCTCTATCAAGATTCCTTTTGAAGGAGCACCGATTACAAACCAACGATCTTCGGGAAGATGTTGGTTATTTGCTTCGACGAATGTCTTCCGTGTTGCTTTGATGAAGAGATATAATCTTGAGAAATTCGAATTATCTCAAGCGTATTTGTTCTTCTATGATAAATTGGAGAAAGCCAATTTCTTCCTCGAGCAAATTCTTGATACTGCAAGTGAGGATTTGGATAGTAGATTGGTGCAGACGTTGCTTGTTTCTCCGGTTGGTGATGGAGGTCAATGGGATATGTATGTTCTCCACTTGTTGTCCCTCCATGATTTATGATTCTAACCAACTTGTTTAGGGTTTATAACCTTGTTAATAAATATGGTCTTGTACCTCAAGTCTTGTACCCTGATAGCTATAATGCTGAAAATTCATCGGTAATAAACAGTATCATCACCACCAAACTTCGCGAGGATGCTCTTAAGCTACGCGCTGCAGCCAAAGGATCTTCTCTTTCAACCCTCAGCAATTTGAAAGAGAAAATGGTGCGCGAAGTTCATGTTATTCTTACCCTCGCTCTTGGACCTCCACCTTCTCCTGAATCAACATTCACATGGCAATACCTCGATAAGAGTGGTAACTATCATGAAATGCAAACTACACCTGTTGCTTTCGCCAAGGAACTGGAAAGTCCAAAATCGATCAGAATGACCAATTCTACCGTCCATGATATGTTCTCCCTAGTCAACGACCCCAGAAATGAATATAACACTCTCCTCACCGTTTCCCGCCTAGGAAACATCGTCGGCGGTCGCGACATCACTTACATAAACGTCTCCATGGCCGTTCTAAAAGACGCCTGCATCTCCATGCTCAAAGCCGGCCTCCCCATCTTCTTCGGCTCCGACGTCGGAAAATACAGCAACAGCACATCCGGCATCATGGACCTCGAGCTCATCGACTATGAGCTCGGCTTCAACGTCAAACTCGGCATGAAAAAAGCGCAGCGCTTGATGACGGGCGAGAGCGCCATGACTCATGCGATGGTTCTTACGGCTGTGCATCTGGATGAGGAGGGCAAGAGTGTGAGGTGGAGGGTGCAGAATTCGTGGGGCGAAAATGCTGGGAAGGGGGGTTGGTTTGTTATGAGTGATGCGTGGATGGATGAGTTTGTTTATCAGGCGGTGGTGGAGCCGAGGTTTGTAAGTAAGGAGGTTAGGGATATTTTGGGGCAGGAACCGAAGGTTTTGCCGCTCTGGGATCCCATGGGTGCGTTGGCTTAGGGAGGGTTAGGTTGGATGTTGAAAGGGAGGATCTACGAGGTTTGGTGTGAGGGTGATGATTCAGGGAGAGATTGGATCTATGGATGGATAAACGATGAATGGTTATTGATTGAGCTTATGAATTTACAATAACGATGAGCGAACCAAATTCCGCAATGAGCAAGTCACTTATATTAACGACAGATAGACAGACAGACAGACAGACAGATAGTGAGAAAGAAAGAGACTCAAAGTTAAATCCACATTGACTTTTCATTCTTACAGTGAACAAACATGTCTTCAGAAATTATTCCAGGCGACTACTTTCTTGACAACTACCACTTAAATATCAATATCAATATCATACTGTTTCATGAAAATGTCTACTTGAAAATCTCATCCCTCTCCCTCTCCCTCTCCCTCTGAGAGACATTTCATTAAACTTATCATACTATAAATGCATACCATCACCACACAGATCGATCCATCCACAAATATATCTATCTGATACCACATCATATTCATATTGTTCTGCAGGAGAAAGAGAGGTTCCGTGCTGTATTTACTTCTTTTGCATCTACGGTATTGATCATATGTATTGAGTAATGGATGGCCATTTATTTGTTTGTTTGTTTGTTTGTTTGTTTGTTTGTTTGTTTGTTTGTTTGTTTGTTTGTTTGTTTGTTTATTTGTTTATTTGTTTGTTTGTTTCGGGAATACTCGCACATACTATACTTCTTGATGACTAGCACGACGGTCTTGAATATTTTTATTGATCGGATGAAGTGCGGATGTTGATGAATGAGTCGATGTGTATGTAGATCAGATTAAATAATCGTTTCTTCTCCGTTGTCCGTTCTCCATTCTCTGGATTCCTTCTATTTTTCTCGATGCGCGATGTATCATGCGTGATGTGTGACGCGGATTCTTCGTTGCTTGATGGGAACTAGAATGTTTATGGGGGATTGAATATTTGATATTGCTTTCTCGTGGTACTTACTTACTACGTTCGTTGCATCCTGGTAACATGTTAGATTCCTGCTTAATTGCTCTTAACGATTCCTTGAGGCTGAATATCGAGGGCCGATATTTTCTTCGGCGATGGGAATGATATTATTCTTGAACAGACCTAGCATCGGGAGTGATATTCTCGGAGCTCATTAATCATAATTGCATAAGGATGTCTTGATTCCTGAGTCTTCTACTGATTGACTCATACATGGACTGCTGCGCTCACGATCCCCCTCCTGTATTTCTATACCCGTTAATAGCTTCCCTGAGTATCTGGCATAAAACCCCGTATCAGTCATCAAGCAGCACTGCCGAGCATTGACGAATGCGGCTATGATATGGATACCAAGCGGGAGTCCATCAACATGTTTAAGTGGGAGTTTCAGCGCTTTTGCATCTTTCAGATTCACGATTCACGATTCACGATTCGCGGCATCGTCATCTAGATACGGCTGAAATATCTGCAGATGGTGTTTTTCTTGGAATGGCTTTATCTGTATTTTCTTCAGTCTCGGATACGCCTTTGTTATCGTGGCGACTTGTAGCACTTCTGGACAATGATGTTGATTGCAAAGTTCCTGGTGTTATAGACTGATTAAGGATACCTTCTAATGTGTTCATGATATCCTCCCGACCATAGAAGGACTGAGATGTGGCCTTGGGCAAGATACATGGTGGGATACGGGACGCTGCCGCGTAACGTCTTGGTCTGTTGTATACTTTTTGTCCTGCCTTGTGTTTCTAGAGAAGTATCGAGGAATTTTCCATTGTGCTCAATTTCAAGCCCGATGAACTTCAACTCGATGGTGATGATGCTCTCAATCAACTATGGAGTAAGTTATAGCCTTGCTGCTTGTCAAAAATCATATTTTAACCTCATACAGACCATGATTTTGCGAAAGCGTGGGAGAAATTCTTGGAAAACTTTCCTAGCAGCTCAATAAAAAGCATTGCGGACATCGTAAAATTCAACAAAACCAACGCAAATGTTGCCCTGCCTGCGGGTAAGTGAATTTGCGATCCATACTGATCCGGATACAACTGATTATTGTGAAGAGTATCCAGGCCAGCAACATCGGGAAAGTGCCTTGGCAGACAGAATGATCGAAGAAAAGTACGCCGAACGAGTACCAATGGTACGCGAAGCAGCCAAGACGAATGGAATCGACAAAACAATACATCAATTTGGTCTTGATGTAATTGTTGGACCCATGGACGGCCGCATACATACCATTGCTACTGCAGCAGGATGTCCTGTAGGTATTGTTCCCTTGGGCTACTCTCCGACAAACGGGCGTCCACTTGGACTTGCTGTTATTGCTCTAGCTAGCGCGGAGCACAAAATATTGCCATTTATGGCTGCATGGGATGAGCTCATGCCAGCACGTTTACCCCCTCCGCAACTAATGAATTGGAATGCTCCTGCGTAATCTAACATCTTGGCTTAGCTTCCAAGCTAGAAAACAAATGCCCTGAGAGATTATCCCCACAATATGTAATGGTATTCTCATAAAATTTCTAACTTCTGGGTTTTCTCCAATATTTAAATGAAAGAATTTGATATACAATGAAACAATGAATATTTAAGCCTATCATCATGTAACAGTTGATATCTCTCAACATTCCGACTTCCATCTACCATGTCATCTTTTTTACCAAATGTCTCTCAAACCAACTTATCAATCTCCCGAATTCATCCCAATCCAGATATCTAAAAAGCGGCACAACTCCCCCCTCCCCATCCTCCATCAACCCCGGAGACAAACCCCCATACTCCCCATATAAATTTCCAGCCTCAAAATATGATTTATAGCATTTGCCAAATTGCCGCCCCGGCATACCCATCTTCATGAACTACTTCATCTCTCTTCTAATTATCTATTGCATGAAACGGTATAGATCTATCTACATCTTCTGCCAACCTTTTTATTTTTAGCATAAGAGTTGCGTCGCATTGGCAGGCTTGTGTCCAGGCTGGTTTTCGGGTTTCTTTTGGTTGAGTTTCGAGTTCTGCGGATGCTGGAATTATGTTTATGTTATCTTGCTTTGGACTTTCTTATTCCGCATTTCCTTGCTCCAAATATTCTTGCTCCACAGTACCTCTCACATGACAGAAACTTCCCCAATCGATATATACTACCCACGTAAGAGATACTCCGAGTTAAACAGTTAACCCTATAATAATGAAAATAGCGATAACAACGAGCCCGATGAGACGATGGGGATTAGGTTGTTTATTAGTACGAGGATGAAGCATGCTGGATGTGGTGTTGGATGCTGGGAGGGAGGGAGGGGCGTCGAAGTAGGAATTGTTGGTGATGACATGGTGGTTATAGTTATAGTTGTTGTTTGAGGGGACCCCATTGTGTTTTATATGTATCTCATGAAAAATTAATACGGTCGTTTAATTCGATTCAATTCGATTCAATTCGATTCAAATAATTATTTACTAGTACGACCGACGTAAAGAAAACCAAAGCACAAATACAATCCATTCACCCGCGAAATCCTCGCGTCATGTATATATATATATATATATATATTATATAATTTTTACTCTAGTAGACGTACTAACTATTATGACGTATGAATTAGAATTAAGTTTGTATTACTACTAGTAAATCGTCGCTAATTCTCGAGTTAGATTTAGATTTAGATTTTGGAACTAGCGAGGCTGGAGTGTATAATAAGTCCTAGATAGATACATACATACATAGCGAGGTATATGATAGTATATGTCAAGTTAATAAAATAGATGTATTTATAATATATTTATAATGTATTGAAAAGCACATCCTCTCACATCCTCTCACATCCTCACACATCATCCCAGTCACATCAAACCAACCCACTAGCAGATAAAATAAAATAAAATGAAATTACTACTACTACTAGCCTGAGAATAAAAGCAAAGTAGCGCATCCATCCATCCATCCATGCATGCATGCATGCATGCCCTCCAAGCCTCTCACTTACTTCCTTCCTTCCTCCCACCATCATGATTCATTCATCCATCCATCCATCCATCCATCCATCCATCCATTCATTCATTCATTCATTCATTCACCAGAGTATATATAAAGCATCAATCAAGAACCTGACATAAAGTACTTCGATATAGAAGAAAGAAAAAAAAAAAAAAAAAAAAAAAAGAGAAAGTCAATTTCTGAGGTATCGATCCATTCTCATCATCATCATTCGTCTTCATCATCCATCATCCATCATCCATCCCGTCATATAAAATCATCATCCAAATGTAAATAAAAGCCCTCTTCTTCTTCAGCGTAAATAACCACCTAATATAGCAAAATAATATACTACATACATAAATCCTGTTTTCTTACACACATTTGATATCATATATTCCATTCCATTCCATTCCCTATACCCCTGCGCCCAGCCCAGCCCAGCCCAGCTCAGCTCAGCTCACTTTGCCTCATTTCTTTCCTAGGTAATCGAAGAAGATCATTTCAAAAATTGAAACGCTAGGTATAAACACAGTATCGAAGAAAAAATAGATTAAAAAAAAGAAGTAAAGACGCTTGCATCCGCTCGGCAAATGCAGCTAATTAATTGTCATCACCGTAAATAACCCTCCCCATACCTATGCCAACCCACCACTCATAACAGGATCAGATCTCTTCGTCGGAGCAGCCTCCAACATCCGTGGACGATCATCTTCGTAATCCTCCGAAGTATCTGATTCGCTATGGCGATGACTACGTCCATATTCAGCCCTCTCTCTCTTTTTCCTCTCATGTCTAGCACGTCGACGAGCACGTTCTTCTTCTTCTCGAGCAGCTACACATGAAGAATTATTAGTAAATAGAACAATTATAAAAGTTAAAAGAAGGAAAACATACCCCGAATTTGTTGCGTAGCAGTGGCATAAGCTTGAATCTCCTCTCGACTTAACACTCTAAGTACGATGACGAACTCCTCCCTAGCTTCGAATCTTTCCTTTCCAATCTCTAATGCCTCGGGATTAACTAACTTTCTAGCAATCTTAGTCCATCGTGCATCTGGTGGTACACCATCCTTCTTAGCATCTTTCAATGGAGCGACACCCTCTCTAATTGGGGAAGGATCTTCAGGAAATTTATCTCTAGGCTGACGAAGAATACCTTTAACTGGCTTTTCCTCGGGCTTATCTTTTGGGGGAGAGACAACACGAAGTTGTCTGTTGTTGTTGCTAGGCGCTAATGGTTCGGGACGACCTCTGTTCTCTTGATCTTGACTTCGATCTCGGTTGAGTTCTGCTCGTAATTCTGCAACCTCACGCATATCCTTCATTACAGATTGTCGCCCTAGGGGTTTTGGAACTGATAATGGTTCCTGAGAAGACTGTTTTGGGACTACCACTGGTACCGGCTCCTTATCTGCGGGAGCTTGATCTGCAAGTGCAGCTTTCAGCGCTTTGAGATCCATCGTATCTCTAGGATTGAAAGGTGCTGCTGCAGCTCCAGATATGCGTCTAGGTCTACGACGATGGTTGGTTCCCTCATCTGAGGTTTCTGAATGGGACTCATGTGAAGCGCCATTGGGAGGCGCCTCACTGCGAGGACGTTCTTCTTGAGAATTTGGTCTTTCTTTGGGGTTTCGGACACTGATATCAACATAATCGTTATCAGGTGAGTGTCGATCCTTCCCTTCTCGTGGAATATCCTGTGGTGGAGGGATATCATCTCCACGGCGCGTTTCCCGTGGCAACTCGTCTTCTTCGCGGCGGCGTGCCTCTCTTGGAGTAGGTGGAACGTCTTCTCTATAGCGTCTCTCGTTCATGTCTCTGCCACCCAACTCTGGCGAATCTCTCTCACTGTCGCGATGACGTCTTTCTTTCCCTTCTCTGTCAGAACCAATGGATTCTCGGTCGTCATCTCTATAACGTCGTTCTTTCATTTCTCTAGCCGGTGCATCCATTTCTTCCCTATCATCACGATCCCGTCGCCTGCGCGGTTCATCGTCGTATTCTCTTCGCCTTCTTGACTCGTCCCTATCATCCCTATCATCCCTGTCATCCTTAAGACTGTTTGCCATAGCTCCGAGCCCTAGAGCAGCTGAAGCAATACTAAGTCCCGTGGCAACCTTTTCATGTGTGCTAGTCTTCTTTTCATGTCTGTCGTTGTAGTCTCTATCGCTTCGCTCATTTCGCTCATATTCTCGATCAGATCTTGGAGATCTCTCTTGCCTATCGGCTCTTTCGTTCCTATCTGGTATTCCTGCTCTGCTAGCAGGCCGTTCCGGTCGATCATGTCTTTCAGGACGCAATCCAAAGCCTCTTTGCTCAACCGGATCCTCATATCTGTCATGTCTATGTGGTCGTCTCTCTCGTACATCATCGTCTCGAGTTTCGTAGTATTCATCTCGTGAAGCTTGTCTCGTGTCATGATACGTTGATACTGGGCGTCGCGCAGAATTCCTGCGCTGTGGAACAGTACCATCAAATGGGGCAGGAGGATCAACACGTGCTGGCCGTTGTACTGGATCTATTGGTTTAACGTGAGGAAGAGCCATTCTAGCTTGAGACTGCTCTTGCTCCCATGTCTGGATTCTGTCGAAGCCGCGAGTTGAAGGTGGTGGCCCACGCTCTCTAGTATCATACAATCTTGGAGAAGAGACTATATCACCATAGCCTGTAATGCTAACAGGCCTAGATCTGGTTTCGAAGCTATCCCTGCGCGCATGTCTTGGGCCGTTATTATTCAAATCGTATTGAACTAAATCCTTTGGGTTGGTGTAGCCATAGCCATCCTCGCCATAATCATCTGCCACAGTGTCAGGGTGCCGTACTATGTTGGTTGCATAAACTGGTCCGCGGGGTCTTGCTGGATTTGTGGCATTCGTGTATGATTGCCCATCTCTATGTGCCTCCCGAGCGCTACCCATTCTCAGATGACTTGGCTCCCGTGTGTCTCTATCCCTTGAAAACGTGTTATCCATTGAAGAGGTACTATATCTGGCTCGATGCCCTCTATCGTTCCTCGAGGATGCCGGGATTGCATAACAATCTTCATGGCTCGAACGATATGGACTCTTCAATGAGGGACTCGCAGGTCTCACAATTGTAGTGTGAACAACTGGTCGATGTCTTGGCACAGATGTGAAAACGCTAGCACAACTGGGTCGAGAGTCGACCGTAGAGCTGCGTGTGCGACTTTTAGAACGAGTGGTATCGGGTTTAACCATGTATGTTGTCGTCGTAATAGGTATATTGGATGATGTCAAACTTGTACCGCTGCTTCGAGGATTTTCATGTCGAGATAAGGGTACCACATGATGATGGTGAACATGGGTTGAATGACTATTACTGTAGGATATGTCTAATGGTAGACTTGCTCGTGCTGGGTTCCATGTTGGAGAACGGGGTCGTGAATATCTGTATCGTTCTCCCATATTGACTCAGATTTTGTTGGAAATATTATTATCCTGTATAATTGTAGGTTTCGAGTTCGAATAATGGTAGAATGAGTAAGTTTATGCGATAAGGGACACAGGTGGGATTTATGGCGTAAACAAGAACTTGGTGGATTTTGTCAGCTTGCTGGTGACATCAATCTAGCGAAAACGAGTGTAACAGTTAGCAATCATACTGTTATGAGTGCCGCCAACCTACTCCTCACGCCTCAAAGTCCTCACAATGCTGTATCAAGCTCGCATGCAAGGCAAAAGTGGGTTGACAAACATTAATTGTAATAAAATCCCGAACTCGACCCTGAAGATGCCCGAACTTCGAAGTTTGTGGTTTGTAGATGGTTTGCAGATATCCAGTTATTGTGTTATAAGGCTGCCAATAATCGACGGATAACTGCAGGATCTTGACTGCAGCAACAATGCAGCAAACAATGTTCTGCAGAAATGTTTGCGATTATGAATGGTACGGTGACAAGAACAAGGTATGTATGGAGTAATATATTTGATCGTAGATATGGTTAATTGTAAGATTTCTGTGGCGTTTCTTCTGTTGCTTGGAGTTGGTATAGTTGTTTTTTGAGATCAAATCCCGCTGACAACAGAGTGGACGAGAGATGCTTCGAGGATGTAGGTCAGGTCTTGTACCCGGCCGATGGTTGTACAAAAATAGATTATTCTTGAATTTGTCGTAGTAATGAAGAAAATTAAAGAAAAAGAAAGAATGCTGTCAAAGTAACGTCTATTGACAAGTAAAAGGAGTGAATAAATTATTGAGTCACTTCTTGTATTGCCGGTTACCAGAGAGATACTCAAAAATTTGAAATCTGGAATGACGCCCCTCGTCTTCGCCTTTCCTTCGAGTACTTGTAAGTTGTTGTAGTTAGATGAGTAATAAGTATTAGATGTAGACTCGTATCTTTTAATAATTTTAGAACATTTAGGAAGTCGAAGGGATGATCTATATTCTCAAGTACTTGAGAGTCAAGATACGAACGATGACCTTTGAATTATTAGACAAGTTTTTTTTCTCTCCTTCTCTAACCCTCTTTTAGACTCGTCCGGGACTATTTCCTTTTTGTTGAATGGATGGATGTATCGGTAGTTTTGACTGTGATGCCTTCAATGTGGGTAATAAGTAATAAGTAATAAATAATAAATAATATGGTTTGTTTGGTGGATTGAATCTCTTAGATAGAGATGTGCACAGATGTACTTCGTAGAGAGTTCAGTCCGTCCAGTTTATGCTTTTCGCCCAAGTGGTGGGTGTCAAATGGTATCAAGTGGTGTTGGTGTCAAGTGGTGGATCAATCTGGGCATATGGTATTGGTCCAAAGATTGTAACCTTAGATGATAAACCATTTATTATTATGATTATTATTATTATTTTTATCCTTGCTTTGATTTATCATGATCATGTCCATGACGTTTGAGAATAATAATTTTGAATCTCGAGATTCTTTTGATCCTTGTTACAATGTAAATAAATAACTCCGAAGATGGGTCGAGTTGTGTTATGCGAGAGTTACCACTTACGAGATAATAAGATAGACTCGAGATGGCTGTACCTTTTGCAATCCCTTTTTGAAAGAAAAAAAAAAACCTCTGACAACTTTCATATGTGTAACACCTTTCTATATAATTCGGTGAATATTCGTTTTCACCTGTTAGTAATACATATGATTTTTTCACTGTATTTCACTGTATTTCACTAACTAACTGACTGTACTGATTATTATATTGATATCCTATAACATTAGATGAGATAGAGTGCTGATGCTGATGCTGATGCTGATGCTGATGCTTATGCTTATCTACCCAGGAGGCATTGAAGTAATAATATATCTTCTGCATATCATTGATCTCGCATATATGTACCAAACACACCATATATATTACCAAACCTAGATATTTCCCAAATAACCTATTTATTTATTTATTTATTTATTTATTTATTTATTTATTTATTTATTTATTTATTTATTTATTTATTTATTTATTTATTTATTTATTTATTTATTTATTTATTTATTTATTTATTTATTTATTTATTTATTTATTTATTTATTTATTTATTTATTTATTTATTTATTTATTTATTTATTTATTTATTTATTTATTTATTTATTTATTTATTTATTTATTTATTTATTTATTTATTTATTTATTTATTTATTTATTTATTTATTTATTTATTTATTAGGGGGGTTTTTTTTCCCTCATGCAAGACGCTTGAAGCCATTGCATGGCAGAAACACCCCCACTATACCATGCCTTACAAGACTGTCAGTGCAATGATATTCACTTGGAATCTTCGATGGCTAGATTTCTGTTTGTGCCACCCTCACCGAGTAAAACTTAGCTAAAGTATAGGGACCGATTTTTAAAGTATCTTCTAGGACGGATCTTGTCTGGGGTACTTCCGTTCTCGATACTAATTATGATGGACCTTCAGATCTGATGCTTCCAATGATCTCAAAAATCCAACTCGAATTCATACTTTTTCAATTTGTTGAGCGAGAAATCTCTGTTCATGCATGACATCATTTTCCTGTTCTTTTTTTATTTTTATTTTTATCTTTATTTTTCTTTTTCGTTTCAACTGCTCTGTTATTACTTTGATATATCTGTTATACCTCCATTCATCATATTGATAATATATTGCCCAAGGGGATCCCTATATGTTTAGTACTTCTACGCGTAGGGCTCCATTATCAACGTCCAACGTTCGGTTTGTACAAACACATCTCAAGATGGGCGTCAACACCACCAGCAAAATGCCTGTTACTACGTGTCGTAGATAAAGCTTAGTGTTTAATCTTCGGCCAATCTTTCAGATATTTTGCCCTGCTTCAAAAAAGTCCCTCACATCACTCTCCCCACATTATACAAGGATAATCCTACGTGATGGCTATAGCTTTACGAGAGGTCCTTAACAATATTCGCAGGCTCCAATTTCCCGGAAACAGTCTTGGGCTCCTCACACTTTGATGGCTCAATTTGTATGGATGCCCGACATGAAGCTTCTCGATCTGTGCAGGAGAGTGGGAATCACCCGCTTTGATCGAGATTCAATAGTCATCGTAGATATATCACGTGACGAAAGATGGCTAATCGGCATGTCTAGTCGAGCTAGGCATCAAGCGGACTCAAGGCCGTTCAACCTAACATATTGAAAATCACTCCCGCTTGCCTTCTAGGCTGCCGCCGAACTACCCGTTCAAAGCTAATGTTAACATGGAGCCGCGTGATGTGGTTCTGATGTAAAGTATGCATTAAGTAGCCTTAGCACCTCAAACTAGAATCTCAGCCAGCACGTGGGAAGTTCAGAATCACACCACGATACTAAACTTCCTTCATACAGTACCATACGTACTCGGCGTAGTCCGCCCAACCGAACAAGTTGCCCTGATTTTTATGTCAAAGAACCAACCTAATTAAACGACATATTGCAGTAGTTTATGCCTCATCTAGCGGGAACTCTGGGGAGAACAGATCAATTCCAGATCATAGCTCATATTTGTGGGAACTGCTTTGTCCAATCTACTTCCGGGTGCTAGTCTCGTACAGACTTGGTAAGGCTTCATCTACCGAGTATCGACTGTACCGACCGTATGTACCCAACTTCATTTAATACGACACGTATATTACTACCACGTACCTAACGAAACCCTCCCGAAATCTCAGCACTCCCCACAATCAACACTCAAGCGTTCCTAGTACGGTACAATACACGATCCCCAGAAGCAAGCATCGGCGCGTTTATGGACACCCCAATATGCCAACCCCAATCACAATTCCAATCCCAATCACAACTCCAATCCCAAGCTCATCTCCTCACTACTCGGCCAGACCAAACAAAATAAATCCAAGCCGACGTACCGCAGAAAAATGCCCAATCAACATGTTCTTTTCAAGGCTGATTGGGCTGCTGTGCTTATTGGTTAGATGTTTGTGTCGGGATCTATTCTTATGCATTTACTATGTTGCGTTGCGTTGCGTTGCATTGCGTTGCGTTGCGTTGCGTTCCGTCCCGTCTCCACATTTGCTATTTCCCAGCCTCAAGTTTTTTAGGGGGTTTTCGTTTGTTTTGGTAAAGCAAGTCTGCCTGCTATGTATTGTTGCTATTTGGGGGTTTGTTTGATCGAGATCTAGGTTTTGCTCCATGATAATTTGAAGAAGAAGAAGAAGAAGGAGAAGAAGAGAACTTGCAACTTCAGCCTTTGATAGTTGGTCGTCTTGTGTGATGTCAGATCTATAGTGGAAGAATTCAACTCTGCCTAGTTTTAGATATCAAACATCAGATGGGCGAGTCAGGAAATATTCTCGATTGATTGATTGATTGATTGATTGATTGATTGATTGCTTCGAGAATAGAATACCGATATCAGGATATATTTTTAACCCTCATCAACCGCTTCAAGAATATCTTCTATGTTTTCTATACTGACTGAGTGGTGGTAGGTAGAGTAGAGTAGAGTTCCCGAGAAGTCGGGGTTGAAGATGAGAAGGATTTGGATTTGAATGATTCTTTCAAACATAAATCGAACCTACCCACCCAATATGATTTTTGCGAATTCTACCATTCTTTTACGACAGAAATTCAAAGCTATGCCGGATAGTTGTTTTGCTCTGATATTGAGAGAGGTAAGTGTTTGCAGGAAGACGTTTCAAGTAGATCGAATTTTGGCTTGGATAATGAGATCTGGGAGATCGAGAGACTCAAAAAAAAATATTGTGATAAGCGATGGTGATGAGGTTGTGGAATTTCTCTAAAGGAAAATCTTTGTCGGGCAAAAGTTGATTCACGGTGGGATGGAGGATGAAGGTATGTGGGAAGAAACTTGAATAAGGAATTATATATATGAATTTTGAGCCCTTGAATGTTCTAGCTCGATATCCCGTTGCTGAGATCTTTTCATCTCTGCTTCGATTCATCACTATAACAGCGTTTATCTTTTCTCGTTGTATTTATCCCAAAAGATATGCATTTACTGTAGGTTGTAAAAAGAAATGCACTCTTTAAAGTCTCATATCCCTGATTATGAGTGAGTGAGCAACACACACACTATCAAACGTCATACAGCAAGCATATACGTACCCCATGCTAACACTGTTACCGTTACCATGGGCGATAGATGCGGGGTACAGGTAGAAGAGTTGGGGTCTTGTATCAGCCTTGGTATATGTGTAAGGTAAGCTGAGTGAGATGATTATGGTACTAGGAATCTAGCACCGGGAGCAAAAGTGGCGGTGCCGGCTTTCCCATTGTATGTACCAAGATTGTCATTTTGCTCGTGTTTGAATTGGTTGAGGAATGCATTGCGATGATGAAAACAAGTCGTTGACATGGAGCAACCAAGTGACCCAGAATAGCAAACGCGACAGTTCATTGGCTGGAATTGAGAACGAAGAACAACAGTAAAATGTTCTCGTTAATTGGGAATGGAACGAGGAAGGGCTAGGCTAGAGAGTTGGCGACGAAGCTGTTTCATATATGACTCTATCTTACCTCCCACTAAAGTCACAGATCAACAGAGTCCTGCTCGTGTGTTCAGAATTCGCCTAGCTTTGTAGAACTCCAAGGTCGTTGTGCGTGTTCCCTCATCAATAACTACACGATCCTTTCCCGTCGCTCACCAAGTTAGAAACTAATAGAGCTCATCTGTCTCGAAACCGACTGGCTTTGTAGAGACTGGATCTTGATGCTCATAGATAAGTCAACAATTACACGATGATATGTTTACTGTCTCTCAAAGAGTTACATAGAAAGACAAATAGTCTTGCTCGTCTGTCTCGAAACTGTATGGCTTTGTGGGGACTCGATGCTGTAGCTATGCACGATCGTCCCAGGTAATGGGTAGTCCATCGAGTGGGGCTTTCCCTATTACTAGTAGAAACAAATCATTTTCCAATACCAACCAAAAAAAACTTATCTCACATCCCAGGTACTGACTCCTTAACGCAGAATGAGGCATTTTGCTCTCGTAGAATCATCTAGATTCTAACACTATCTATGTACTGTAGGTACAGTCTGCACTTCTCATAAAACCCATAAGGAAGATATCCTACTGGCCATTCGATGCAGCGCAGTCAGATTAAGCACAATACCATGCAATAATAATCAGATCAAGCGTAAGAAAAATGTGGAAAAGCCAAATCCATGGGTTGGAAATAACAATGTCAGCTGCAATGATATCTTGGACAGATCTTAATTGTCGAATGTTTTTGCTTCGAATGGATAATCATTTGGGATTGAAGATATTATAGATAAGAGGGCTGTGAGATGAGATAACACGGCTGCCCTACATATCTAGCATCATGCACTTCAGCGCCGGTAGCATATGCAATGAGATCGACTCGTCTGGCCCAAATAAGGCCTTTTTTTCGTGAAGCAAAAATGATATTTTCCCGGAATACAAACAATCATACGTACGTAACACTACAAACAAAAAGAAAAATACATCTCGAACATCGGTACTTTCCAAGCTACTTCGAATATTGATGTTTAGATAAGTTTGAGTGCCTCACTCAAGGTTGCACGCAGTAGCACACTAGTTCTAGCGTGACTAATCACCATCATCGGTTCCAGTGGTCTACCTGCGCCTCTCATGTCCTCATCAAGAAAAGATCCCCACATTAATATTAGCCAATCGGTACAACTGCAGAAATCAAAGTAGATCTGCATGACGTTGAAGTAAGCATTTGAGCTTCTCATTCGATCGGAAAAACTTCAATCTATATATACACTGGTTATTTTGATGCGGAGGAGAGGGGGCCAAAATTCGGTATAGCCTAAGGGCTTGCTGGTTATCATCTCGTGTCTGTAGTTTACTGGGGTTGTAATGAAGCTGCGAGGAGGGCAGATTATATCGGATGATGGATTGGGAAAGAGATTTTGATGCAGATAAACTGGACTGGACAATACAAGGACGTGGGGTGAGATTGGGAAGGAGAGTATAACAAGTAGAGCTCAATATCCTCGATAACGCCATCTCATTCATCAACAAACAACATCGCAACAATCAAACGCACAAACCGAACAATTCCCTCCAGAAAACCCATCACCACTACAATCCCCATAATTAAAACTCAACCTCACTCACTATGCAATTCTCAACTATCCTCGCCATCTTCGGCGGAGTCGCACTTGTTGCCGCACGCCCCGGTATGATCCCTTCGATTCTCCAATTGAGAGCCGAGGAATGCAGCTGCACGGATGCTATTAGCGCTTTCAACGTTTGTGCCATTCCCAGGCAAAGAAAGCGATCCACGCAATACCGGAGACGAACAAGAGAGCGACTATTGTGTCCGATGACCACGAAAGACTAGCTGAGGCTCCGAGAAGAGCCGTGACAAGTAAAATCGATGCCCCAAGCATGAGTATAACCCCACCAAAATCGATTCTTCTTATTAAGAAGTGAAATTTCTCTTCCTCGGGGAGCGAATCTTTGGAGCTATGATAGGAGAAACTTGCGGGCATTACTATTACTATCAATATTATAGTGCAAACTTCTATCGGAGCACTACAATAGCGATTAGCACCTACAATTTACTCCGCAAATTAATCCCAACCTACTTGATCAAAAAGATCCATCTCCATGTTGTCCTGGTATCAATTGCCCCAGCAACTGTCGCAGGTGCCACGATTGCAAAAGCGATACCACCATAGATTGGCAACTTTTCTTTTGGAACCATTTCATATATTATGGATGTTGATATCGAAAATCCTCCAGCAGCTCCAATACCTTGAATTGCTCGAAAGATAATTCTATTTGTCTCATCAGTCAAGAACTAATACTCATTGAAGTAGAGTGTTTATTCGCTCACAGTTGGGTCATATTTTGTGCAGCACCACATTCTCCAGAGAATACCACAAAAAAGAAGACCGCCCAGCACAAAGTCCAATTTCGTCCGAAAATATCACTCAGCTTGGTCCATATAACAAGAAAGCCTGGAAATCATCAGTGATGTCTAGAAGAGGTGTGAGCAAACCTACTTGTATATGTTAGCTGATATGCCGCAACGACCCCGCTTGTTTGGCTGAAACTGTGAAATTCATTGGTGATGGTTACCAATGAGGTACCCACAATCGAGACTTCCATGTTCACGAGGAAAATAACGATCCATACTCTGGTAAGATTACTCAAGTTAGCTAAAATGTGCACGAAACCAATGACTAATATGCTTACGCCACAGCAATGAAATATAATTTTGGGCCTTGCAGGCAAGCAATAGTCCTTCCAAGTTGGGGTGGTTCTGGCAATGAGGTCAACTACGGTATTGTTTTCTCGTCCTCGGACATTGGTGCGGCATCTTCGATGCTAGATTTATTTGTGTTCATTGAGATATGAACTTCATCTTCTTCATTGGTATCCATGAAACGAGATCTTGTGGTTTCCAACGTGATTCTTAAAGATGACCAAGAATAAGTTCAAGCTCTCAAGAAACGTATAGGAAGTCAAAATACAATCAAATAAGCGAGAATACGAAAGATTACGTACTTGATTTTAAAGAATGGAAATGATCGAAGTAGTATTAACGTGGTTTTCTACCAACAAAAGACCAACAGAAGCCCAATAACTATCCGGTCGAGCTGATTCATTTGAAAGAATGTATACGAGACAATTTATCGTGGGGTACCGGTGTGGTGGAACTGTGGGATATGATTAGGCCAAACATTCCGTTACAAAAATGATTCCGTTATAAAAATGCGTCGTAGCCTTTGCAAAAGGAGATCTAGTGGGTTTCATACTCCCATCAATGGTGCGCGAGACGAGCGAGAATTACTATATTTTAGACCGTTGTTCCAAGGATTTTGATGTCTTATTTTTCGCGGGCGGAGATCTACCCCAGGAGATTGGAGATATAGTTGCCTCCAGGATACCACTCTATAACCACTATGGTAGTACCTAATCCGGCTTTCTGACGCTGCTTCTACCAACTGATACTACAAAACAACATTGGAAAGATTGCAAATACCTTCAGGTTGCAGAAAACTGCGGATGTGAATACCAGCAATTTCACAACGCGGAATACGAACTGGTTATACGGCGCAAAGCCACGATTGAGAAATACCAACCGGTCTTTGAAATGTTCTCAGACATTCAAGAATACAGAATGCGAGATCTGTTTATCCGCCATCCGACAAACGAAAGCCTCTGGAAATGGTGCGCGCGGGCAGAAGATATTATTGTTTTTCTCACAGGCGAGAAGAAGAACCCCATATCTATGGAACAGTACATTCTCTCTCAGAACCTGGAGATTTTGGGTGTGCTTGTGGCAGGATCGCAGCGTTTCCAGGCATCACTTCTAGTTCAACCAAGCCGAGATCTACATACACCAAAAGAGAGAGGAGAGTTCATAGAGAAAATTTGGCCAAGCATTGAAGATGCAAACAAATTCTGTCCTGCACATGCGCGAATCTGGAAAACTCATATCATCTTCACAGTACAATCGAAACCAATGCTGATTTCGGGCAAAGGCACAATTCAGAGATCGTCAAGTTTGAAATTGTACGATGCAGAATTGGACAAACTCTATGAAGATGCAGATAAAATGTCGCCAAGCATGGGATTGAAGGAACCCATTGTTCTTCCCAACTTTGAGAATCTCCAAAATGTGGAGAATCATCTACAAAAAGTCTTCTTGCAAGTTACAAACTGGCAGAAAATCGAAAGAGGAAGACTTCTTTGTTCTCGGCATGAATTCTTTGCAGGCTATCATGATGGTCAGGAAGCTTAGAGAAGACTTCTTGTTGCCATCAATCTCAGCAAGCACTATTTATACCAACCCGAGTGTTTTGAGCCTTGCTAAAGCTCTTATAAAGCTTTTCCAAATTCGAACATCCTCCGAAAAGCTCCATGCAGATAGTAGACAGCGAGTCAGAAAAGCCATGTTTGAAGAGCATCGAGACTTGATAAATGCCATTCCATTGTCAAACAAAGTTCCATACCAGTCGCATGAGAAGTGCATTATTTTAATCGGAACTACAGGTGCTTTGGGTTCTTAACTTTTGCATTCACTTCTCCAAGAGCCTGAAGTAAAGCACGTATACTGTTTGAACAGATGATTGGATAGCCCCTCAAGACAAATAAATAGAAGCCATATATCGGGACTTCCGGATGATTTCGCGCCATTTCGGGTTACGTTTCTTGATGTTGACCTGTCCAAGTCGGACTTCAGCATCGAACCCCCAGCTTACGCTGAGCTTCAAACCAAAGCCACTCATATGATCCACGCTGCTTGGCCAGTAAACTTCAACATGCATCTTTCATCTTTCGCAGAATCTCTCGCTGGCCTCGTGAATCTTGTCCGATTTATAGCAATAGCAGACCGGAGTCCTAACTTGATGTTTGTATCTTCAATCTCAGCAATCTCGAATGATGATATTCCGACAGGCTATAGACAAAGCAAGCAAATAGCTGAAGAACTTCTCAAGTACGCATCTCTCAGATTCAACCATGCTTATGAGTCAAATTCGCCTCAAATATCTATCGCACGAGTCGGACAAATAGCAGGAGCTCTAGCTTATCCAGGCTTGTGGAATAAAACAGAATGGTTTCCGAGCCTCATTCTTTCGTCTATTCATTTAGGTGCTATACCTACATCTTTAGGATCACGCTTGAATAACATAGACTGGGTTCCAATTGATATTCTCGCAGATTCCTTGATTGATTTTCTCTGAAATCAGACTACAAACAAAAATCCAAGGGATTTGACGATCTTTTATCCTCTCAATCCACAAAGTATTCAGTACGGAACCCTACTTCCCAATACTATTTCAGCTGTACTTGCAACCACCCAGAAATCAGTATAGCTTGGGTTGGTTTCACCAGAGAAGTGGATCGAAAGGGTGAAGGCGGACATTGATGGTGTTGCAAAAACTAACGCAGCACTTACCGGGTGCGATGTTAAGGTATCGTTGAGGAATAATCCAGCGGCTAAATTGCTAGACTTTTTTAACAGTTCGTTTGCTACACAAGATAAAGCTCAGCTGAGTAATTTGGGTACGGGGACTATGTCTTCAAGTGAGCTGAGCGAAGAAATAAAGAGTCTAGGTCCAGTGAAAGAAGAATGGATAAGAAAGTGGTTGCACGAGTGGCTTGAGTAAGATTGAGTGATATCAGTGCAATTAAATGAAATTGAATGCTGGTGTGACCTATATTGCGACAAACATATATAGGAAGTAGATTTAGAAGAGGACTGTGTGTTGTGTGTAGATATCGAATTTCAAAACATGAATGCCTAGACGCCAGCTAATACCGTGCTCGCCCCCTGTTCCTCTTTCTATAAAAATACACGACCCTCTGGTCTCATACCCAGCACCTTATTTGCATGTAGAAACCTTCCAATCAACGGTATCGTTACCTGTCCCTGGAATCTTTGGCTTAAAGTCTAAATAGACAAGCTGTAAATTCATACCCAGTCAGTCAAATTCTAAATGAGCTGTTGCATATCGAGAACTCACCTCTCCCTTCTTAGCATCCCATTCACCATTCGTATCCCTATAGAAAACCATTTCTCCACTACCGGCATCCTTCACCTCAGCCGTTGTATGGCTGATTGCCCCTTCGGTACTCCATTCAATCTTGTAACATGTGTCTTTCACAACGAGAAAGGGGGTTGTGCAACGACGGTTGTTGTCTTCATCTAGACATGATTCCACCGCAAAATCGAGGACGCTACCGGATGCAACCTCCTTGGCTGTTTGGTGGCAAATATATTAGTTTTCAATTCTGGCGTTTGCTATCAAGGGGTAAAGTAGGGAGTGACATACGTTTGGTAAGTGAGCCGGTAAGAGCAAGACCTGCTGTTAAAATGCTCTGGGTGTTTGGAATATACATTATCGATTGTGAATTGTATGAATATTGATGATTGTATTGTACTTGCTTTACTCTTTCTTAGATTCAGCTCGGGATGTACTCAGGTTAAGTACCTGGATTAGCACTAATTTCTATGACGATGTTCTGTCTTGGCAGGACTAGGTTAAACTTGCGGGGACTGCGCCACTAAAGACCAG
The DNA here is from genome assembly GCA_028455995.1 of Scleromitrula shiraiana. Lineage (NCBI taxonomy): Eukaryota > Fungi > Ascomycota > Leotiomycetes > Helotiales > Sclerotiniaceae > Scleromitrula > Scleromitrula shiraiana. Next base: position 681,076 of record JABELC010000009.1, read on the forward strand.
TGCAGCCACCAAATTATTATTTGAGTAATTTTTAGATGACTGGAAATAAGGAATTGATCTTAGGAATTTCATTCAAGCTGTTGGAATTCCGAATCTCCGTTGATATACAAATATCTATTTGAAACTATTGGAATATCTGTACTTTGTCGAAACCTTCAAAAAGGATTGATATAAAAATACTTGAATATTTGTATTTTGAATGGACGTTGAGAAATAGATCAACTTGATCTGGTATTCGGAGGACTGGCATGTCAGGGCATGGTAAAATATATTGAATTTGAGATTCTATGAAACTTGAAAAGAATATCTATAGAATAAAAACATTATCGATTAATCTCTCGGATTCAAATAAATATCGCATCCAGCCTAATCTCATGATGCTTCCGTCGTTCAAGGTAGACTTAAAAACAACTCCAGCATCTTCGGATAGTTGGGTGTACCAAGGCCAGTTACTGGATCCCATCTACAAAATGTCAGTAAAATCTAATATTCGAGTCTCATCTAGGACCTATAGACAGATAAATATGTTTGAACTTACCCAGGAACAGCACTGAAACCTGCGGTACCGCAATTAGGATTCTAAAGCATCAAGCGGTTAGCTATGAGATGTACAAATGATAATCAGGACGGGAGAATAAAGTTAAAAAAACCCAGATATGCTCACGCTGCCATTGGTGATGTCGTTTAGAACATGTGGGTTGGCATATAGCACAGGATTGATAAATCCAACAATAGACTTGCCGATTGCAAGGCGCTCTTCGTTAATCTGTTATTCAATTCAGTGTCATGGATCTAAACGTCGGCGATGGGAGTTTGCAAACCAGGTTGATGATGGAGGCGAATATAGGCGTGCCTAGCCACAGTTAGAAATTTATGATCGAGATAAATTTGGACATCAAACATACTTGCACTTGTGCCACCGTTCAAATTAAATTCTCCTTCCAAGAAAGTGGCAATATTGTCACCATTCGCAGAAACATCTGGAATCCCTCGTCCAATACGGTTATATACTCCACCATTCGCTCCAAAACTTGCATTACCCTCATAATAAGGGTAAGGTGGGTTATGCTTCTCAAAGTATCTATATCATTTAACAAAATTGATCACAATTATTTGATTGTTACTTACGTGGCTACAGCATGTCTCTGATAATCCGGAGTGTTGTAAATGTTGCTGAATCCGCCTGCAGAAGAGTATGCACGGGAGTATGGCGCACCTGCAAGATCATTTGCAGCGCTTTCTGGCTCATAAACAGTATGCCCCGGGTAAACTTTTGTAGCACCCACTGCGGTGACATAAGGGCAGCTATAACAATTCTTAGCGAAGGCGTCTTTTGGAGACTGGGTCACTGGGGTTTGTAATTTATTTGGAAAGCGCTATGATTTTGAAGGGACTACTTACTTGACAGGAAACTGAGGATCAAAAATGGTTCCATTTGACCCAAGGCATCCGCTTGGAGTAGCATCACCAGGAGATCCACCAACACCAAAGTCTCCAGAAGCGTAGAGAAATGTGTGTCCTTGTAGTCCAAGTTTCATGTATCTGTATTCTGGTAAGCACGTGATGTCTAAAGCCTTTCGTTGGCTGCGTACTCATTGCACTGTCTCTTCATATAATACTCCGGAAGATCAATTTCTGCCTCGCCATATGATGTAGATACCACGTTTGTAGGTTTATACACACCGCACATTAATTTCCCTTTGTATCCGTCGGGTGCAGGATCTGGATATATTGGATCGAGGACTGGATCATCACCAGTCTCCCCATAGGCTGAATATGTACAGTATGACTATTACTGCGATTAGTTATATCTCCATAGGTCTAAGCTGATAATACTTACTCCATCGATGGCGTCGAGGAATGTATTGAATGCCCCGACGGTTGGGTTTTCGTTAGAAATATTAATGTCGTCCGTTTGATAAAGAACAAGCTTTTGAGGATATACTAAAGGATATGCCAATTCAAAGTCCAGCGTACTTTCTCCGCCACCTTCGTCTACACTGACGGGAGCTATGGCTCCATCAACAAAGTTGGGAATTGGATGAGTACCTTGAGGGATATATGGTGTGTAATTAGCGAAGAACAGATTCAGATCTTCTTGATCATAGAAATCCCCATCCTCCCAAATGCCCATTGCATTTGACGGGTTTGCTTTACTAGCTTGCGGTACTTTATACAAAGCTTTGACACATGCGGGGGTAATTACTTCATCACAATGCTCAAGGGAACTAAAATTTGGGTACACAGAAGCTTTGAGCGCCTTCTTTGGCTGTCTCAACGAACTGTGACCTCCACCTCGACCAACACCGGCACTACGCTTCAGAGACCTTCCTTTCTTGGTAGATATAAGTTTAATGCCAGGAGTAATATAGTCAACATGTGGTCGAACATTAGCAGGGAGATGGTACCTAAGCCAATGTATGTTAGCACCTCACCTCCATCACCTCTTATAGTCATCGAACATGTGCATGAAGGATGTTTAGAATTGGCGAAGAAATTAAGAGGTGTCACTTACTCATCACAGGCAGCAGCTACCTCATCACTGGATGAGTGCTCATAAGTGTAATACTGAGTCTTGAGCAGATTCTCTAGTTCCATCGCAGTAGCATCAAATGCATACCATCCCTTGGTATCCGAATGAACAATTCGGTCAGGTGAAATTCCCGAATTGACTAGCCAGCTCCATACAGTATTGATCGTGTCCTCGGAAGGAGCAAACATATCATGAACCTGAGAAGGTGTCCAATGCTTTCCATAGTTAGGGGAATTTGGATGCGAGCTACCAAGAAATAAGTAATTTGAAAAGCTTAACACGATTTGAGATCACCTACACATCCATAAGAAAGTCATGTCCCTTCTCAAGATTGCTTTGTGCTAATCCGATTCTCACAGGAAGATTGACTGCGCTTGCGAGTCGATCGCGCTTGATCCAACGAGTAGGAGGAGCATGGCGTTTCTCGTGTACAATAAACGATGAACCAGTACTTGGAGCACCTAATACTTGTGCCACTATGAATCCAACTGAGGCAAGAATTGAGAATTTCATCGCGATCCGATATTGGAGAATTAGACCTCCATGGCAGAGCTCAAGGGGAATTCGATGCCTTTTGAGGTTGCGTAGGATTGATAAGACCCGTCCATTACTTAGAGAATACGGCTGTACCCTGCAACGCTTGTTGTATATTCGGAAGGTCACTTATGTAGTACCTTTCTACGTCAGGAAGCTGGCTCAGGCACCCGGCCATTTTGCAGCAATGAATAGAATATGTTGTTCACTGGTTGGTTATGAATTGACTGGAATCCTGCATAATCATTGATAAGGATATTTTCGTCATGAGAAGCGAGAAGTTGCCATCGAGTTAATCCATTTTCTAATGCCTGTTCAGAAAGCAAACATCTATGTAGATATGTTTTGAGCAGATTAACTGTAGATATCTGTCCAGAATACAGATATTGAACTGACTCCAAAGCCATTGCAATCTGAATACCCATAGCAGTACAATAGATAGACATACAAGCTCAGAATATATACTGCAGTAAAGTAGGATATTCAAAACTCCAAAAGCGCGCAGGAAACTGACCAGTATTCGCACCAGTACCACTGTGTAATTTCAACATCAAAAGCAACAGTCATTAACTAGATAATTAAGTATTGGTACCATGATGTATTGATCCAATATCGGCATGTTGCATACGAGTTTTGATAGCTTGTACAGCAGGTAGAACCTACCATCTTGATGTTTTACAAACCGGTTAAGATGCATCGCATCTCTAGCTATTCGGGAAATGCCAAAGCCTATTGACAAAATTTTGCCATCTACTTCGGAGGTTCGAAGATAATACACTGCAGAAGAAGACGTGAATGTGCACTTTTAGAAGTGGTAGCTCGAAAGATGTCGGGTTTCTCATAAATACGGTGGCCATGAAATCTACTGTATCTTATCGTGCTTACGTAGCAGACGACATCATTCATTCCGAAAGTTACTACTCGGTCAAATTAAAATTGAAGCACGCGCAAAATAAGCGAATCGCTTTAAAATCGACGATTTTGTACAAAATACCTTTTGCGCCGATGTAAATAAATCGATCAATTATTTATAGAATTATTTAAAATATTGAATATATATTATTTTTATATTAAAATATTTATTATTAAAATTTAAAGATTAAATAATGATTTTAAAATTTGTAATATTTAATTAAATATAAAGTAAAAATCATATAAAAATACTATAATTTTAAGTTAATTTAAATTAAGCTAATCATTATATTAAAAAATAATAAAGATATATATGAATATATATAAAAAAAAGCTTTTATTTAATACAAATATTATATATTAAAATTTAATATAATGTTTTTAAAAAGTTAAAGTTATAAAAGTATTTTTAAATTTTCAAAATCTTTAAAAATCTTAATAATTCATTCAAATCAAAATTATATTGAATAATATTTTAATATAGTAATTATGAGAATATAAATGATCATATATAAAAATTTGAAATAATTTTAATAATTTTTAAAAATCGAAGTTATAGTGGTGCTTAGTGCTTGTAAATATTATATATACTTTTTTTTTATTTTATTATATTATATTTTTTATATATTTTTAATGTATATAATATTTATATTAAATAAAAGCTTTTTTTTATATATATTTATATATATCTTTATTATTTTTTAATATAATAAATAGCTTGATTTAAATTAATTTAAAATTATAGTATTTTTATATAATTTTTACTTTATATTTAAATAAATATAATAAATTTTAAAATCATTATTTAATCTTTAAATTTTAATAATAGATATTTTAATATAAAAATAATCTATATTTAATATCTTAAACAATTCTATAAATAATTGATTGATTTATTTATATCGGCGTAAGAGGTGATTTATATAAAATCGTCGATTTTGAGGGTTTTCGGCAATTGGCGCGTGCTTCAATTTTAATTTAACCGAGTACCCCACCATGTTAAACAATAAGAATTGTACAACTTTTACAACAATCACAAGATGAGGCAAAGATTCTCATCAATTGATGTTAAAGTAGGCCGAACTACTCTTCCATATGTGTGAGCTTTGACAAATCTCACTAACCTTCTACAGGTCATCGCTCATGAACTTTCGAATGCTTTGGTTACACTGCGCGTTTCCAATATCTATGACCTTTCTTCGAAGATATTTTTGATCAAGTTTGCAAAACCCGACAACAAGCAACAAGTCCTTATAGATTCTGGTTTTCGATGCCACTTAACAGACTTCTCTAGAGCTACGGCTGCAGCTCCGAGCATATTTGTCCAGCGATTACGAAAATACTTGAAGACAAGACGGGTGACACAGGTTTCGCAAGTTGGAACGGATCGCATAATTGAATTTCAATTCAGCGATGGACAGTATAAGTTGTACCTTGAGTTCTATGCCGGGGGCAATATTATTCTTACGGATAAAGAGCTGAATGTAATTACTTTGCTACGAGTGGTTGCTCCCGGAGAGGCACAGGAAGAATTACGTGTTGGTTCGAAGTACTCTTTGGATGACCGTCAAAACTTTGGAGGAATACCTATATTGACAAAGGAGCGTCTCAAGGAAGCACTGCAGAGAGCAGCAGATAAAGGCGAGGACGGCTTTGCGGCTGCGCAAAAGTTGAAGAAGAAGGGTTCCGATGCGTTGAGAAAAGCCCTGGCTGTCTCTATCACCGAGTTTCCTCCCGTACTAGTGGAACATGCAATGCGTGTCACGAAGTTTGAATCTTCACTGAAACCATCCCAGGTTTTGCAGAATGATGATCTTTTGGAGCATTTGATGAAGTCTCTCCAGGAGGCGCAGCAAGTTGTTCAAGAGATCACTAGCTCGGAGGTCTCGAAGGGTTATATCATCGCGAAGAAAAAAGATACTCATGGTTCTGATGCCACTGGAGTAGAGGATCGCAAAGGCTTACTCTATGATGACTTCCATCCCTTCAGACCGCAGCAGTTCGAAGATGACCCTGCATTGGTTTGCGTGCCATTCGATGGTTTTAATAAAACCGTGGACGAATTCTTCTCTTCTATTGAAGGACAAAAGCTGGAGTCTCGGCTTGAAGAACGACAATTGAACGCCAAGAAGAAGATCGAGGCGGCACGGAATGACCAAGCTAAGCGGCTAGGTGGACTACAAGAAGTCCAGGCACTCAATGAACGCAAAGCAGGAGCTCTACAAGCTAATGTCGAGAGAGTCCAAGAAGCAGCAAATGCAGTAAATGGCCTTATTGGCCAAGGTATGGATTGGGTAGAAATAGGCCGCTTAATCGAAGTTGAGCAAAAACGCAACAATCCTGTGGCATCAATCATCAAGCTTCCTTTGAAATTACAGGAAAATACGATCACACTTCTGTTGGATGAAGAAGAATTCATCGAGGAAGAAGAATCCTCATATGAGACTGATAGCGATGTATCTGATTCGGACAGCGAGGTTGAAGATAAATCGCACAAGCCCAAGAGCAAAACTGCGGACAATCGGTTATCCATCGACATTAATCTTTCTCTGTCTCCATGGGCAAATGCTCGTGAATACTTTGATCAAAGACGCTCAGCAGCAGAGAAGGAGCAGAAGACTCTCCAATCATCGTCCAAAGCATTGAAGAGTACGGAGGCAAAGATAGCACAAAATCTGAAGAAGGGATTGAAGCAAGAGAAGGATATCTTGAGACCAGTTAGGAAGCAGATGTGGTTTGAAAAATTCGTATGGTTCATTTCTAGCGATGGGTACATGGTTTTAGCCGGCAAGGATGCTCAGCAGAACGAGACTTTGTACAAAAAGTACCTTAGAAAGGGTGATGTATATTTACATGCAGACATCCACGGCGCGGCCACCGTCATTGTCCGGAATAATGCGAAGACTCCTGACGCCCCAATTCCACCTCAAACACTGTCTCAAGCTGGCACTTTGACAGTTGCAACCTCGAACGCTTGGGATTCAAAAGCCGGGATGTCTGCTTGGTGGGTCGATGCAGAACAAGTCTCAAAATCTGCCCCTACAGGTGAATTTCTCCCAACTGGTAGTTTCATGGTTCGTGGAAAAAAGAATTTTTTGCCACCAGCGCAACTTCTTCTAGGGTTCGGAATTCTGTTTCAGATTAGTGAGGAAAGTAAAGCTAGGCATGTCAAGCATAGGCTTCACGACAATGAAATGGCAGATGATATGACGACAGATGCTGAGCCTGTAGCCGAGTCTATCTTAGATGACGGCTCCCTAGATGAGCCAAATCAATCCGAAGATGATGAGCTTGAACAGGCGACGAGAGACCAGGCAAAGGGACACGAAGATAATGATGAGTCCGACGAAGATAATGGTTCTCAAAACAACCCCCTACAGACGGAAAAGAAACACGAACAGAGCGTCAATGATGTTGCGGAAAAACAACTTCAAGATCTGAAAGTCAACGATTCAGAAGAGGAGTCTTCTGAAGAATCTCGGTCAGTGAAGGAAGTTCAAGCACCACAAAGTACACAAAAGAAGGGACCAGCGCCCGCCAAGCGAGGTAAGAAAGGGAAGGCCAAGAAGATAGCGAACAAATATAAAGACCAAGATGAGGAAGATCGCGTGGCTGCTCAACAGCTCATTGGTGCGGCCGCTGGCCAAGAAAAGGCTGAAGCTGAAGCGAAAGCGAAAGCTGCCCAAGAGGCTGAACTTGCGTTTCAGAAGGAGCGTCGCAGAGCCCAACACCAAAAAACGCAGAAAGAAACGGCCGAACATGAAGAAATTCGTAAATTGATGCTTGAAGAAGGCCTTGAAATGTTGGCCGATAGCGAAGCTGAAAAGATGACATCACTAGACTCATTTGTTGGTCTTCCTCTAACAGGTGATGAAATCTTGGAAGCGATTCCAGTTTGTGCGCCATGGGCTGCGATGGGAAAATACAAGTATAAAGTAAAACTGCAGCCAGGAGCACAGAAAAAGGGCAAGGCCGTGAGAGAAATTCTCTCGAAATGGATTACAATCTCAAGCTCAAAAAAAGTAGTGGATGAAGAGAGTCGGGATACCGAGAGGATGTGGCCAAGAGAGATAGAGTTGATTAAAGGATTGAAAGCCGAAGAGGTCACAAATATCGTACCAGTAGGAAAGGTTAGAGTCATGATGGCTGGTGGCTCTGCAGGCGCATCTGGCGGTAAAGGAGATAAAGGAAAGAGTGGTGGGGGTAGGGGTGGTAAAGGGAGCAAGAAGAAATAGAATGTACGGATCTATGCATATTTACCAATATGCCGAATAATATATATTATGCCAAGTCGTTGAAATTCTTGAATTCGTGACGATGAAGTTCTTGCGTTGCGGAATATGGATCTTGCCTTCCCCGAGGGTGAACGTGGTAGGTATCGATATACGTTAATTTGTCTCACATGCAGCCATCCGCAACGACGGAAACCTCGCATCCGTCAAAAAGAAATTTTGTATCAGGTGGAACTACGTGCCAATAGTCCATGGTAATTTGTAAATAGTTATTGAGATAATAACCACAGCTATCCCCCTAAATTCACATCAACTGCGATCCAACTCCCAATCTTCAGATTTCATGTTCAATCATGGATCAATCCCCAGAAAAAGCTGCCCGAGATCGAACTTTTCATCCATTCAACAGACTTCCCCAAGAGCTAAGAATAGCTATATGGGAACGTGCATTACCTGATCCTCGAGTTCTCCCAGTGAAAATTAAAAAATCGAATTATTGTTGCAGCCGAGGATGGTCGAACACAACGAATGATGATGTTGGCGATGCGGATCTTATTGGTCCTTTCGCAAAAAAACATCCTGGTTGTGCTGCGAGCCAACAATCTGGCCCAGAAACGAAACACAGAATACTTTCTCTATGGGGATACAATCAGCACAAAATCCTTGGAATGCTTCTCGCCTGTCATGAATCAGGAGAAATATTCTTGAATACATATCAAAAGGTATTCGGGAACGAGAAGGATGTTCCGAAGATATGGTTTAACTTTGAGAAAGATACATTGTATCTTGATTGGACGGTCACTAGTTATCACGAAAGTCTGTCAATCAGGACTGTCCTCGGCCCTGACGTTGTGCGAGTGAAGAAGCTGGCCATTCAGTACCCCCCTTTTCATCATGACTCCTCGTTCGAAGAGCGATTCGATTTCCTTTTCAGGGATTCATATTACGCTTTGAAAACCTTGACAGAATTTCCCGGCCTGAGGAACGCAACTTTCGTCGTCAAGTATCACGGTGATGAGGATCTTTCAAACCTTGTATGGATGGATATATTTGATATGACGGCCGCCTTGAACTACTACAAAATGCCATACAATGCCGAAGCCGAGAAATCCTTTATGGAATCACAAAACTCTCTCGCTGAACTCGTGCAACCAGTGCTCTTTCGAGCCGACTCGACAAGTTTTCCTGAATTCGATTCAATGAAACAGTTTCGACACCGCTGCCAATTTGCCTCCCAAAAACCTCAACTTTTCTATACCAATTACGGAATCAATGCAAAGGTTATCACGACTCGAAAGTTTCAAAAACCGCTCGAGGAACTCAAGGCTGTTCATGAAAGAGCGAAGAATTTACAGGGGCTGTCGGAAGCTGGGGAAGGTACAGTTTCGAAACAGGATATACAGGTTGCATATACAGTGGCGATATGATAAGGTTGGTAGAACATCTATTGATTATGTTGATGCAGCTTGAAGATCTGGTACTGGGAAATGCAGGTGTTGTTGGTCTCGGGTATGCTTCACGTTGTTGCGTAAGGCACAATATATTCTTCGATGGTCCAGATACATACCTTGAAACAAAAGTTTGGTACAGGTTCTTCTTCATTTGAATTCTCATTTTCATTGTGGCTCTATGCTAAGGTTTAACTCAATTATTTGTTCTTGTAGGTTTTTCTTTTTGGTCGTGACGTTTAAACATGAGAAGATATTAGACAGATAAAAACTCACACTCAGTCAGCTCTTTCATTCGGACACGATCTCAGTATGGTGGTTCGTTGGAGAGTATTCCTTCAGTTTCGTGTTGCGATTTGAATTCCAAGGCTCCACCAAATTGCGCATTTACTTAATAAAACTTTACATGACTGCCAGATAGGTGCAAAAGCCATGGTGATATATTCAATGTTAACCAACTACATCTGCATATAATTTGCCTACGAGAAACCCATAACATGCAGTCCAGCCCCGATAAATCCCATATCCAATATCTGCTGTATTTAATCAACTCTTGATCATTGCTTATTCGGTACTTGTATCCTTCGCGCTTTCTGTCCACTATCAATTCTCTATGGTGGGTCGTGGTCGAGTTTTCCACACAACGCAAAGTTCCTCCCTCGATTTATGTCCTAAAATGAATTAGTGATTGATCATGAATATATCATAAAAGCTATTGTGATTCTTACCATGAATCAGAAGTGAGAAGTAAATGAAATCTGAAATGAGTACATAAAATTAGCAATTAAATATGTTAACCAGTTTTGGAAATAGAATCTTACCATGATTTAGAGTGCTTAATCAATCCTCAAAGCTTCCAAATATCTGAACTTCGTCGTGTTAGCTTTGAATCGCAATATTATTCACAAAGGATTGTATGCACCATAATCTCTGATCTTCATTCTTCTAACTCTCCTCTCTCTCTGGCTCGGTTCTCAAGTAAATTCTCGATAAAACCAAAATCTGATGCACTCAAACCGAGTTGCTCCATCACAAGATTCTTGACATTATCGTAGAAAGCCCCGCCTTCAATCGAGAGGCCTGGAGATTGTTGAAACTCCGAACTAAAATCTTCCATAGGACCAGTCCCCGATAGACCATCCTCATTGGTATTGTGATAGCGATTGAGAAGAGATTCCACGAAAGCAACACTGTTTTGACTTGGATCTTCGCGGTTGTCTATAACCATATGGAAATCCGCCACGTTACTAAAGAAAGCCGAAACCTTTGCAGTATATTTATCCGCTGTGTTGAAAGAATGCAATGTATGGTAGTCATTGCAAATCTGAAAAACCATGTTTTCGACATGGATCCAATTGTCCAGCTGTCCTTCCCTGATCATTTTTAGGAACTTCTTGATACTTACATCACCCTCATCCGGCGTGTAAGCCGTACCGAAGAAACAGCGAAGATATAGGACATCTCTCTCGATGTCAAATCGAGTACACGCGTTCCATTCTTCACCCCACCAGAGCAATTGAAAACGTTTACTGGCAAGCTCGCGTGCTTCTTGATTAACCTGGAGTAGGGCTGGGACAGTAGTACAAAGGAATTTGATCGAGTTGCCGCGCTTCTTGATGGGAACAATTCGAGATTCAATCTCAGATAAGGCTTCTTCCCAAATCATGAGTCGAAGTCCGAGAGTAAGGTTTGGAAAAAGGTGAAATTCGACTGCGGGAGTTGCAAGGGGTTCTCTGATACGTTGAGGTTGAGGAGGTCGAGAAACAATGACCTGATTGTTATTTTCCGCCATGTCGATTATCGTTGGTAGAATCAGATTAATCCAGAATTTTAGAAGATTAAGCAGGAAGGAGAGCATTTGATATTTTCGTACAAGTTGAAGTTCAACTTATGAAAGAAAAGAATAGAGATAGGAGATTAAGTGATTAAAATCAGGAATTTACAAGCTCTGGTGGCGCAATAAAACCTTGCTAGAATATTCTTTAGATTAAGAGTCTAGGGGGATAGATAATATCAGCGAATAGGAGATATGATTCATCACCTGTGTCCAGAATAATAGGGAATGATCATAAGATGCATGTCATATCATTAGTGAATAGTTCACCAATCTCATGATCCTAGTAATCAATTCTACTTCAACTTTGACAACACAACAAATTTCCCTTAACTATCATAAATGTTATTAATATATAATCAGGAGATATCTAAAAAGAATATAAGAGGATGGTTAATCAATAGAGTAGTTTCTAGTATTGAATGACATCTATGATTTGGGACTATGGAAAAGGTTGCTTTGCTGATAGATGACATAAACATACATTTATTATTCTTCCAGTTCCATAATCAATCGAGAGGCGTCAATTATACCAATACTATAAAAACACTCGATTTTTTGAGTATTAATTCTAGAGATTGAAAGCTGAATCTGCAGCCATGTGGATTGGTCACATCAATGTATGGTATCGTGAACGTCCGAACTAACGGATGATAGAAGAGTGCTTTCTCATCATCATTATCCTATCTCAACTCATGAAATCAAAACATTAATATCATGAGTCTTCATGTCGGAATAACGAAACTTTGATAGGATACCCCCCATCCACTTCCCTTTGACCCTTTAGTGTCACCTCACTTGAGTGTTGAGCAATTATATCTCTTCATAACCTAGCAGGTAGATAGATACATCACCATGAAGAGAAATAACTCGGAATAACTATTCACAATCTGCTTTTGTCACTTATGCGCGAAGTAGCATCCTATAGACCTACATAAGTGCATGTATTGTATCAACTTCTAAAGCAACTAAAACACAGAGGGGATATCGTAATTATAACCAGTTGTGGGTAACAGTCCAGCAGATTGGCGAGAAAAAGAAAATTCTAACAATTCAGAAATGAATAATTATATTACATAAGCAGAAATTCAACATCCTCCCTTCGCCCCGGTCGCCGCTAACGGCTATCTATACTCAAATCCCGATTGTTAGCCCCAACATCCACCGCAGCCATGCATTCACTGTCCCGAAGCCCCGTACTGTCCTATCCCGAAGTATGGCACATTCCGGTAAGAAACGGGTATTGAAAGTCACCTTCGGATTACCCAGAATGTGATGATAAATAAGCAAATAACTCACATTCTCATCGAACCAAATCCAAGACCCTCCAGCCCCAACAAAGTCTCTGGGGCCATACTAATAGCACTAAGATGGAATAAAAGCGGTACGGAGTGCCAATTTCAAAATTTCATCAAGTAAAATATCAGGAAAAAGAATGATTCTTTGGCAAAGGAACTGCCAGTTTGGCAATCTTGGAGAAATGCTCAATCAACAAGAAATATCACACGAAGGAAGTAAGAAATAATTCGTTTCAATTCTTCATTTCAACAATACCGATACCTACCATTACCCTTACTTGGATCGTAGACTCTTCAATCTCTGTCATATTTATTCATATTCCGCTATTCATGTATTCTGAGCCTACCAATAGTAATTCCGTTTTCTAGTAAGTAGAACCATGTTTACCAATGCTTCTGGACCACAACTATGAGATACCAGTAGTCTTATAATCGGCATATTTGGGATTTTGGCGGGCAATTTGATTGCATTCATCGGCGGATGGGCATTCTGATCCATATATAAGACATACCGTTGAGAGTTGAAGAGATAGAAAGACCATCGTCTCGTGATTGACATTACGGATCTGGGAATTCAGGGAAGGAGATCTACGGCTCCATAAATCTTTGGGATCTGGCGCGAAATTGAAGGACTGTGATGAGTCGGGACTCTTGAATTTGCTTGTAAGTCCATGTCTGCGATTGAGCATGAAATGAAATTGATTGAAACTCTTTCATTGAGCAGTTGCTTGAGAAATGAGATCTCACAAGTCTTGGCCCTTAAGAAGTTGAATTGAGCCCATGAGTTTGTAGCAATGAAGCAAATAGATAGTCTTTCTTAGCTTTGCAAATGAGATATCTCTACCCAATTGATATCTAAATTTAAAATCAATATAACGATGAATTTTATAATTGATGTTTGTTAGTAGTGAGAATAGCTCCGGGGGGGCTGGCTGGCTTGCATGGTGGTGCAGGTGGGGCGCGTATGTGCATGATGCTGCCGCTTTAAAATTAACAATTTCAACAATTCAATATGAACTCATTTATAGTTATTTTTAATTAAAAGTTTAAAAATTTAATTAATTATTAATATAGGTGCTATAAATAATTTTCAAAATTGTTAAAACTTAATTTTAAAATTGTAGAGATTTTGAATTTATAAATCGACTGTGGCACCGGCGCTTGATCTCATAAAGACAGGAAAGGGATGGTGGTGAAAGATCCTAGATACAATCAATCTTTTGTGATCCATATGGAGTTACAGTTCCCTTGCTTAATGTATCTTGGATAAACCGTTAGACGCCTGTATGTCTTAAAAATGAACGGTTTTTGAGAGACACGTTGGGAAGTCTTTGCACAGTATTTAACTCACAATTCAGCTGAGAGCTGCTTGTAGTGTTCTCTGTTGATGACAGCGTTGACCAGTCACATTCTTATTCACCTGTCACAAATGGAGATTACTGTTCTGTCAAACTTGCAGATGATACAAACGGTCGGTACATATGGTATCGGCAAATATTGAGCACATAACAACTAATACGCCACGAGATTGAAACTCACCTCAATATATTGTACAAAATCAAGAAAGATTTATAGTGCTGATAAAGAGTTTGCGGAGTCAACAGGGATCAGGAAGCCTCGGTTTGGTGCTCTGACACCTCAATCCTGCACACGTAAAGCCTCAGCCCAAGGATGGACAAAGTTTTGCATAATCGTTTCGTGTGTTCTTTGGAATGGTCACTTTAAAGTTTCCATAACCTTATCACCTCTAGGGTTCTGGTCTAATACATTCGAACCTTATCGTAACCTTCACATCTTAAGATCAATATGGATAGCTTGTTAGATGTATATTGCAATGAGCCTCGTCAGAAGCAAACATCTTTATTAGTATTCCAAGTGGAGTTCAATCTTGCCAATCGCATTCCAAGGCCGTTTCATGCTCCCCTTATTCATTCTAACACGAGAAAAATCTCCGTCATTCTTCTAAGTTTTAGAAACAGCTTCACATTACTGCTAGGAAACATACTCGTGACTATTCAACGATCCTCAGATCAATCTACTTAGTAAAAGAATTGCAGAATATCTGGAAGGCTTTGAAGGAGTAACTATATTATCCCAAATAACTCGGCATCGAGGCCCAGAACTCACCAATAGGTGGTATTCGGACTCTGTCAAAGATATAAGATGATGCATTACTGCCGATTCATTCTGTCCGGAAGTTATGATGTATCTTTTCCCTCGGCATCATTTTCTGCTGCGCTCTTGGTCAATCAAATGTTTTCATGTAGATGAGATTTTGGAGATTACAAAAATATGCTGTCACCAGATGTATAGTAAGTTGTAAACACCTCGGTATTACGGCAGTTTCATCTCGAGATATTCTTTGCAATTTGGGCAAAATTCCATCCCTTCAGAACTCCCGGGAAAATAAGCATAATATGATCAGATGAGGTGCTCCACATTTATTTACGGGTTCCTCCCGGGCATGTCTAGAAGACATAAATTCAGTTGTTCGTCCGTTCTCCTCACAACTATCTTCAACTCATCATCTTCACCTTTTTTACTCATTCATCCATTGACAAGTCGCCGGCGCTACAGTCATCAGTTCATTGAACCTTTTTCAGTTCCAACATCCAGTCTCAAAAATGAAGTTTCAAGCTCAAAAAATCTTATCCCTTCTCCTTCTTCCATTCACAGTTCTATCTGCGCCAACTGGATCCATTGAAGCTAGAGCATGCACAGATGTAGTTGTCATTTTTGCTCGTGGAACCACTGAAGTTCCAACTCTTGGTACCATCGTTGGCCCACCTTTCCTCGCTGCTCTCCAGGCTTCACTTGGCGCTAAAAAAGTATCCATGACTGGTGTTCCATATGCTGCTGATATTCCCGGCTTTTTGGTTGGCGGTGATCCAATTGGAAGCCAAAAAATGTATGTTCATCCACCTCACCTACCTCTAGATATATATGTCCACCGATATATTTGCATTACCAAGTTACCACCCTCACATACAGAAATTTGAGTCACCAACATCGTTACTAACATTTCAACGCTTGCAGGGCTACACTGGTTACTTCCACATTCGCAAGCTGCCCCAACAGTAAAGTTGTCATCTCAGGATACTCTCAGGGTGGTCAATTGGTGCACAACGCCGCGAAATTGCTACCTTCTGCAACTGCAAAAAAGATTACCGCAGCTGTTATATTTGGCGACCCAGGTAAGTTTGTATTCAAGTCCCACAATCAAAATCATTGTTCTGGAAGCTAATATGAAATCTCTCTTTTTACCAGATGACGGAAAAGCAGTCCAAGGTGTCTCATCATCTAGAACCAAGGTTATTTGCCATGCTGGTGATAATATTTGTGAACATGGCAGTTTAATCTTGCCGGCTCACCTGACCTATGGAGAAGATGTAGGCACTGCGGCATCTTTTGTCAAATCAGTTGCTGGTTTGTGAGAGCTGGATATTTCAACGCAGGTATCAAATAACTGGGCTGGGCTAGGCTGGTTTGTGAGAGCTGGATATCTCAACACAGGTATCAAATAACTGGGCTGGGCTAGGCTGGTTTGATACATTTGTGCTGGTGATGATGATTACAACCACGGTTATGGTTATGATTCTGATGATTTCGAAGTGTCTTTCTCCCTTCTTGCTCTGACGATCACTTCAAAGTTTCGTTAGTTCATTATTGGTGCTCAAGTTGACCTGGAGGCTTTACTTTTTTTTTTCTTACGCTCGTTCATCTTCTGCTGGTTGGAATTTTAACCCCTGTTATCTTTGGACAACCATCAAGAGGAAATCCAATTTATTATTTATGTTAGAATGGTTGCTGGATAAGAATCATTCTATATTAGTAGGCTTAGTGTAATTATATAATCAAAGGTTTATATATATTTTTATATAAGATCACTGCAAGACTTTAATTAATCAATCAATATAATCATATATATAATCTATAACTTGTGCTTTTTTCGATATCTACTAACCTCTAATATTTGTGCTTTGAGGGCCTCTGTCTTTATTTTGCTCTTAGTGAATGCAAACCAATTCAGGTAACGACAAGCGAGATGTATATGCATTTGGTCCGCCCCATTCGCAAATTTCGCTTATTTACAAATCGGTTATCTCATTGATAAATCGGCTTCTTTTTGCGAATAGAGTATCCTAGTATTAGTCAATTGGCTGGCCAGTTTACTAATTAAACAACTTGAATTTTGAAGATAGTTAATAAAAAGTAGCTACTACTGAATAAGAAATATTTATTTATTTATTTATTTATTTATTTATTTATTTATTTATTTATTTATTTATTTATTTATTTATTTATTTATTTATTTATTTATTTATTTATTTATTTATTTATTTATTTATTTATTTATTTATTTATTTATTTATTTATTTATTTATTTATTTATTTATTTATTTATTTATTTATTTATTTATTTATTTATTTATTTATTTATTTATTTATTTATTTATTTATTTATTTATTTATTTATTTATTTATTTATTTATTTATTTATTTATTTATTTATTTATTTATTTATTTATTTATTTATTTATTTATTTATTTATTTATTTATTTATTTATTTATTTATTTATTTATTTACTTATTTATTTACTTACTACTACTACTAGTATTTATTTTTGAAAATACGACATTGGTAGTATTAGTAAGATTCAAGTTAATAATGATGATGGTGATAGTAATTATCATAGAATGTTGAATCCATTTCGATCAAAAAATTTAATTTTGAATTGATTGATCATCAATAGAATGAATGTTCTATTTTCAAATAATCTCGTATTGATCAATGAAGTAGACCGATTTATCAATAGGATGGCTGATTTATGAATGAACGAAATTTGCGAATGGGACCACATCGAATATACCCGGAATACATGTTTCTTTTTGGTAGGACCCAACGATGGACTAGTAGTGCATGGCTCTAACCACATACAATACCCACTACATGGCATTCGCCGACCATTGAATATTGAAAATTCACATGCATCTAACAATTTACTCAACTCAGTTTTTTTTAGATTTAGTCCAAAGATGTCATATTAGATCGAATTGTTGAAATTCGACAACCGGAACGTCGCACGGTTCGCGAATAATGGAACAAGATCCCCGAGAACGGCTATATCAAGGAGCAGAACGATGGATCATCTATCAAATGTGAGAAATTATAGACTATGATTCTAGCTACTCTTCTCGTTTGCCCCGAATCGTTCTTGGTGGCATAGAAATACCTGATCTCTGTACATTAAATCTTCGTACATGAGAAGCTGGTTGAATTGCCGTTCAAAACAGCGATGAGAAAGTGGAATTAATTCACATCTTTTTTGTCTACCGGCTCTTCACCATAGCACACACAAAGTCATAGAGAGTGGGCACTTCTAACAGCCTGGAATTCTCTGCCACTACCCTTCATCATCCATATCTCCTTCATCATCCGACTCTCCCTCATTATCCGCGTCTCCTGCATCATCTGTCTCCCCTTCATCCATCTCCCCTTCATCCATCTCCCCTTCATCCATCTCCCCTTCATCCATCTCACCTTCATCATCTGTCTCTCTTCCACAACACTCTATAGCCAGTCCCTCCAATACTTGATTCCTCATCACCTGCAACTGATACTCACGAGCTTCCTCCTCCAACATGGTCTTCAAACATCTAGTAGCAATAACCTTGTATTCAATCTTGGGTAAGTTCCATGTTTTCCAACCCTCATCAATATACTTCTGTTGTAGATTGGCCAATTTCTTTTCGTCGAATTGAACATTTTTCAACTTAGGATGCTTCGCTGGTTCACGTTGATTCGTGATGGTCCAATTTCCTTGAGAAGCCCGGTAAAGTCTGAAAGCGCGGTAAATATCAATTGGCTTATCTATACAAACTAGATCCGCCCTTCCTTCATCAGTTGAAGGTAGATTTGGAATGGAAGAGTATTGATGGACTACGATTGTGGGTGTTTTGAGGTTATTGAACGAAACACTCATCATGTGTGCTAACTAATCCTCAAGCGAATTAAATTGGAGATCTGTTTGATCGGCTAGGAGCTCTCCTGGGTTGATCTCTAAAGCAAGGTGTTCAACTCGAGTGAAGTTGACTGCCAGAGGTCCTTCTGTCATTCCACTACCCATCGGCTGGGGAGCCATGTCCTCATCCATTGCCGATCTAATCATTGCATTGTTTCGGTCGGTGTACCTAGAAAGAAACGTCCATGGTGTAATATACAGAGTATCTTTCTGGAAGTTGCAATACGTCTGCGCAAGAGATACGGCAAGAGGAGGTGAATTTAAATTGGTCGATATCAACGTGAATGCATTTGAATACACGTGGATAATACTTGGATACGGTATCAAAGGATTCACGACATGTAAGAATAACCGCGGGAATTGGGCAGTCGGATTGGATACCCCAAATCTTCTCGTACTTCATCATTCTGCCATCATCGTCTTCTTCGTAGCGAGCAATCTGCTTTTCGTCGTCGTCATACTCGTCATACCATGACACTTCCGTTCTATTCCATTCTGATCGGATCTCGCGGCGCTCCACTTGATCGATTTCAACGATTCGACGGGGAGGTAACGCTGCTTCCCAAATCATTTTGCGAATATCGATCGGGTATCTTTTGAAAGGATGAAAACATCTCCCAATGTGATTAGACATCGTAAATAAATTCTCTAAATAGCAGCCGTTTCGTGGAAGTACAATCAAAGTTAGTTTGCTAACACTGAGAATTAGCTAATATCATGCAAAGATAAGCGGAACAAGAGGTTAATAGTTGTTGATCTTGCTACATTTTGATTAAAACTTATAAGTTCTAGAAAAGCGTTTGAAGAATTTTTTCTGTGTCAAGAGCGAGAACATGTTGAACTCGCCTTTGATAAAATTGAGGTTGTTGTGTTTGTAAATGCAAGGTTTCAGATTGACTACAAATATGGTCCTTGTCCTGAATGATTGATGTGCTAGATCCAGGCTTTTACGCGCCTGTGACGGGTTGAAGCTTTCGATAGAAACTGAAATAACAGACTTCTTTGTAACGAGTGAATATTTTAATTGAATGGCTTTCCAGATGCAATGGCAGATCACGTAATCAGGATTTAGCTGGAAGATATTAGACAATGGATTAACTTGGAACTAATTTGTGCATTAGCTAGGCCCACGTACTTTTGCTATCTATGTTTAAGAAATTAAGAAACTTGGCATGAGTGCATTACCCAAGTCAAGAAGCAAGTCATGCAAATCAACATCATTGCACTATTATTCCGGAATATATTACTATTGAGCACTATTTCCAAACCTGTCTACAGCTAATATTTAATCTCCTACCCCTCATGTAACCCCTCCATCTTTCATACTCTTTTGGTTCTACCTCACCTTCCCCGGACCCCACTGGCCACTCCGTCAAACAAGGTGGGCACGTACCACCCATAATCTTGGGCATTGCATGCCAGGCCCATCTCGTTTCGCCACCCATCTGAATCACATCACCACTTCGAACCCTAATGCAAACTAAATCTTGTTCCCGATCAACATTATCTTCTTCTCCTTTCCGAACATCTCTGCTAATCACGAATAATCCATCGCAACCAAGTGTAAAACTTGCTAGACCTCTCTCACATTCTTCTGATACATCGCGATGCACAGGCATAAAGTCCTTAGTGGAGTATAGTAGGACGACTCCGGATTCCGGAGTGAATGCATTTTGGAACAACGAAGTAACAAGGCGAGAAATATCTGTCGGAAACGGGGTTGGTGATACTGACGGATATGCTCGTGTGTTCCAATCATATTGAGTACCAATAGTTAGCCATCGAAGCTTCTTCTGCAGAAATTGTACAATGTTTAAAGGTTTGTGTTTGGTATCTGGGTTCTTCGGAACCAAGACCTTGTTCTTGGATGATTGTGGGTAAGTGAAGAAAGATGAATCGGAGGTTGGAAACGGTATCTCGTAGTCATCGTGGAGATTTGTTTTATGTAGGGGATTAGAAAGTTCGCGGTGCATAAGTCGGGAGAGAAACAAACTTTGGCATTCAGGAGGTAGCAATGCAGGAAGTATTCTCAGCCCTGAGAAAGCGTTAGGATGATATCAGATAGTTGCACAGAGATAGTTTGGCCCCACCTGGAAATCCAGTATGCTCATAAATGGTGCAAGGTTCCGGGTAGCCAGATTCATCTTTCGCCTTAGAATTTTTGAACTCTTTTTGAGCTTGAGCAATCAACTCCGAAGGAACTACGCCAACAGGAAGTAACTTCTCCTGCTGATCGGAACTCAAACCACGGTTGAAATCCACAATCTCAAGGTCGTTGTCCACCTCAGCATCGCTCATCCTTTGATATTTCTTATACGCATCACAAACAGCCTGAGGGGGCATTGCATGCGTGTCATGCCCGTGATGGCCCTGCATGAATGGTTAGCGTCATCAAGCATGCAGCATGTTAGGCTAACTTACATTTCCTCCATCCATAGTCACGTGTGGGTTTGTCCGTTGTCGTGAGCGATAGATCTGACCACTGCAAGTCTTATTGTGAGAGAAGTATTCAGTGACATACAAATTATTCTTCCGTGCCACAGCTCTGCGAAAGATGAGCATCTACAACTTTTGTGCTCTTGATATATGGTTGTTTGAACTTTACAATAAAAATATTTATACAATTTGGCTTCATGCGGCATTGCGGGAACAAAAGTTTACTAGTGTCGCGCTAGTTATGCTAGCGCGAAATCGGCAGCTCAACCGAACCCCAACCTTGGAGGCACGCCGATTAGGAGTACTTGATATTCAGTATCATACGAAATCTATCGCGATATTGATCTAATTGGAAATGTGTCTCTCGACACCAAAGTAGTTTTCCAAATATCTATCACCATGGTATGTTAAAACCAGAGGAAACTGTAACACCTGGGTGCCTCGGAAATTCTCTGCAAAATATCCAGACCGTGGATGCACAATTATTATAATTGCCGCAGCCAAACCAACCACAGCCCTTCGAATATCACAACACGTAATTCTTCACTTACAATTCTGAAACTGAATTCTATCACAAGTTCTACCACTCAGAATACAAAGCGAACAAATGATAGCACGCATGTGATTACCGAAAATACTGAAATGCTTGTTACTGATTTGGAATCATTGCTGCTTGAGTTAGAATAAGCGTACTATACTAAAGCAAAGATTTTCTACCTTTCCTCCTCTGACGAATTCATTCAGTCTAGGATTTGAATGCATTACTCGTCTCCTGGTTCCTTATTTCTTCCCTTTCAAACCGTGCTCCCCTTTTATGAAACAAAACAATCACCGATACCTTGCCTTACAAGGCCGATCCCATTAGAGATTATGGAGGTGCCTGAGATAGTTTCTGGAGTGAACTCTGATGGACCATGATGATATTTGAGAATGATCAGAGATAACCTTGGAAACTCAGATATATGTATGAGGGAAAAAAGATAGAAATATTCATCATAAAGAGCAAGTTGCCACGTTCTAAGAATTTATTTAATCACAGTACACTCACATATAAACCGCGAAACTCACATCAGGAGCCGATTCAAATCAAAATAATTATATTGCATCACAACCCTACCAAGATAGCCAACAACTTTCAGTCTCAATCTACTCATCATTCAGTAGACCTCCCCAGCGCCACAGCTAGGAACTTGAACAAGTGGCAAGATTTCAGAGATTTGAATTTACAATAATGCATTTCCGAGAAGATTAAGTTCGTGTTTAGTAATGACATAATTTATTAGTGTTAGTGAAGCCGCTGCAGTGGGCAGAGTAAGAAGGCCTGATACTGTTACGTTGATGCCAGATTTGGCTATTCAAACACTTCATTCATTGACTTCTTTTCAATTATAGATACTGTTGAGTATTCAGAAACTCAAGGATATACTTTTGATTTCAGGACTAAGTTACTATGAGCATAAGACTCACAACTCAATGCAAGTGCTACGAGTAACTGTGACAATCTCTAAGAGTTCCCACATGACTTTCACATGACCACGCATCCTTCCGATTTCTTATTTTTGTTCTGTTTCTTCCCTTTCTTGCTACTCTTTCCACATGTACAATTTTCGCATTTGGATTCGTCCTCGCTCAAAGTCTTCTGTGTCTTAATCATTCCGATCTTCGGATGATCCAAGATTTCATCATTGACCCAATAAGCCCAGTTTGCTGGATTCTTATCACCTTTTCTTCTCACGAATCCTTTCACATTTCCTTTGTCGTGAACTCGCCATGGTGCTGGTCTTCCTTTATCATCATTCCACAGAACTTTCTTTGCTGGTTTGAAGTCCGACTTTGAATGCGAACCCATGGTATTATGATCGCGTGATGCAGGAGATATAGGAGATGCATCGCCACTAAGAGGATTTGATGTCCCCATGTTGGCACTGTGTTTAGATATTGTGAATAATTTGTGTGGTTTTTTTTTGTAATGCCAAGTTGGATGGAAGTAGTCTTTTTCTTGAAAGAGATTCGGAGCTTATTATATATCCCATTAACCTATTCCCAGAAACCAGAATCTGTGATTCACGGTTGTACAGTGAGCGTGCTCAACTCATCTGTAAAGTGTTTCCAGTATGTAAACTCGGGAGAACTCAATTGTAGTGAATGCATAGATTATTAACAAAACTTTCAACTTTGGTGACTGAATCATATTCTCCTGTATAACGAACTTCACTTGCGTTTTCATGCTTATTCCCCGTACAAAGCCACACCATCACTTGTAATTGATCAGCAAAGTTGATGATATAAGTTAAAGATACGTATAGATCAAGTCTCCGCATATTTTGCTACACTATTAGCCTCATCGCAAAAACGAGCAGTGCTTATAATAGTTCACCTTCCAAGCGTCGAAGTAAAGAATCTCCTTTTCGAGTAAATGCAGTATCTGCCACCCTCATAAGTCTACCATGAAGACTATATATTCTAAGTTACTCCTCAAATTGACAACATACAGGAAAAAATCATGGACTAGTACGCGAAAAAGGAGAAAAGAGTCCCATGAAGTGGGGTATCCGCTTTGATGACTCGATGCTGAATAATCATAAAGTCGCAGTACTTCCAGATTTTCCCACAAAAACGAAAGATTCCAAGTCTAGGACAGGAGCTCGGTGTTCAAGCAGCATGAGAAAAGATAATAAAGGGAGGTGTGAGCTTATGTGATGCTAGAGATGATTGGAAGAAGAACTACATTTAACGGGTATTGTCTTAGAGATTAAAACTGAAATAATACAGAGAGTCCTCGGTGATATTTTCTATACATTTTCCATTACAATTATGATTTTCGTGATACAATGTATCGTTGAGTACTTCGTGTAGACTGCACTTTAAGAGAATTCCACAATACCACCATTGGAATCATTGTGACCCGCATTTTAAGCTGAGCATTACCTTCTTACTAGTAATTGAATGAATTAACATAAAATAATGACACCGACTTGAATGAAATACAATAGGAATAATCTGATTCTAGAGATGTTCAAAAAGAAAGTGAATCATCGTTGATATTGGTTTAATTCTTCAAGTTATACTAAGTCATTACAAATACGGTTAAAGATCAAATTCTACATATCGAATCTTGCGCCCTTCGTCCTTTTAATTGATAGATTCCGACGACTCTTGGGCTAAGTTAATCATTATACAATGGTATGTGTATTAACAACTCTGTTGTGAAGAATATAACGTCAAATCTGCATATTAGACACGCCTAATATCCCTGTATTCGCCTAACTACTCCGGACCAATAATTTCAAATCATAACGGAAGCTCATTTGAGCATATTAGAGAGAAATTACGGAGGTTATTTGAGTTTCTAAGATGTCGGGAAGGAATTGGAGATGCCTATGTGTAAATTAGATGTGATTAGTTTATAATGAATACTCACTAGATCTCTTAACGAGCTAATCAATATTCACTAACAGATATATCCATTACATTCACTCCAGATACATGACTAGGCAGACGCGTTCCCATACAATCCACTAGCACGCACTCTACTGTACATTTTACACCTATCGCATTTTAGAGTCGCACTTTTAGGTCGCAATCATATGTCGTCACGCTTCCTGCCTGCGACTAACACTTGTTATGTACCGTAAAGTACGCTCGCTTAGAGTTTTTCATCAAACTAGAGAGCATATAAACCTAGAGAAAACCTGCCATCAACACATTTTTTTCTCTCATCTACATCTAACGTTCGTCTTCTACATCAGACTTTCATCAAATCTGGTCATACTAAATACGAGCACAACTCATCATAACTACTCAAACATGGCTTACATAGTCCCTATTATGTTTAATAACACTGGGCCAGTTGTTCAACACGATAGCGATTGTATGCAGATAGATGCACCTTTTTCAAATCTCTCGAACGGTGCTGTAGACATCAAGAATCCCTTGGAGTCTAAACTACGCCATGAACTCACAAACCATGCCATCAATATGGATAAGACCGTAAGTTAAACTCGTGGTATCTTATGGAGTACAACTAATCGATGAAACTGGACAGTTCATCGCACCATCGCAGATACAAGCAGATGAACGAGAAATCATACCAAGAGGTCTTCTCTGTAGCGAAGACGATACCACTGATATGCGCCTCATGGCAAATTCAAAGGTATTTAGACATTAATTTGTGCTTAGGTATTATTCGATGCTAACTATTACATAGCATAGCGAGGAATTAACCTGGGAAACCAACAGCTTGCCAGCACGAAAAGACATCAGCATCGCGAGGCTCATGCTTGAGACCAACTGCAAGATCGAGAACGAAGCCAATCTTAGAAGTCAAGTTCAATATGCTAGACATTACATCAATGAAATCCGAAAAAATGCGAAATGCCACAACTGCGGAGCAAAATATGACTTCGAGAACTTCATTGCTAGCGCTAAGCAGGGGGTAGACGATTGGTTCGAGAACGCTGATAGCTGCCTTCCCACTGATCGACTCTACAGCTTCTTTTCTTTCAGATGTCGCGATTGCGCAAAACACACTTGTGCGTGCTGTAGACAAGAAGCACACATCTACGGAATTGATGTGATGGCCGATAATCCAAAGTTCCATTGTGACGGCGAGAAAACCTTATTCTTCTGGCACACATTATGCCGCTTCGACACTGGCGAAATCGCCCTGAGAAAATCAAGAGGGAATCCTCAAGCCATCGAAACTCATTATCACCTCACATTGGATACGTTGGCTGTGGTCAGACATCTCTTAATCGATGACGACCGATCGGAGCCTGTGATGTGGGCTTTCCTCAAATTAAGCACTCTCCTCGATCGAGTTGGCAGCTTTGTACGAAGAACAAGAAGATCTACCTTTGAGGGCGAGACCGAGCTCCGGGATCGTTCATTCAACCTCATCATCGAAATGAGTCGGGTACCCATGTTGAAAAACTTCTTATTGGATGATCGACGTGAGAAGAAGGAGACTCCTGGCTTAGAGGAGATGAGCAAACAGACAATCCCACTGATAAAGTGCCTGAATATCCTCACAAACAATACCACAAGTAAACTTAGACCAAGTCTCTGGGTCTCCATCCAAGCTCCCTCTAGAGTGGCGGTAAAATTAATCAGTAGACTGGAAGCTGACGAGTGGAACTCGCCACAATCACGCTTTGCCCATCGAGTTTTGGACGCTCGAGATGCGTTGAATACTTTGGCGCGCAATGAGGAGTTTAGGAGATATGAGGCATGGATCACCAAAATCTCGTGGGACAAGATCGATGGAGATCGGAAGAGATGCAGAGATGAGGAGAACGATAGGGTGGTTCTTGATGGAGTCAAGAAGATGAAACTCCGTTAAGCTGGCGCACAGGGAGTGCAGGGAAGGGGAGAGTTGTGGGAAGCAGAATCTGTTTAGATTTAAATCTTACAGGTTGGAGAGTGGGGTGCTAGATTCACTCGATACATTTGCTTTTGGGAGTTTTGGAGTTTTTGATAAATTCACTTGTTTTATTTGCTTTTTGGGATTTTCATTATCGAGTTTTAGATTTCTGCGACTTTGGGCGGTATTCGGAGGAATTTTGGTATTGGTGTCTGCTAAGAGTTAGCTTCCACTGTTAACTATAGTAAATAAGAAAACACCACTTCAAACTCAGTGGAGGCTTTTACATGCTCATGTGAATTTTGCATAGTAACTTGTGATATCAGATGACTTTATTTGAAGAATAGTCTACCAATAACATCAAATAGACACGCTAACTTGAGTAACCATGTATATCCAGAACCCGCTACCTATTATTAGCCTATTAACAATCAAATATATCCAGTAGCCTGATTCAAGTAGCAGTCTGCCAGCGAACTAATCTGTTCCTGGATCTCTATTCAGAATACAGATTTTCAAATATCTTTTGGTTAATTTATATCTGAATGTCCATTTTAACCTCAGACATTTGATCATTTCTTCTCTTAATTCGTTCTGATGATGCATATTAGATATATATATATTCAAAATTAAGGTTTGTACATTCAGAACTTAAACAGCTCGTGGCAGGAATATAAGTAATCACGGAGATAAGAATTTGTATCGATAGGTATATTCTGCCTATTGTCGCTTCAACTACTATAGAATATATCTAAATCCCCTGTTATCCAATTCCGTCATATCCAACATCCCCTTCTCAATAGCCTCCCTCTCCTCCTCCTCACTCACCTCACCCCTCTCAGCCTGTTCTTTATCTCTCTTCTTATTACTCAAATACATATAAACATATAGCACAACCACCATAGCCAACTTGACCGAATATCCCACCAACATTGCTATGTAAGCTGAATGATATCCCGCTATTTGACAAATTAGTTGTGAAGACCCAGCCAAAGAATACATAATTAGTGGGGATTAGGAGAACTTACGAGCCTCGGAATCAATAAAAGTCTGCGGTCCAATGATATTCCCCACGCAATATCCAGTGAACAACACCGCCCCCGTAAGTTGTTTCTTCGTATACCCCGCAATATTGCTGGATACCATAGTCAAACTCATACTGAAACCCAGCCCCTGGAAATAACACAACCATAATGCGACTAATCTCCCCCATTTATTGGAGCTAGGCAATCCGACCAGAAGACCGGCTCCTAGGATGCAAATACTGTTTGCGACAAGCATCGTTATACAGCGGGAATTATTCGGGAATTTAGTACAAACATATCCTCCAGCGATGAGAGCCAGGAATTGAACTGCACCACCAGGAATTTGGAGATACTGTGTTCCGAGAGTGTCGAATCCAAACGAAGCTACGATGATACTGGTGAAGGATGTGAGAGCAGAGTTAGGGACTTGTGCGCCAGTAGCCATGATAAAGAGGATCCAAGTTTTTGGATCCCGCAAAGTTTGCCATGCTTGGTAGGATTGGAAATGATGATTTTTCACACCTTGACGATTGGATGCTACGCGATTAATCGCGATGAGTCGTTCGTTGGGAGTAAGAAATTTGGCCGTTGAGGGGAGATCTGGAAGAATGAGAAGAGAGATAATTCCCCAGAAGATGGACATAGCACCGAAGATCAAGAAGACGTACATCCATTTGGGGAGACCGGTAGTGATGTGTCCTACGGCGTAGCCAATCAGACCTCCGAACATAGTCGCTATACCGTTGGTACAGTAGTAGGTTTCTAGACGGAGGGGCTGCTCGGCTGAGGTATACCACATTGACATTAGGAGAACGAAACCGGGGTTTACGGTTGCTTCGACAGCACCAAGTAGAAATCGATTGGTGGCTATACCGCCGAATGAGGTGCATGCTGGGGTTGTGATGAGTATGATTCCCCATGCGATTGTAGTGAGGGACAGGAACTTTCCAATAGGAAGACGTTGAAGTAAAAACCCGGAAGGGAATTGGAAGAAAAGGTAGCCGAAGTAAAATATCGAACTATATCCAAGTTAGGAAGGAGATATGATTCGATGGAATTTTGATTATGTTGATCTTACCCAAGCCAAGAATAATCCTGCCCTACAAGATGCGTTCCTTTCTTTAAACCATATACACTTGAGAAGTTGATAGAGTTTTTATCTAGATACTGCAGCATATAGGTCACAAACAGGATTGGCATAAGACGGATATCAATCTTTCGCAGCACCCGTTTTGCTTCTTGAGGATCAACTTCGATATCTCTAGCACTCTGGAATAAATCATAGTTATCATCTAGCTGCGTTGAAGTAGGGGGTAATGTGTCTACTGCTTCACTTGCAGATTGCGCTGGAGAAGAAGTGACATGCTTCTCTGGGTCAATTGATGCTGCCATTGTGCTTTCAACGGGCTATGAACTGAATTGATACTTCAGTTTCTGGCTGCAGAACCTTCTTAAGTGACTTAATTAAGAAAATGAAGCCATAACGTTCGAAACTACTAATGTGAAGTTTTACAGAAATCTTTTACATGTTCTCTCCACAGTGAGTGTGGCCGGTCCTCACCTTGTAAAACTGGAGCCAACCATATCATGATGATACTGAGAGCATCAATTATCAAGCAAATAGCCCGAATGCTACTCCAATTGATGCAATCAGAACGGTCATCGAACGCCGCTTGACCGATTATCTTTGGATATAAAAGATGATGTGACACGGAATTTCCAATTTAGGCAAATGTCGTGATATTTAATTCATTTTCGCCATGAACGAGCATTGCACAGTACACGTGAAACAAATTCAAAGTAGAGATAATACGTAAATTTGATACTATTTTGACAAACATCGTGATAGAGTCACTGATGGATATGCCGCAAGTTCTTCTTCCTACTGAAATTTCCAACCATTGTATATATGAATCACGTGTTCCTCACGAGTCCCAAGAATCTAGGACAGCCTTGCTGATCCGTTTTCTTCCCTTGTATCTGTCACATCGCACAAAAGCATCATGGACCCGAACGAAAGGACAACCCTAGAAGAAAACGACAAATAATTGATGTTACTGTACCTCAACGATATCCCCAGAACCTGTTCAGAGAACCCATGAGAATACCATGCTCCCCCATTGCCATACCATTCGGTTCTCCCCAGTCCCAGTCGCCGATATCCCCCATCCCACCAAACGGCTTCCTGCATTCCGTAGTACTGTTACTGTACTGTACGTCGAGATAAATATATACATACATGCACATACCATACACCACAGTACATAAACCACATTTCGTGTTTCTCTCGACACATTCGTCCGATCTTTCTTAGCTTGCCTATTTTTGCCTTTTTCCCCATTTGCTCATTTATTCCTACACTACACTAGAACACAACATATATTATGCATATTTACCAAAGAAAGGAAAAAAAGAGTTTCGATTTGAAATCAATCCAATTCTCAGTCAGTCCTACAGGTTACCTTCACATCATATCACTCACCGATCATTTCCCAATCTCAAAGAAGAAAAGGAAATCAAAAAATCAAATCAAATGGCGCATTAGTTATTGGAACCGTTTACGAGCAACCGCACCTTTTTTCTTTCATATACCTAAAGCGGTGTAGGATGCGAGATGCTCGTTACCAAGTTTTGCATTGTACAGTATCTATCCATCGTTCTGTTTGACGCGAAGATGGATGGATGGTGGTGATTGATTACCAAAGTATCCCTATTTTGATGCAGATGGACTATTGCAGCAGCGGATGCAGCAGCTGGAAAGACAACCCAAAACAGCACGAGAAAAATTGCCAATAGAAGGATTAGAAATTAAGAATTTCGTTTGTTTGGAATAGTCTCTTTTCATTAATTTTGATCTAAATTCTTTTTCTGTTTGGTAACATTTCTTTCTGCTATAGGGACTGTATACTATTCATTCAGTAGCTATCAAATTTTATATTGTGGCTTGCTCGGTCCTGCGGGTGACGAATCCTTCCGTGTCAGCACATGCATGCTGCAGGAGAAAGGAAGGTTATAGAGAGCAGGTAGGATTCATCACTATATACGGTATAATGAAAGATTTTCGATGAAATTCAAAGCTGAATCTCATGCTGAGGAGAGGCACAGCACGTGGCGTTTTCCATTTTCGGGGATGGTGTTGATGATTCGGAGATGGGAATGGATGGATGGGCTATATAGGTATGTTTAGCGTGGCGATACATTATCAATTTGGTTGTTTGGTAGGTGAGATGTCAAGTTATATTGGTGTGGTGAGTGATACGGTAGGAAAACGCGACAAGCTGCAGCCAAGATGGTGTTACATTGATCAAAGTTGATATCGTAATACTTCTATTCTACGCATGCGGCATCATTATCATAATCTAAAAGATTAGAGGTTCCATTACCATTATGGCTTTGAAGTCGCGTCATTCGTCCAATAGATCGGGATTTTCTGTCTTATGGGCTTGCTTGCTTCGACGCTTGTGGAGGGTATATGTTGTTCCTGATATAAGGCTGTCCTTGGATGTCATTGGAGCGCGGAAGTTGGCCGTTTCCGTATGGGAGGTTGTATGTAAGATCATGTGAGTATACATACATTACATTGGTAAGAGTAATTGCGG
Organism: Scleromitrula shiraiana; assembly: GCA_028455995.1. Lineage (NCBI taxonomy): Eukaryota > Fungi > Ascomycota > Leotiomycetes > Helotiales > Sclerotiniaceae > Scleromitrula > Scleromitrula shiraiana. The sequence goes on from JABELC010000009.1 coordinate 712,313, forward strand.
GTTTTATTTTTATTTTATTTTACGTTCTAGCTAGAGTTTTGGTCTTGTACCTCCTCCGGATGTCTCGGAGGGTAATGCAAAGACGTGGCAGTGTTGATTAAGACTTTTTATATATTGTATATCCATATTATCGATCGTATACAGTACTATACGTAGGTGATAAGTGTTCCGTAGTAGTTGGTATCAGTGATTAGATCTTTTCTATATGAAAACCTTACTAACCCCAAAAATGAGTGACCATAGTGGAGAACTATCATCAAATAGGTTACATAATTTCTCAAGCAAATATTAGTTTTTATAATTGGTATCTTATGCATTATGCATCAACGTAACTACACAGATAGAGAAAAACATATTAAAAAGGATTACCGGAAGAAGCGTAACTGCCGCCCGCCCCAGTGAGAGAAAAGAAAATGTGATCGTAACGTAAAGATTGGTCTGGAACATAAGTGTGGGGGTTCAGAAATAAGAAAAAATTTAAGGATTACTCGACCGGTGGTTTCTCATTCGTTTGCTTTGAGAGATAGATAGGGAAAACAGTGGAGTTCATGAGGTTTCGTTGGGTCACTTTGAATCCTTGATTCAGATTTTGATGAAGGAGGAAGTTAAAATATCTGTCTACTACTCTTTTCCGTACAGACATTTCGGATGAGATTCCCCCGGATAAGCGAATTTGTGGGCTTGTTTCTAGACATCGGAGATAAAAATAAAAGAGACGGTTGGTAAATTTGAAAGCCATTGATAATACCCAAAAAGCTAGTGTACATAATAGGATTTGATTATAGTAAGATACGTTGAATTTAGGTCTCCTTTGCCTCTTTCTTACAGTGAGCGTAAAATCCTTTCAGGTTTCTTCCGTACGGGTTTCGTAACCTCTTCGCTGATCATAATCAAATACATAGTAACGGTTGGAACGATTGGAACGATTATCCCGCATACTGGAAATAGAAGGAAGAGATTTGTTTGATCTTTCGGCCAAAAAGAATTTCTTCATTAATGGTTTGGGCACTAAAAATAACTTTACTTGTCTGTGTCACAATTTACGAAATCTTGGTATATATGAACAATTCATTGCCTCTATACCTATTGGAGGCATATATGAGGTTGGTCTTGGTTTTAATCAATTTCAAGATGATTAATGGAATATCGAGTAATGCACAAGGTAACAAAAGTCTATTCGCGGCGAGCGGGACTTTTTACTTACCAAGAATTTCCATATTTGTCGGGTCTCGTGGTGACTCAGAATCTTTTTTTCGTTCAAACGGCTAGATACAGAATATGTGTGTTTCCCGTGATCCAGGCTATAGCATAGTTATAGGTTACAGTACAGTGCTGTAAGTGCTTAAGAACAAAGATAGTACAAGCGATCCGATCGACCGAGTAATATCTTTAAGTCTTTTGCCAATGTTGATGACCAATTTTCACATCGTATTGAAAGTTTTGCGGTTTGGCTGTAAGGTACAAGATGTCGTTCTATGCCATGTGGAATTTGCCATGAGGTTGATATTGACGTTTTCATGGCTCAAGCATTATTGTCAAGTGTCGACAAGGAATCAAAAAGGCTAGGTAACTGTCAAACAGGGGATGATTCAATAAGAGTGTACAACGGTGTCTTTTTTTTATGATCCAAAATTTTGACAAGGGCAGACAGGCATATCCAGGATGGCTCCCACACGATACCAATCTTTTCCTTTGCTGGGAACCCTTGCAATATCCATCCCGTCCTTAATATCCCCTGCCTGAAGAAGGGATGAACTCTGTCTGGGGGGAGACTTTTACCGTTGAGGTTTCTTACAGTAGTGCTATTGGTCGGATGGTCTCTTTTGAGTCAAAAAAATGCTGTGATTGTGTGCCCCAGGGGCGCATCAGAATACCTTGGTGGCATGATGCCATCGGACATGAGTTCCAAATCTATACTGGTAGATAGATTATCGGATAGTGATTTGTGAGATCCGAAAAAGTCTTGAGGTTGTCGGGGACTTGATTGTTGCATGGGTTGAAGCATCCCCGAAACCGTGTGGCGCCCCTCACGCTCTGACATATCATCTTTATATGCGATGCCAATAATCCTCGAGGGAGAGGAGCAGAAATTTACAACGGTCTAATTCTCCGGTTTGGTATGGTATAGTATGGTATAGTATGTAACAATGTGCAAGGAAGGAAGACTTGGGGAAGTTGAGGGTCCAACTGAAAGAACCACGCACCTCATCGCAGGCACCAGTACCATCCCCACGAAATGGATGGTATGGGATGGTATGGTTCACGATTTGATGCCGGTACGATGCGGTAGTGGTACCGTTGAACCCAAACCCAGGAATCATTTTGATCATAGCATGGCATGGGTTAAAATAAACTTTATACATAGCATCCATCATTCTCAACCTTCTTTCAACTTTACTTTTCCTTTTTCTTTTTGAACGTATGTCTGTCAGTCAGATACATCATATTGTACATATAAACGGCGAACAAAACGAAATGATTTGAGCATAACAGTCCTGGGTAAAACGGTCAAAACCGGGATCTTGATTGGCTATCTACTTTCGCCGGAAGCTGGGAGATATCCCCATATGGAATTGGGTACTGAAAAGGGGGAGACATCACAAGCAAGCAGTCATATCTCGGAATTTCCGTGAATGGAATGGATTTGGGAGGAAGAAGGAATATGGAACTATTTATCCGTGTTCTATTTTACGAGCATGAACAAACGGAACGATAGGAAGAGAAACGGATGAATTTTCGGCATTTACGATGGGAAAGTATTAGCTTATATTACTATTTGAGTCCGTCGCCACGATGACTTCAAGCTAAACCTTAATCACGTGCTAACTACTTAACGGCGTCAATCCTTTACCCCTTTTAAACAAAGTAGATGGAATCATTTGGAAGATTTCTAAGGTTTCTTAGTACAGAGCCTAATAATTGTACATGACTTCATGTAAGAAACTAATGAGACTGAACACTTTTTAGTTTAAGCACTAATGTCTATAAAATCTGAACTTTTTCCACCTGATTCAATGCCCCAAGCAATCATGATCAACATTTTACTGGAAAAGTACTTTGAAACACATTTATTTGTTTGTATGCATAATTCAACACTCTTCCCCAATTAATCAATAATTTAATATTTTATTCGCATACAAACCAAATCATATCATCACATCATCACATCATGACAAAAAAAGATTTCATCGATTCGAGATTCGAGATTTCCAATCTCCGTCCCTTTAGTTTCGTCCATTCACTAACTACCGAAATAGGAAATATCACCGATGCGTTATTGCGCGGCCCATTATTCAGGAGGAGAAAAGAAAAAAAAAAGAGGACTCGAGCTGCTGGGCGTTCAAACGTTTTGATTCGTGTGGCTCTAGCTTTTTATTTTATTTTATTTTATTTTATTTTAATTCCATTCTTGATTTGATTTGATTGATTAATATCCAATGTTCAGCCGTTCGATGGTTTTTTTTGGGCGGTGTTATTATGAGTCGATTCTTAGATATTAGAAATCTACAATGGATTTGTTGTATACGATGTTTGTACACGATATCAGCATATCAAACTAAGCACTTTTCCGGACTGGGAAATAGTTTTGGAGGTTTAATTAAGTTGTATACGATGCTTTGAGTAGTTGTTCAAACTTCATAATATCTCGAGGAGAGGGGGGGGGGGGGGAGGGTCGAATATTCGTTGATTTCGTTGATAATTAATTATTAGTACTGTATAGTGTATAGTGTATAGTAGTGTTTCGTTCTTCCCTCTTCCTTTCGTCCCTTCTATCTATGTTAGAAACTTGGAATAATACCCTTAATTTCCTCTAGATTTATTATTATTTGCTATTTTAGTTCGTATTTGAGACCTCCTCTTTTTGATCACTGCTCTCAAGTTCTTACTCAAGTGGCTTCTTACTGTGTGCTATATGTACTTTATTAACCTTATTAACTTGGATGATTGTTTATATCATTGTCTTTGTATCGCTAACTTCCATCCATAAATTTGGGTATCATTGGGATTTCAAATCAATACAACGACATAGTCTAAGAAGATCGAATCTTTTATTGAGATTTAATAAGAGGCACTTTTTATATCTCTTTTTTATTTTTTTATTTTTTTTTGTTATTTTTGTTATTTTTTATTTTTTATATTTTTATTTTTTATTTTTTATTTTTATTTTTTTATTTTTTTTTCACTCTGTGAATATCTATTGTACAGAGGTATCATTCATATCATACGGGGCATACCAATAATATACTGTACAGTATCTTACTAGATAACCCCACATACCAAAAAACTTAAAAGGAACCCTAAAAAATACTATCTGATCTCATCGTCACCGGTACTGTACAGTACGGTACCTATATCAGTATCAATCATTCTTCCATCTGGGTCCTGGACATTTTATTTTCATCCTAGGATTATACCTTGTTATCAACTTGATCAAGCTTTCCCGGCAGTCCTTACAATACAATCTTTTGCAATTGACAACAACAGCAACAACAGCAACAACAGCAACAACAACAAGGATCAATAACGACGGGTGTAAAAGAAGATCCCTACTTCCGCAATAAACCGTTTACCCCATTTTACCCATCATCACATTCTTCACCACTATAGTTTGGCAAAATAATTCCTTTATCGCGACCGCCTTCGAATTGAAGCTATTCACAAATTCGATGTACAATACTCAGTCAATACATACAGAACAAAACCTATTGTTTAGAACAATTACCTACTTCTTCAATCATTCATTAATATTCATTATTTTAACGACGCCAATTTATTCTAATATTGCATTCGAATTACAATATCGATTCATTCAATACATCAACCAACTATCTCGAGATTCAATTCTATCTTCTTTTAGTGTGGACTCGAACTCGAACTCGAACTCGAATTCAATACATATTTATATCGAAGAATACAGATTTCACCAAAATTTAAAGAATTGTGTGGAAGGGAAATATCTATATTGTAAGTTTGACATTTATTTATATTCTCGTGAACCTGCATATTTGAATGGAATATTTCCTTCATCAACCTCCACTTCATCCACATTCAATATACGACATCCACACCACATCCCGCATATCCCACATCAAAAAAAGTTACCCCATACCGTATTCATACCTGGAAACCAAATGTTCCCATGAAAAAAAAAGAGTCCCATACACACACAACACAAAATACACAACCTTGTGGTGGGTGGATGGAAATATACATTGCAGTTGCAGATTTCTCATGTACGACAAGACCATATTTGAAGATTAGATCTTATTTTTGTTCCTATTCTCCTACCGAAGCCTTGGGATCTTTCGAGTTTCTTCATCGCGGTGAACGAAAAGAAACACCTCAAAATTAATTAATTTTCTTCCAACGCGTCTCGGTTACAATTCACTTTATCGACTTCCACCTCAAATTCAAATTTCCCTTCATCTTTCTTGTACACAGGTTACTTAAAAGACTTGCCAATTGTACAACTCATCAACGTGGAATATCGTACAAAAACCAAGAGGCACCATTTTGAAACCGCCATTTGATTGACATTCAACAAATCTCTTCTACTCTCCATTTTGCATTTCGGCCCTTCCAACAACAAGAAATATTCGACAAACTTCATTTCGAGGTCGCCGTTGTCAATTATTTTGAAAGGTTGCAGCAGATTTGATCGATACAATATACTGATCTGAGTGTGACCCCAGACTCGATTATTTTGCAGTAGCTATCTGCACCCTACATACCCGCCACGATCTTCAGCGGCAGCCATCCACCACCCCCATATCCAGGTACATCCATCGTTCCGAAAACTTTGACGAGCATAATCACCTACCCGATCAACTGGAACTTGGGGGTTGCGCTTGCAACTTGGATTTGAATTTCATTGGAATACCAAAGAAATAAACTTTCAGATAATCTATCTAGCACCTATTGCGCATCGAATCCAAATTCTTAATAGCATTGAACATAACGACACATAAATCCAAGAAGCCTTTGCGCGGTCTCTCGGATCTTGCACCTATGAAGAGACCGTTATCAATCAGCCAATACAATATTTTATATTTGGATTTCGGAGTTTGGAGTTTGAGATAGCCGTCGAATTATATCTGCAGGCGCTTATTTGCCAGAAGTCTTATTTCAGTAATCATCAATACACCGATATCAAAAACTTTGCGCGAGTACAAATACCGACAGAAGCCCCCGCTTTCAAATCCCAAGACCCATTATTAAACTTGGGTTCTAAGCATAACGAGATATCAGGCACTAAGGAAAACTAAAGGTAAGTGTTCTAGCCTTTAGTCAATTAGGTCTTTTTTTTTCCCTCTCCACCACAATCGAACTATCACGGCGTTTTTTTTAATCCTTGTTTATCCCAATCCACTCCACCCTCACGGTTTTAGCGAAGTGTCATTCGCTTTTTTGCAGTTTTCTGCAGATGACCAGCTTTATAACCCATGTTACGGGTTGCAACCCTTTCTACGTATCGAGTCCTGTCTTTTTTTGTTCACCAACCAATCCACCCATGTTTGTATAATATCTCTGCTCGTCCTTGACCTAGTCTTTTTCTTGCAACGGTCATCGCTGTGCTTTCAATTATCAGCCTCGTTCAAATTATTTTACCAACGATTCTATCCGAGCACAGCTTGCAGATCAGTGTTGTATGCATGCATCTTGTTTTTTTGCATATTTAGTTCATCGACATATGTTCAACAAGGCTAACATTAGGTGTAGAACCACATCGGAACTATCAACGGTTACATCCAAGGGCCTAGTAGGATGTGAGTACTGTCAATGATTTTTCACGCTCATTCAATTTCTGTATGTTTTTTTTGGGACTGTACGTCAAGTGGCCAGTTCATGACTTACTATTATTTTACTACGTCACCAAGCATTGCTGAGTTTCTTGCCGCCATACGGATCTAATGAAGCAATGTCGGTCCGTCCCACGAAGTAGCATGTCAGCTGGGTGAAGCTATTCCGGGTACCATCCCTTCGGATGCTCATTTTGGTCCGAAGTCTTCACATGGCGTTCGAGTTCATTCAATCCTCTTTCATCTTACATCGTTTTATTTCCATGGTTGGTTCTCTCAACGAGATCAATAAATCGGGGGACTGTCCCTGCCCCGGATGATTTGGATGTTCTATTTTTGCATCGTGATCCATCCACTTTATGTTTCAATGATCGCATCGCTAGGATGAGACAACTTGAAATACAGGATATAAAGCTAATTCGAAATCAACCAGAAACTGTATTTTACACAATACACGGCAGCTGTTTCATATAGCATCCGTCGCACGCGTCCATTATCTTCGCCGAATCTACTGCATTCGTCATAAGGCATATACCCCTGAATCACGATCGTAAGTTGGGACAGTTCTCTTACTATTTCTACGGATGATATTGCATGCATCGCATGGCATGATTCTTCCCTGTTTCTACAACACACGTATCTTGAAAAAACGGTGTTCGATGTGGCTGGTGTCGTGCAGTGGCTGGGTACAATCCTAACTTCAAATAGATCCTACCCGCAGAAATGTCACATCGTCAGTACAAAGAAGAGCCCGGTGTTCCTGTTGTGAACGATCACGTAAGTGTACAAGTTTCCCTTTATTGCTGTTGTAACGACGTTTCTTTGGTTATCGAATCCGATGATCGATCACAATGTAAAGTTATTCTGTGCTCTATGATGTTTCTTCCAAAATCTTCCAGAATTTGCAAGTCGTTCTTCTTTGGATTAGATTGCAGGGATAAGTCTCCTTGCTCATCCTGATGTTCGGCTTCCATATTTTTCCAGAACACAAAACTGAGCTGGACTCGAGCGAGTTATGGATGCGTGGGCTTGTTTCACAGTGAGCCAGGTTTTCCTGCAAGTTGACAAGGGCCTCGCTTTCAGCATCCAATCCCATGCGATGAGGCAAACAAAAGGAGGCTAGTTTCTGCACGGCCTTTCAGCCATTCGCTTGAATCAACAAATCTCTGACCGATTATTTTTTGGGCTGTGGATGTGCAACGAATCAAAATATTCGATTTAATTGGTTTATTTTTCGAAAATGGAAATTGTTATGTTGCGCACGTATGCAGCTAAAACTATGTTGATCAAGATTGTGTACGAGCGGCACCTGATCTCATTTGCTCCATCAGCCTCTCGAGTCAACCCTCTTAATGGGAGTTGCCTTCCATTGTTTAGAATTGGTCAAGTTATTGGCCGATAATAGAGCCTGATAAGTTATTACTAGGCTGGAATAGGTCTAAGAAGATCATGGATAGAGTGTCATGCCAAGTAGCAATGCCGCATTAAAAATGGATGATGGTCATCCTTTACCTTTCAATCTGACACACGGCACTAAAGAGGTAGTCTACTTCGCAAATTATTTCATACAATATTTTTCTGGTACGTTCGCCTCGTTCACTTAAATGAGGTAAGCCGATTATCTGGAATAAGTTTTTGTGGCCCCACTTCAAACTTTTCTTTTCACAATTTAGTTGCCTCCACCCATACACACCGCTGTCTTCAGATTTTTTGTAAACCGAACTTCCCCGTTAATTTTGCCCATATAACTAAATCAAACCCCCCGGCACATTTTCCTTTCTATACCCCATAAGGCTTTTGTACCCTGCAACGTTCGCATACCCTCGTTCACTTTTATACATATTCATGCGATTTAAACCTTGTCATATTTATACCATGCGTTGTCCTTGGTCCCACTGAAAATACCTTCAATTTCTATACCCCTTGCCCTCTTCCCTTCTTTAATCCATACTTCATCATCCATTCAAGCCCTTGTTCTCAAGCTTAAGCTTCCTCCTGGGCTTCTCTATATTCATCTCATCAAAATATCCTCGTACGTTTTATCCTCGCTCCGATCAATCCTCTCATGCCCCATTCTGTTAATATTCTCCGATATCCTTCGAGGCCTCTATTTCCCTCATCTCATAGGCTTTTCATCCTCATCAGATCCACTACTTAAAAACTGGATCCTCGGACATTGCCATCGTCGCTTGTGGTCCTTGTCCAGTCGTCTGAAAGATTCCGTAATAGAAGCAAGGCATCTGTTATACTGAGGTACACCCTCGCCCTCTTCCCTTGTCCCAGTCCCGCATCTAAATATTTCTTACTGTTTTTCTACCACCACTGTTGTTGCGCGCCCTGCCCATCCTGTCAAAAGATTATAGTTCCAGGTACCGCGCTGCTGCAGTTACATCCTCGTCATCAAGGATCGACCTCCCACTTTCTTACATCTCAAGTCTCGAAATAAACATCGCAACGCGACGTACTTTTTTTCAATGGTCTCTATATTTTGCTGTTGCAGTTATCGAAACATATGAGAATTTTTACTGACATCCGATATCAATGCAGCATCATCCTCACCACCCGCAGCAAGGTCCTCCACCTCCGCACCATCTGCAACAACCTCGACCCTCGAGCATCGTACATCAACATCATCAACAAGCACCACCGCAGCCACAACACCCAACACAGTACCCTTCTGCACACGGTCTAAATCAATACCCACAAAACCCCCCAGGACCCGGAGGGCAACATCACCAAGAACTCCCATACTATTCACATCCAAGTCCTTATAGTACACCCAGCGCATCTGGCACATATTCCTCAACAGGTGCGTAAACGCGTTTTTTGACGCGTTTTTTGTCCTTTTAGAACTCGATCACTGACTGTTGTTTAGGTCCAGAAACACCGGATATCATGGCGGCCACGCAAATGACACGCGCGCCGTACCCTCCTATCTACCAAACTCCGCAATCAAACTCCCCTGCGTCAGTTGCATCTCCCGCGCATGAGCATCGAATGTATGCACCATCTTCGCAATTACAGCAGAATCAGCAACTGTATTACCAACAACCTCAACCTCAATATCCACCTCCAATGCCACAAGGAGGACCATCTCCATATGCGCAGCCACAACAGCCGCAGCAGCAGCAACAACAGCATCATCCTTCGATGACCTCGCAGCCAAATCTACTTATGTCGCATCCTACCAGTCAGCACCCTATGCAGCAACATGCAAACCAACACCAGCAACCGGGTATGACTGGTAGCCCTAGACCCAAGATGGAGCCACATGTTCCTCAAATTCCCCGACCAGCTGCGCCATTGGGCCCTCAACATTCCGCGAACAGTACGCCTCAAATGCAATCAAACACTGTACCTGGGGGTAGTACAGGAGGTGTTAACCCCAACGCGGCTCCTGGTCCAATTCCCGCAACTACTCCATTAGTTGTGCGACAAGATGGTAACGGCGTTCAATGGATTGCATTTGAATATTCGCGCGATCGCGTGAAGATGGAATATACCATCAGATGTGATGTTGAATCGGTTAATGTGGAAACATTATCCCCGGAATTTAAGACGGAGAATTGTGTTTATCCTAGGGCGTGCTGTAGCAAGGATCAATACAGGGGGAATCGGTTGGTTTACGAGACTGAGTGCAACACTGTTGGTTGGGCCTTGGCAGAATTGAACCCTTGTCTACGAGGCAAGAGAGGATTGATTCAAAGAGCAGTTGATAGTTGGAGAAACAGTAACCAGGATCCACGATTGCGGAGTCGACGAGTGAGGAGAATGGCCAAGATCAGTAATCGTAAGGCGGTTCAAGCGGCTACGCACAACCCTCATATGACTGGTCCTAGTCCGACAGGGATGCCACCATCTGCAAACATGGGTCCTGGCGCTACGGGGAACATGGGCAAGCCTAACCTTGGTGGTATGGGTGGTCCTCAACTCCATCATCATCACGCTCACCCAGATGGAAATACCCAAGGAGGGGAAGAAGTCGGTATGTTTCACCAGATGTGATGTGATATTATTATTGTGTTATGATACCATTCTTGCGAGTATACCTTTTGTTGAACCGGGGGATTTGGGACAAAAATAGCCAGAAGAGCACACCTTCCTGTATAATACATCATTTGCACTTTGCCTCCTGCCTTTTGCGATAACCCAATACCCCATATCTTGTCTTTGCACTATTGTATTGCTCCCCTTGTATTGCTTCCCATTGCTTTGTATTATTGTTGCTTTGCTTCCCGGATAAACCTGAGAGGCTAATTCAATGAACCGTCTTGTAGGTGACGATGAATATATGGACGAACAACATCACCATCATCATCAAGCTCCAAATGGACAAGCTTCTGGCTCTGGAGACGATTCGCGACCAAATCATGTATTTCAAGGATTTCCAGGAAATTACCCCACAAACCCTGCCTCAGGAGGCGCATCCATGGCCCCTGCCATCCATGATGGTCGAGCCCCAATGCCTCATAGTAGCTCTCACCCAATTGCTGCACGATCGAAGGCTGAAGAAGAAGATCGCGCGTTCCTGTTTGGAGACGTTCCAGGAGCAAAGAAGCGAAAGTTCATCCTTGTTGAAGATCCTGTTAAGGGTAGTCGTATCCGTGTACGCGTTACCTTAGACACAGTTAATATCAACGAAATCCCAGATCAGTTCCGTCGCATCAACTCCGTCTACCCTCGCTCCTGGTTCGAGACGCAAATGCAATCACCACCACCATCTGCGAACGGTAGTCGATTCTTCCAAGATGACGATGTGGATGATGAAGTTGAGCCTGGTCCAGGTGCCGGTAGACCCCGACGTTCGAGAACTATGGTTCCTGTTCCATTGCCCGATGGCATGGATGCACAGATTGCTACACCTAAGATTCGCAGGTCTCAAAGATCTAAAGAGGTTAGACTTAATGAGTTGGGTTACCGAATGATCTGGCATCAAAACAGAGTATTCGCCGGCAAAACTGTCTTCCTTCAAAAAGCTCGTAAGTACTTACATTGTTCACGCACTACACAAATTTAGTCATTGAAAAAGTTCATACTAACACTCTATATCTAGTCGACGCATGGCGAAACAAGGTTAAATTAAGCATTGAAGGAGTCGGCGAAGATGTCTCGGCCTTCCCACATATCAATACTCGTCTCGGCAAGAAACGATGGAACGACTACCAAGAAAACCAAAATCGCGATACCGAACCTTAAATCACACGCATATATTTCATTACTCCTTATTTAGGGACGAAAATATTCTATACCCAAAACTTCTATCTCTTATCGTGTGATATAGTGGATTTTATTTACTAAATATGCTTCATATTGGTGTAGTATGGTGGTACAATTACTTGTTCCGTTCGCATGGATGGATTTGACTGCTAAGTGGAAACAATGTGATGTGATGTTATTGGTTGGCTAGATTGATGCATTGCTTGCGAGCATATCTATCTATCTGTCTATCTGCTCGTGTGGTGGTCTATGTACCTTTGTATCTTTTCTTCTGCCTGTTCTGTCTGCATTGCTATTAATGATGTGGATATGTGGATATGATTATTGTTTTGCTGTGCGATGCGCCTTGGTTGGGTTGGGTTTGTGTGATGTCGTTGGAATGGTATTATGGTTTGCTTTGCTTTGCTTTTGCTGTATTTTGTTGTTCGATTGATAGCTTCTGGCTTGCTTGTTGTTTCATGATTGTATTGTATGTTATTGTGGGGTTGGAGATGGATGGGGGTGGTGAAATGGTATGATATCGATCAAGCGGGCAAGGGGGAGCAATGTAAAGGGTGTGGGGATGAAGAGAGGGAGATGGGTAGATAGATATTATTTGAATGGAGAAAATGAATAGTATTAATAGTATTCCTTTATATGTCTTTGCTTTCTTTGGTTTGCGGTTGGGACAGGTACGGTTGGATGGCATAGATAGATGATGGGTGGGAAGTTGGGAGGGATGGGGATACAAGCGTGATTGATTGATAGATTGATTGATAGATTGATTGATAGATTGATTGATAGATTGATTGATAGATTGATTGATAGATTGATTGATAGATTGATTGATAGATTAATTGATAGATTGATTGATAGATTGATTGATAGATTGATTGATAGATTGATTGATAGATTGATTGATAGATTGATTGATAGATTGATTGATAGATTGATTGATAGATTGATTGATAGATTGATTGATAGATTGATAGATTGATTGATACATAGATATATTAAGTATTAGCGTTAGGAATACATACATACGTACACGAATATCAAGGAGTACATACATGAATGAATGGATGAATGAATGATTGAATGATTGATTGAATATGTATATGAGATATTTGGTTGTGTGTATGTACTATGTATGTGTGGTTTGTACGAGATGGACGGGATGGGGAGTGGTGTTTGAGATGGTGTGGTGTGGTGAAGTGAGTGAGGTAAGGTGGGGTGAGACGATGTGAGGTGGAGGGAAGGAAAGCTGGAATTTATGAAAGACGGATTTGTTATCTTCTGTGGTGGGTTGGTTTGAGTAGGTAGGTAGGTAGATTTACGATTTATAATTTGGGCTTGGTGAGTAAATTGAGAGTTAGATGATGGAGAATGCGCGGATGGGTGTGCGGAAGTTAGCAGTGTTAGTTGGCGCTGTAGGAAAGTAGCGAATGCTCAACTTATGAGCTTGAAACCAAGTGTCTCACTGACTCGAATCAAAATCTACAATCCTACCAAATATAGTCTATTACATCGGCAAGGAAATACAGCATTGAAGTTAATCTACGATTAGATATCTATATTGTACTACCTTCTCCCTCCCATGCCGCCTCGATTAGACTCATTTTACACCCCACAGGCTTTTTCACACTCATAAATTTGAATCTCCCAACCAAATTAAATAGCTCTGTCCAGTCTCTTTCAGTCCTTTCTTGCGCGTTTACTAACATCAATATGATTAAGTCCATCGTTCTCATAAGTTTCTCATAAGTTTCTCATAAGTTTCTCTTCCGTTCCTGCAGACCCTTTCGCAATATCCGACAAACAATAGTCATTAATCAACACCCTCGCTCTGTTCCGGACGGTTCGTTAATATCTCCCATTCATAAATCGGCCAACTCATCAATCAATAGACCTTTAGATACAAACCAGCCTTTCTATTAATCAATCAGCAATTATTAAATAAACCTCTTTACTCTCTTCTTTTTGTTTTCTCTCTCTTATAATATCAGAATTAAAATTATAATTGAAATTAAAAACTAATTAAAAATAGAATATAGATTATTATTAACAATCAACATATCAATTCAAGAATTTAATAATATTAACAAATAAAATAAAAATTCTAAACCAACTACTTCATTCAGATTCAATTTCAAATTGACAAATCGGTCATCCCATTCAACAATATTAATCAATGAGGTCGCCAATTGACGAATGGGGCCCGTTGATGAATGGTCCGGAACAGCCCCCTTCTTCAACGCTGGTTTAAGCCGATTCAACATATTTATCGCGTATTTATTACTATGATTATGCATCACCCACCGGAAAAGATAAACATCAGCATGACGAACTGGCTGAGCGGTATGGAAATCATGCGCCATATACTCGATCCTAGATGCGAGTGGTTCTTCCAGCTTAGGGGCGCCAACAACCATTCTCGGGAGATCTTGCACGACAAATCTGAGGTTGGGAAAATGTTTCGCCAGTTCTATGCATACGATTCCGTGGGAACCACCGAGGTCAACAACGGCGCCTTGTTTGGAATCGATAGAGCTCCAGTCGTATTCGTCGATAAGATGAGAGATTTCGTAGCCTTCGCCTTTGTCAGTGAGGTCATGGCGCCCATCGCTCGTTTTGCGCGCAGAGGCGATCTCCCGATGGTCTCAAAGAAAGTTGCGGTATTTTCGGTTTCATTAGCGAGAGAAAACCCGGTCTGGGTGTCCTCGGATGCTGAGGGGTACTTGGCAAGTGCCGGCACTGCCCTTTCTGCGGCCTTGAGATTGCTAGTTCATGTTGTCTTACTGATGGATGGGATGTTTCAATTCTGGGACGAATTCTATGGCGGAAGTGCACCTTCGGTATCTCGTGAAGGAAAAAATAATAGGCGATGTTTAGTATAGAGATTTATTGCCGGCCATATATCCTCCACATTGAATCCTATCCAATCCATCATAGATGAATCTTCTGCTAATATTCTGCTAGCAGCTGTATGAGCTACCACCTCCGGTTTAACCTCCTGAAAATTTCTATTTGTCATAGCATGTCTCATGAATCTTCGTACATTGACAACATCTAATCCAACTCTTTCCGAAATTTCTTGGAAAGTAGCAGTGCCATCTACGGGAAACGATGATGCTACACGTATTTAGCGATTAGAAGAAGCGATTGAGGGTCAAATAAGACTATACCAATCTTGTAATGATATATTGCTCGAAGAGATAACAGATTATTGTACTACAATATGTTAATAATGAAATTTCAACGATAGCGGCGGCATGAGTCCTACATCACAAGCTAGCCACCTCAGTCCTTGTTCAGCTCTTGTGACTAAATCTCCCAAATGCTTGGTCGCCTTTATTATCTCTTCACGAGCAATTCTTACATTTTCTGGTAGTTTGGGAAATGCTATAGCAGAATCTACATCGAGGCTTGGCTCAGAGATTCCATTTTCCTTCATGTATGCATCCAGTTTCTCAGTCTCCCTGGTTATCGTGGCAGTTAAACTAACGAGCTGAGATGATCGAGACTTATTTGACTCGCTGTTGAGATGTCGGTTCTGAGAGATCTCAGCAATAGATACGGTGCGTGCTTCAGTTGGGACTTTTGAGATTGTGCTCGATGGTATCACAGGTATGCGTGATGAAACCAGTCGTGCACAGTTCAAAGTAGTATTTCGAACGCCAAGAATGTACATCTTGTTTACTAATTCCCGTATTCAAATTTATAAACAAAAACAAGGCACCTGGATTTTTGCAATTCTAGCAAGATACTTCACGAGATAAACTTACAGATCGAGATATATTGAGGGATGGATCTCTGGGAAATGGGTATTAGTTATTGGAAGCCATACAATCCCTCAACTTTGAGGTACTGGAATGTACAAAACCCCATGGTTATCTCCGTCAGCAGTAACAGATATACAATCTCTCAATTGGTAAGAGACTGGACCCGCAAGCTAGGATCAGAACCCAAGCCTGGCGATTCCTCATGTCTACGAGGGAGAGCGATCCCCCACTGTTGGATAAATTGACAATACAAGTAGGCTCAGAAAGGAACTTTACGGTGGGTAAAGAGTAAGCTTTGGGTACCCCGCTCTCATGTTAGTAGCGGTAACTAGATATACAACTTGTAAGTAAGGTGGCGTCGAGCAATAGTACAAACACGAAATTTTCTACTTCGGAACTCTATCGATGGGGAAACATGATAGATAGTAAGAGAAGTACAACGCTTTCTAATTTTTCTTATCGAATTTTCTATTATCATAGATGCGCATCTCAATATAGCACCGCAAAGTCACCGCCTACCATCCAACACATCCTAACGCCATAATTATATACCAAGCCCCCCATTTCCGTTATGTTTGATTCTATGTACTTGAGTACACTGAAACTCCGTCTACTCCAAGAATCCCAAACTCTCAATCCCACCATCTGGTCCTAGCCCTCGACCTGAAACCTTCTGCCCCTTCGACTCATTATCCTCCATATCTACAAACACCTCACTAGCAGCTTTTAGTTTCCCCAATCGAATCTCCCTCCCTCCCAAATCGAAAACTGTATACCAAGCCCTCAAGAATGCACTTCCAAGTATGATGGGTTTTGCTCCTCCATCTAAATTCCCCTCCTCCTCTCTCGCCATGAACAACGAAACGCATCGGTGCCCACCAATCTCATCTCTATCCACCTCAAGTGTGTAATCGTATGGAGATAGTGGGAAAGAATGGTCTCCAATGTGAAACGTAACAGCGGGTAAATTGTCACGTTTTGAACAATCAATAGAAGGAGGGAGACCGAGTCCATGATAGGAAATGCCAATATGAGCGTGGAGAGATGTGAGAAGATCAACAGGCAAACTTATCCCAGGGTAAGTAGTTTCAAGAACGACGGAATAATGAGAAAGAGAGATGAAGCTGTTGGGTACTGAGACGGTAAGAGAAGGGATTTGCCAGCGGCTATTGATAACTTCGCTGGCAGAAATTTTGTGATTGGCTCCTGTGGCGTCTAGTAAAGGGAGAGCCATCAATGGACCTTCATAGAGATCGTGATCAATACCACCAAAAGTCAGATAACCAGGATCAGTCTCGCTACGGGGAAGTTTGAGAGAAAAAACCGGGGTGGAGATGATATCTTGCGAGATCATGTTGAGAAACGGATTGGAAATACAATTTGGAGAGTGAGAGGATGAAGGTGCTAATCCAAGTAACCCATCCCATTCAAAAATGCCCCAATCGGACTCAGTAGAGTGCGAGACAAAATCAGCAGCACCAAAGTATTGGTTTGGGATGGATAAATTGCCGAAAGTGATTGTGTCCGACACGAGGCATCCAGACACCGAACAGCTTGAATACTCCATTTCGAAAGTACTTTCAGTGACCATTTTTGTTCGCGAGAGGCTGGTATTATAAAGTTGGTGACCACCATTCGCATATCTACATTTTGTCGATGGCAAAAACATGTCATTCTCGGAAATCGAGAGCAGTGTCCTCAATTTTTGAGGTGGACTGCCGACCTCTACATCCGTAACATACAGCAACTCATTCCAATCCTATTTCTCTGGTCAATATGTTGTAAATCAATTGCTTTTAAGTTCAAAGATTAAAACTTACCCAAACCGGCAACTCACTCTCATATCTATCACTTCCATTGTCAAGACTGCTTTTCACTTTTGCCACATATCTTTCATCATTTTCAACTCCTCCAACTGGCCCCAATTTCTTCTGTGTATTTACTGTTGCACTATTCCCCCACAAGACTCTCGCCCTCTTCTTTCTCGTCCCGGTACTTCTATGACTATTAGATTTCTTTCTCGAGATCTCATCCTCCTTCATCAAAGCTCTGACTGCTCGTGCATAAGTCGAATTTCTCGCCACAGTATAAACTGGTGTTGTGAATAGCTCCGCTTGAGTCGATACTGCAGCACTTGTTACGCACGTGAGTATTCCAACGCTTGTGAATTTCATGTTGTCTTCCTTCTGACTTGCGATAGGAATATTTCTAGGTAGGGCGTAGAAAAATACTGGAAAAACGTGTATTTCATATGCAACCTCAAAAGACTCATTGCAGTGAATATTTGTGAATTGTTGAATCAGACCACTCTTATTTCATATTGCCAAGGAGTCCAATATGAATTAAAGAAAGAAAAATCGACCACGATAAATAAGCGCACAACATTGGCGTTGGGAGACTCTTGAATTTAGTCATACCAACATGTATTGTATGAGAATTCTGGTACGTCGTACATTACGATTTTAGTTTACCTTTGTGCTGTGTCCCTGTTGCCGCTTCCTTTACAGTTTATGTCAGCGGCGGCTCCATGCTAGTGGCTAGGTGTGTACAACTCCAACATATAACACTTGGCTTCGGCTCGAGAGCAACAAATCCATGATCATATAATACAAATAGATACGAGGTCAAAAGCTAGAGAAGTAAGACGGATGCAAAAGATAAGTTGGAAGTGGGGGAAATGCAGCGCTAAGGCGACTGATTGCCCAAGGGTTGTCGCGCTTAGGACTGGTAATTGATCCAACCGCTTGCTAAGCCTACAAATTCAATTTTGACCAATAATTATATATTTCTCGTGCGACTGGTACAGAATTAATTATTATTTTCACTTGTAATTATCAAACTCTTTGTCCTAATACTCATATATACGGATGCTCTCAAACGCTCAACTTATTCAGATCTTGAAGTATCCTGGTTGTAACTTTGTGAACACTCCATCAGGATCATATTTCTTACTGACATCCCTCAACTTATTCAGATTATCTTCCCCATAACTCCAGAAGACATTTTGGTTGGCAGCTGCATAATTTTGGTGCAAGAACTTGACGTCAAGACCCATTGAATGAGCAGTGTCATTTGACCTGGATATAATCCTGTGCGATGCGCTTAGAACTGCATCATCGTCGCTAGCAAGTGACCACTGGAAAAGAACAAGTACACCTATATTACTCTTCATTAGTTTAGACATTAGTATTCTGAGCATGGAGACTCACAAGTAGTCGGACCATCTTCAGATTTAATGCCAAGAGCATTACCCGCCCCATGTGAAGACATCGCAGTACTGATTGGTTGAAAGGATAATACAGGAAGCAAGTCAGCTATATGTCTGATTGCGTTGACCTCCTCCTTAAAAATTTCAAGCGTTTTTGACATTAGGCCAGCGTCGTTCTTGAATGTAATTGTCGCAGAATCCTCCCTAAAATAACCCTACAATCAGCATCCAATTCTCTAGGGGAAGATAGAAAGAAAGAAAAATTCCTACCTAAAACCAGCTGGACTTGTATGTTCCTTGAGATGGGTTGATAGTGTTGTCAAGTTTGCGATCGCTAGTGTGGTCGTTTGATTTGGAATTTTATTAAAATTCTTGAGGATTGGTGGATTGAGAGTTGGTTCAGAATATTCAAGCTCTGTGCTGCCAGTATAGATATCCAGAGCTTGGACGTATGCAAATGAGAGAATAACGGAAGCCTTGGGATCAGTCGGAGCGTTAATGTTATAATCCTGGAGTGCATTCAGAAGATCAGTTGTTACAGTTGAATTAAATCTCGAATTTCCTCCCATCATTAAACCTTGAGGAAAGGTCTTAAGCTTGAACCGGGTGACTATGCCAAAATTGTTACCGCCACCTCGAAGCGCAAAATATAGATCTGGATGTGAGTTTGCATCGACGTCTGTTATAAGTCCATCAGCCATTACCACCTACTGCTGTTAGTACAAGAGAAACTAAAAATTGTTTGAACTGTTACCTCATAACTGATAACATTATCGCACGCCCATCCATAGATGTTTGAGAAGAACGACATCCCTCCACCAAGTGTCAACCCTCCAACGCCAATATCAGCTGGTCTTCCACCAACAACAGAGAGACCTTTCGGCTCCAACACAGTATAGACGTCAATCCATCTGTTACCAGCGCCCACTGAAACAGTCTTTTTATCTTCGGAAATAGTTATTTGTTTCATATCAACAAGATCTATCGCAAGACCACCTCCGATGTTTGACGCTCCAGCAAACGATGCATGGCCACCACTCTTGACTGCGAACTGACATCCGAATTGTTTGACTGTAAGAAGTATCCTGGAAACTTCGAGAGTGGTCGAGGGCGCTACTCTGCATGTGGGTACAGTAGAAGCTTGTATATCAGACCAATATTGGGTTTGTTCGAATTTATACTCTGTACTATTGGAGAAGAATGTCTTAGTTGGAAATTGGCGATCTAGAACACGACACTATAACCTATCAGTATCATACTAGAACAATTCGAAACTTGAAATTTTCTTACCGCTAGCATGCAATGATCCATATCTACATAGTTGAGCGATTTTGGCAGTAGAGATTCGACACGGTCTACCTGTGTAAACGCTGCAGGCAGTTGACTCAGATAACCTGCAACAAGAATTAAAGCTTTGAATCTCATCTTCTCAATGAAGTCCAACACCTAGAATTAGAAAAGTATGCGTCGTTTTCCTTGAACGTATATCCAATTGTAAAAATTCTTTGCAAAGATATACCAGCAAAAGCCTCGCTGGAAATGAGCAACGACAATAGAAAAAAACACAAGTTAGAACTCAAGAATCTTTGAGTAGATTTGTTGATTGATATTAGTACAAATTGTTCATTTAATTTCATAGCTCCGGTCAGAGCCCGGTGATATATTTAATTTATTATTGTTCACAATCACAGAACAGTTTGAAATCCAGGTTTTTATCTTATAATTAGTGAATTATAGACTACACTTGAGTAAAATTCATTTTATTGGTGAAGTACATGAACGAAACAAAGATATATTAATCAATTTAATTTCTCATTTAAAGACAGAATCTAAAAAAAACAGTTAGGCTTAAAAAATTATAATTGATAGATTGGTGAATGCAAAGTTGTAGCCCTATTATAATCCAAACAAATTGAAGAACACCTTGGTGTATTATTCTGACAGGTATGAAATTTACAGCATTTCACTTCCAGAAACGTCAAAAGATCACAAGAAAAAAAGAGAGGTAAAGAGAGAAAATGATAGATAATAGCCAACATCATGACAAGTCCCAAAAGGGTAAACGGCTACTGAAATCAGCCTTTGGGTAGATCAAAAAAACCATCAAGGCCAGGTCTAACCACCAAACCATGATAGCCACCAAAGGGTAAAAGATGTTTGATCTCGAGATTGATAAAGAACCGTTAGACTATTTATGGAGCAGTGACAGCCAGATAGTGAGTTTATACCCAAATAAAGTGAATGAAACCAAGTTCTTTATTAGAATTCAGGAACCCACCGTTACCGTTGATCAACTCGCTCATAATTTATCCGAAAGTTGATCTCTTCGGCGAAAGCTGTCAATGTTAAAATTGAACCACGCTAGTAGTGAATGTTAAAGAGTACCAAGGTGATTAGAAATCTTTCTTGCTCAACCGAATTGAATGGAAATACTTTGGAAAACTACGTCACAATGGTTTTCATCTCAAGTTATTGAAAATAGCTTCAGTGTTAGAGATTGTTAAGATGTCAACATCATCACCCTACCATATGAAATGGGCCAAGCAAATCCAAATTGAAATCATCCCCCATCTTTCCTTTACCGTTCTAAATAACTTTTCGAATGCAAATTGAAGCCATGAAAAGGTTACTGGGTCAGAACACTAGCACAATATCTAAGTCTACCTGATACATACAACTTAGACATCACATTACTCTGCTTCATTCTTCTATAAGAGATTGGAAGAAAAAGCTCAATAATTGACACTCTAGGAATATCTACAATATCATCAACTGAAACCAACAGACCAAAATCAAAGGTTCTTCAACTCGAATTCAAATTTATGGTTGGGTATGCGATGGATAACTAAAAGATAGACAGCAACAAAGATTAGTTCGCCATCAAAATTTCATTTCTAGAACGCTAGATGAAGTGCGGGGTGTTCCGCTGAGTCATCTCCTCTACACCTCGCCAATGAAGTGTGATCATCCAGGTGTATATCTTATCATTAGTAAGCAGCCGACGTATGTAAGCATCTATGATGACAAAGAAATGCATCCATCGATCTGTACCCCTACCACAGCCGAAGTATTTATCTCTTGTAGTTACTAACTAACGAGTCGGTAAAGTAATTGTAAATCATCTGTAACGTTGGAATAAATACTATGAATATTACCGAATAACTTCTCTTGATAAGATCTGATGTTATCTCGAACATTGAAAACATTGTTGATTGTAATGTTCCTACGTCGAAGGATAATGTTGAAAAGTCAGCATCCACAGATATGGTTATGTAAGATTTACTCGAGCTCTATCAGCATATCAGCTCGATATATCGAGTCGAAATGGTCAAGTATTTTTATTTCACTCTCTAAGTCTCACATCTACACACAGGTACATAGGAGTAGCCATCATAAATTGATATTTATTCTGCTAGCTAGCGTACAAAGTGATCATAATCGTGAGGCTAATGAACAAACTTGTAAATTTCAAGTGGTCCCACGCAAGTTCGTGAAATAGACAAACTCATACTTCTTTTCCAAGCTTACAAAACGAGATAAGTTTTCGCAAATAAAAGTGAATGTAATTCATTTCGATGTTTAAGAACCATCAATCTAGTGGCAAATTAAAAATCGTGGCCTTGTTGATTCTGAATTAATGCGATAGGATCTGAATCAAGAGTGGGAACTGTGATTTCATTAGAATTTTTCCAAGAAATCTAATTCTCCCTCTGTAAAATCAATCAAAGATGGCTTTGTAGATACTTCAAGAGGAGTTTCGGGTATCGGAGCTTCAGATGTTTCATCGAAAATGATTAGTTCCTCCATAGACGCATCAATAAATTTCATACTAACAATTTCTTCGGTGGTATCAGTGGCATCAGTGGGAACGGAACTGGGAACAACCGATTGAACTTGGCTAGCAGAATCTTGCATCCTATTTTCATCAGTGATCCCTGCAGGAGAGCCGCCAGTGGCAACGAAGCGAGGAATAACTGTTTGAACTTGACCGGTGAACTTGTGTACTCGATCTTCATCGGCAATGTCTGCGAGAGCATCGCTAGCGGCAGCAAATCGAGGAATAACTGTTTGAACTAGACTGGCTGTATCTCGTACTCGATTTCCATCGACAATGTTACACGGAACGAAAGTTTCCTTGAAAACGAGTTTAGTGGGTTTCAATTTAGGGACCTTCTCTTGCCGTTCAAGCCGAGCGTTATCAATATCTTTATCTGCTTGAGCAACATCGAAGGTTTTCCAAGCGTGAACACCAACAGCTCTTGAATTTTTGTCAGGTGATGTTGTTCTTGGAGTTGCAATCCGGCTTACTGCAGGCGCAGGTTCGAAGGTATGAATGGGAAAGGGATGTGGCGAATTGCTAGACGATTGAAAAGACAATTTCTGAGAGAAATTCTGCTCGAAATCTTCATCTTCATTATCGAGTGGACTGTCAAATGGTGTAGCTGACAGAAATGATACTGCATGTCGACATTCGTCGCATCGACACACTTCTCCACAGGAGCTGCTGCAACCATGACCACATGGAAGTGCTCTTGTACAAATATCTTGGCAGATTATGTGATCGTGATCAACGGGATGGCATTTATATGGACACAAATGACCGCATCGTAGTGTCCCGCCACAAAGTTGGTGGCAACCTCCACTCATATCCTCCCAGTGCTCAGGTTCAGAGATTTGGGTAAGAAAGCCGTGGTTTGAGCAGATAATAGGAATATCGGATCCATATCTTCTTTCATTGTCCATATGTAAAAATATCGGTAGCCAAAGAGATTCGCGACCACGTTCGGAATCCTTGTACCCTTCCTCTCCGGCGATTGTCGTTGAGTTTCCAAAGAAGTACAAGCCGCGCTGAGCACGCGATAATGCTACAACTGCGCGGTTTTTACTACGCAAGAAGCCGACGTTGTTAAACTGATTTCCTCTCACAAGAGACAGTAAGATAACTTCATTCTCTTCGCCTTGATATGCATCAACCGTGAACACTTTGAAATTGCTGGTGATGTAACTGGTGACGCGTTTACGAAGCTCTTTGATAATAAGTTTTCGTTGACCATTGTAGAACTATCAAAATGTTAGATATTGTATCAAATACGAGACTATTGTCAAAACATACAGTCAAGACTGTGATTTTATCTGGGGTTGTACCATTAAGAACAAGGTAGTTGAAGAATCCGGCGACCATCTCCGCTTCTGGCTGATTGTAGCAACTCTTATTCACATCCTTTCGCTCAACCCAAGTATGAGCAAAGAAGAAAGAATCAACTCCCCCCATTCCAGGAATATGAGGACGACTTAGTTCTCGATCTAAGACCGTCGGATGATCATGCAAATCATGATAAAATGGATTTGGCTCAAGACAGAGAAGTTCACGTATCTCGGGGATCATACGGCGTTGCTTGTTTAGCATAGTGTATTCCATGTTGTTCTTCACAAGTCGCTCAAACAAAGATACTGACATGAAATATGGATGTGCTTCGAATCGATCTTGAGTTGTGTTTGCTTGTAATTGCTGATGATCTCCAACAAGTATCAGTTGCTCCAGCGTGGGTACAAGTGCTGCGGTCACGTTGGCTTCCAAAGTCTCCGCAGCCTCCTCAATAAGTAAGACTTTAGGGTTTAGTGCAGCCAAAAGCCCACGGTACTTCGAAAGGCCAGTTGTTGTGCAACCAATGACTTTAGTATTAATTTGATCAATCAGAGAGATGTCGCGTTCCCACTACTATTGTGAGCAGCGACAAAACATTTGAGGCTGGATATTACTTACTTTAGCAATTTTGAGCGCCTCCATCGATATTTGATATTTATGTAACTTCGCTGCGAGGTTATACGAGAGCTGTTGGTAATATAAGCTCTCCCAATAACGGTAAATAGTGCCACGATAATATTCTGGGATATCGAAAAGGCTCTCCTCTTTGGCAAGGACATTTTTCGGAGTACGCCTACCACGTCGGCCATGAACAGCACGACCTGTGCTTCCACGCTTAAATGATATCCATATTCCTCTTAGCGCTTCTTTGTTTTCTTGCGATTGGGCTTCAACTTCTACTTCTTGTAATGCTTCGAATTCTTGATCGGGATCTTCTATTTCTAGATCGGGATCAATCGGCGGGGCCGTAGGCATACAAACTGTCTGTCCAGCGCCGAGCCCTAAACTTCTGTTAGTAGGTATTCGGGACCATTTAATATCGGAATACACACAGGAGATTAAGGGGTCGTAATCTTCGTCTGTGACATCTGCGGAACTTGACCATCCCTCTTCGAAAAAGGAATCGTAATGATCTTGACTCATAACCCCAGCTTCTACAAAATTCTTTGCAGAGAAAAGCTGTAAATTGTTGGTTGAATCAAATAACTGTACAATACTAGCATTCAAGCAATCGTGATCTCTGTAGGCTGCTCTAAGACCGCTGTGGCGACCAGGATGTAAATCTTTGGTGCTTTGACGAAGGCTATAGAGTATACGATCTTTTATGATATTGTTGTTCTTATCAAATCTTGAGCCAAGTCGAACAAAGTTTGGTTCAAATGCCGCAATATGTGTAAGTAATTGATCTAGAGCATGGTTGGTCTGAGCAGCAACAATCACCGGACCATCTGACGGGTCCAAATTTCCCAATATAACTTTGAGTGCTTGAACCGACGTAAAGGTTTTACCTGTACCTGGAGGGCCCTTTAAATTTTCATATCATCAGTGTCATGAATAACCATAGCATTGTAGCCAGTAGGAAGCAGGTTAAACTTCTCACCTGCACGATTGCTAGACTTTTCGTAAGCATTCTCTTACACGCTGCAAGTTGGGAAGCATCCATTCCTGATTTCGCCAGTGTTGGAAAGCTTTCTAAAACATCCACACCACACAAATCCTTCTCTTCATCTGGAGAGAGAGGCTCCTCTATTTCCGATCTGCCGATAGAACGGAGATCTAAGTGGGGTTTTTTCTGTAATGTTTCTGGTGGCAAAATATCTAAATCCAATTGAACCAAGTGCTTCTCGACAAAAGGCCTGATGGAATTAGCATTATAATATAATATTTTGGTATTAGTACATACGATTGTTCTGTGGCCAGCTTTTGAAGAGAGACAAGCACATGACGGTAAGCCTCAAAAAAGCCCAGGCGAGGTTGGATCATAACGTATGCTATCGAAGATGTTAGCTCCAAATTTTATGGACGATTTTCGAGCTCACATTCTGCAGGGTTTAACACTGCATCCTCATGATTACCCCAGAATATGTCAATCATTGGTGGGTCGCACTCGAGTCCACCTTCCAAGGGGCGTGCTGCTATAACTGCAACTTTACAAATCGAACGGAACATGTCACTAGTCGGACTTAGGGCAACAAGGCTACCAGGTGTAAGCCGACTTGATTGCTCCCATCGAATTCGTTTTCCTGCTCTACTACAAGAGAATTCCATACGAAAAGCAGGACCAAGTGGACTCAATTGTAAGCCAACGAAATGAATCTATGAGAAAGTCAGGAAACACAAATTCTGTAATTGTAGTCACTTGTTTCTTACATCGGTATAGATACATATATCTTGCGAGTCTTGCATCCCAGGATCCTTTCTGAATTCTGCCACGCTTTGTCGGAGAGGGGCCACGGCATCTTCTCGCAAAATCTGGTAGTGGAATCCAAGGTAATCTTCTTTGGAATCCCAAGCTCCATCTATGACGTTATGAGGTAGGCGTGGATCAAATTGAGGAGGCCTCTGATAATCCATTGGATCTTCAGGAGCACGAGTATCTTCCCATGATACATCCTGAGATATCTCTTCACTGGTAGGAATCTCAGGTAGATTTCTCCAATCCTCACGAAAGTTTATGTTTGCATAAGTCTTCTTTACATGCTCTCTCAAGACGGTGTTAATATATCTGTGGTAGACCATTTTGAATTGACCCTTGCTCTAGATATTGAAGTTAGCAATATGTATATACTGTTTCATTCGTGAAATGTTTGTAGTAACTCTTGTACCTTTGTAATAATTATCAGAACAACTTAGTTGATAACAATGATGTGAATATATGAAACTGATTCACTTAATAGAGATATCAATGAGATGATATTGGAAGGATAGTGAACCAGCAAAACTGTTCAAGCATCTAGGCGAAAAGAATAGTTCTTAACTTCTATGGAATGAATATGTTCAGGATCCTGGAGTTCATAAAAGAATTGACAATTATCAATCTATATTGATGGGACTGGACTCAATTGATTGAATATTCTCAAAAATAACAGATCCATAGGCGAAGACTTACTGAATTTACAAGATCTATGAGAAATGATCCTCCTCTTTCCTGAGATGGAAGAAACTATCAAAGAGAAGAACAGACTTTGGAATATGATCAGCTCATGATTCAAATTGGATGATTGTTTGTTTTCAGACGCTTCTTACCAAACACCAGCAAAATTTATCTTCAAAAGTCCTTGTTCTGTTTGTTGTGCTAAGATATCAAGCTGACGAGCAGCAACAAACTTCAAAGGTGAATAGAATCAGAGAAATAATCAATACAACGCAGAATACATTCAACAAAGTAACAAAGCGTAAACAAACTTAAAGAGATCTCTTGAGCACTTTACAAGCAATGATTGTCAATTGAAAGGTATTTTGGAGTAGATGAAATTGTTGGAGAGAGAGGCTGAGAAGAAATAATAAAGAAGCTGTTTGAGAAATAAGGCTGCAGAGAATAATGGCCAGAGAATGGTGAATATGAAGTGTGGCGAGGATGTCTCACACAGTTATTATCCAATCATTGGAACCCTATTGAAAATTGAAATTAATGAATTATCGGTATTCATCAATAGTTGAAGAGTTATATAGTTTTGCTTGAATGTTGATTGCCTGCTTGCTTGAAAATGTAATGAAAATTGGAGTTCAAGTTGGGAAAGAACAAACGAAGTTCATCTTTTGCTCGTCGGCTTCCTGCAGATAATTTCCTTTTTCTGTATCGGTGTCCACTCACATCAAACAAAAGAAGGGAATAAACAAATCTACCATTTGCTATCCGCCGATATCGCTGAAGCCTTGGATTGAGAGATCTGTTCTGGAATTAGGTTTGTATCATTCATCTCTCATCTTCCTGATCAAATAAATATTAATTTCGAATTTCAATGATAGCAAGATTAGTTTACGAAATCTTTAGAAACATCCACATACTCGATTGGATTTGCAAGTGCTTTCCATGACTTTTCATGACTTTTGGGTACCTCGCTGCATTTTATATTCTATCAAATCACAACGAAAAATACAAGCACAATTCAAATTTGAACTTGCCTGTTTTTATGTCTAAATGAATAGCTTCCAAAGAAGCATCAATTGGCAAAGCCTCTCAGATACAGCATATTTGTTCCGGGAAAG
Organism: Scleromitrula shiraiana; assembly: GCA_028455995.1. Lineage (NCBI taxonomy): Eukaryota > Fungi > Ascomycota > Leotiomycetes > Helotiales > Sclerotiniaceae > Scleromitrula > Scleromitrula shiraiana. The sequence continues at coordinate 740,654 of JABELC010000009.1, forward strand.
GAATACCTAGCTTGCTAATTGGATCTGTCAGTGAGATGGTTGTTTTGATAAATAGTTGGATGACCTGTCAGGCGACTACGACACGACAGAGAGTCCGTTTCTTCACAACTAGACACGCCTTAAGTTACGAGAATGGAAGGGAAATCCTGGGCCATGTTCCTAATGCGAGTTTTCTGAAAAGCCCTGACTATATTGGCAAGGTTTTGTAGAAGAGGAGGAAAGAGCAAAGGGGGGCAAGAAAACGGTGTGAAACTTGCACGATGTCTCGGATATTGGTGGAGTGCTTCTTATTTTTGTTCTGATGATGGATCTTCGACCATTTTTTCCTCCATATGTTTCCGCATCTGCAATCTTTCGTAGCTTTTAAAGCCTATCATACTCCTCCGCATGATCTTTAAACATACATATATTACCGTGATCATGTCTTGCTGTACATCCCTAACTAGCGTCGATCAACAGAAAGGTTACAAGGGTTTAGATGATTTGACATTCTTGACGACTTGCGGTGATCAGAGATATGCACCCTGTTGGTAAATGATTGTTTGTATATGGCATGAACTCAATGTCGTTGAAGAATCGTTGCACAACTTAGCACATGCTAGTCGGGGTCTAGATTCCTGAAGCTTAAGTAAGCCACCCGAATCTTTATAGCACTAGAACCATAGTTTTCAGGCTTCAATATCAATTGGCCATTAGCTCCAGTCCATTATTGTTGAAAGATAGATCAGAATTTCATTGTGTAAAATTACACAATTAGGTACAGAGCAAAAGAACGAGAATGTAAAACTTAAATACACGTTGATGTTTCTAATATATATAACTTTTTTTTTTCATCTCGTCCATTTTCCAATTTGTAAGAATTAAAAGCTAACTGGACCCTCGGCTTTTCGCGGACGCTATCGGGCTTCTAAACAAACCATAAAATCGTCATCTTCAATTAAAATTCCATTATTAGATACCGCTCACAATCGCATATTCATGGTCAATATTTCGTATTTCAGTTTCGAAAATCTAGACAATTCACAACATATCGAATAAATTAATATCATATAGAAGAGAATCCACCAACCTTTACGCACCCCTACCTCTTTATACACCCCTCATTGTCTTGGAGTCAGGTCTCTATAGTTTGAGACAACGCGAACCTCTCGATCTGCGATCGCATAGCGCTATGCGGTACATGTGTATTATATAGGACATCAACATGGTGGACTTTGCGCTGGATGATGATGATGATCGTGGTAATTGAAGCTTGCGCTGTCCTGATAGAACGTGTATCTAACTCATGCTTTTCTAGGTTCGAATGCAAGTTCCGACAATGAGCAGGATGAGTTAATGGAGGATGCAGATGACCTAGATCAAGAAGGAGATGGAGACATGGATGGGGATGGGGATGGAGATGGGGACGGCGACGGTGATGGGGATGGAGACGGAGATCCCGACGACGAAGACAATGACGACGATAATGGGGACGACGACCAAGATGATGGAGAGGGTGAAGACGATTCTCCTTTGCAGATGCGAAGGCCGAGTTTATCCGCGACGAATGCAAGCTCGACCGATACATCATTACTAGGACAAACAAATGGAATTGCTCCCACCTCAAACCCAAACCCGACCTTAATAAAAGCTTCAGCCTCGCCGCAACATCTATCAGCACCTTCTCCAAGATTGAGATTCGAAGTTAGAGCGGAAGCTCTCAATGCCTCTACATACGATATTGTGCCAACTATTGCCGCGCCACAGAGTACGTCGATAAATGCGATTGCAGCAACTCCAGATATGAGATATTGGTTCAGTGGGGGGTCCGATTGTTTCATAAGAAAATATGATGGTGTTAGTACGGTGAATGGGAAAACGTTATTGACTGTGGCTCAAAGACATCCTTTCGTAGATAGTGTAGTAAAAGCGGGTGTACTTATGAGCTACTGGGATAACGAAGAATCAATAATCAAAGGGCCTCCCGGCGATGAACATCCTTTATCTCCAGTATACTCGCTCGCCGTGCAATCGGAAGCACTTTGGATGTTATCAGGACTCGAGTCAGGAAATATAAATCTACAATCAGTACGACACGATGAAGGAAAACGAATTGCTGTTCTAGCAAAACATACATCTGCGGCTTCAGTGCTTACTCTTGCTCGTGATGAAAAGTCGGTATTATCAGGAAGTTGGGACAAGAAGGTTTTCGATTGGGATTTGAATACCGGGACGGTGAAACGGTCTTTCGAGGATAGCGGTAGTCAGATTTCGGCAATTGAAATACGACCAGCTTCTACCTTACCAGTGCCTCAAGAATCTGGCGAGCCATCACCGCAGAATGGAACATTTTCTAGCAATAATGGCGATAAACCCTTATTGAATGGAACATCCGGTGGACTAAATGGAATGACCAATGGATTAAATGGAGATGGAGGAAATGAAGATGCTCCGGGATCGCCTGCAGATTCTCTATTTGGTGGAGGAACCGACTCTCTATTTGGCGACACTGATGGTATAGGAGCACCATCCGGAGGAAATTTTGGTGACGATGAGGACGAATTCTCAAAAGCTATTGGTATGGACGAACAGTCTGATGCTCAAGGCGATTTAGCTATGATGGATGTTCCACCTCCCCCTATTATCGAAGATCCTGTTCCCGAGCAACCTGAAACGGAGCCGAATCTATCGAATGGCCTTCCTCACTCGGAGGAAATTATCGAACCAAAAACAGAGCCTGAAACACAAGATGCTGCAGCAACTTCCGACTCAACATTTCTTGCAGCATCTATTGATGGGAGTATTTGTGTATGGGATCGACGGCAACCAAATCCAGTTGCGAGAATGCTTCCCCGGACCGGAGTTCCCCCTTGGTGTATGGCTGCTTGTTGGTCTCCCGATGGGAATTACATATATGCTGGACGAAGGAACGGCACGGTTGAAGAATTCAGTCTACACAAAGGTCTCAAAACACCCGAACGAACCTTCAAATTTCCAAACGGAAGTGGTGCAGTCAGTGCCATGAGAGCCATGCCTAACGGTAGACATCTGATTTGGTATGTGTAGCAAATCCCCCTTTTGAACTTCCACTAACGATTCATAGTGCATCACATGACATTCTACGATTATACGATCTCAAGCAACCGACAACCAAATCCCATTCAACCGTACCATTCCTTATCGTCCCCGGTCCACCCCGAGCCGGCGTTATATCAGCCCTCCATATCGACCCAACTTGCAAATACATGTTATCCGCCGCCGGAAACCGAGGCTGGGAAGGCAGCACCACTGAAGTTCTCATTGGCTACGAGATCAACATTCCCTCATAAAACCCTATCTTTAACTACCATCTACATTTACCATTATATGAGTCCGGCACAAACAATTCGATTTGACGATCTCTGTACAACCATGTTACCCATACTACAATAGTAGGAAACCGATAGATAAATCAGGTTTCATTATATTATCTCTTTCTGGTGGCGTTTAGTGGATGGATATACCACGGGTTTCTTGTGCTATGCTATGCTATGCTATGCTATGTGGCGTTCTAAAATAAAATATAGTACACATCTATACTGTGGAAGGGAAGCTTCATGGACTGTATGTATTTAGAGATAAGATAAGATAATGTTTATCATCATGTTTAATTGCTGGCTGGCAGCCTGGGAGTACTATAGATACTTGTTCATCCTGTATTGATGTTGAGTTCGCCTTTGTGTTTTAGCTTTTTGTTGGCCCTCGGGTATTTTTAGATTGAAATATTTATGTATTCTGTGCAGAAATGAAAGGGGTGGTTGAACGGCGATATGGAGTAGGAGAAAAACACATCTTTAACTGGCTGCTGGCATCGTCTGAGCAGCAATCACTGTTCTGTGGACTCGAACATTACCTAGATAATTTAATACTACCACAACAGTACTTCAAACTTGTCGGATATGCTTCTGATACTTGGTTCTAGAAGCTATAATATTGAATGGGGTACCTCAGGAAATCTATACTGGAATATTAATGAGCACTATTTGCTGAGAACGATGCCAGCCCCCAAGTGGCAAGCTCGTGCTTATATAATGGTTTTGTAAGCTACGATGACTAACGACCAAAACCTTTGTGATCCCAGAGAATTCGTTTCTAGCTACTACCATATTACGACCCAAGCTCCATTTTGTTATTGCTGAGGAAACATTGTAATTTCGAGGTTCGACAAAATGGCAGTCTCCCATCTCGAAGTTCTCATCCGGTCGAGCGGGCAAGTTATTGTATTGTGCAAGAATGTGGGGGTTCATTGGGATGCAGATATCGGTGAGATATCCACTATGAATCTTCCGCACCGTGTTTCGTCTTATATTCGTCATGAATATATCCTATGCAACAATGCCGATTGAACTACAAGCGTGCCTCCTAATTGACAACAGCCACCCCCCGCATCTTATATGCGTTAAACGTCTTGCCTGGTACAGACTAGACGGTATCTTGGCATTTGAATATCACTCCAGACTGGCACACGATTGGATGAATTTTTTGGCAATCACAATAGCAATATCGGTTTTCTATATATTTCACTATTATAATCATGGATCGAGTATCTCGATAAGTTAAAAACCCGACGGTAAGTTCACTTCTTTGAATATTTCTGCTTACATAAAATGGAAGTTTGAACAGATTGTCAAAATCTGATTCAAAAATGGCACAAGTCCTTGAAAATTTTCGTTTGGCTGTTACTTGTTTCGAAACTTAAACTTGTAGTCTCAGCCTCAAATTCGCATGGTGAAACGGCGTTGCAAGAGAGCTACCATTATGTTATCATTGGCGGTGGGACAAGTGGTCTCATCGTCGCCAATAGATTGTCTGAAGATCCAGAAAGTCAGTAACATATGTCCAGAGGTGCATATTTCTGATCAATATGCTCATTCGTGTACAGAGACAGTTCTCGTGAGTGAGCACGGTCTAATTGACAACACCTCACTTACATTAATTCCGAGACTTGGGCTAGAATATTTTCCTAACAATGTCAAGAATTGGAATTTCACTTCTACACCCGTGAAATCACTTCGAAATGTATCATTTCCTGTCTATGTCGCCGATGTGGTAGGAGGGAGTTCTTTACATAATGGCATGTTTGCAGATCGAGGATCAAAGGCTGATTATGATGCTTGGGTAACGTTAGTTGGGGATGATACTTGGAGCTGGAGTGGTCTATACCCTTATTTTGTTAGGAGTACTAAGTCTAAACCACCATCCGATGACATCAAGAGGAAGTTCAATATCAAGAACAACGCATCTGCTTACGATGATGGGCAGATACAGCTTAGTTACCCGTTAGTCATCTTCCCAGACTATCAGAGCCAAACTCTTGCGGCAAATGCTTATGGCATCCCAACTTTAGATGCTCCCGAGTCAGGTGATACTATTGGCCTCTGTTGGACCCCTCAAACACTCGACTTTGCTAAAGGGACTCGTTCCCATTCTCGCGTTGCTTACTACGACCCTGTGGATAATAGACCTAACTTACGGCTTGTTACTGGGTATTTGGTTGACAAAATCATTTTCAATGATAACCTCACTGCTTCTGGTGTCCGATTTACAGCTCTTCAGGATAATAAGACAAGTATAGTATCTACATCTAAAGAGGTAATACTGGCAGCCGGTGCAATCTCGACCCCAAAGATCTTACAACTCAGCGGAGTTGGTCTTAAGAAGATACTTGAAGCTGCAGGTGTAGAAGTCAAGCTAGACAAACCGGCAGTTGGTGCAAACTTTTAGGAAAATCCAACCCTATCTAGTCTCTGGAACGTTAGTAATCTTGCTTTACCAAACGACAGCTCTTTGGCAACAAATGCCACCTATAATCCCAGTACATAGTAAGAATATGTTACAAACAAAACAGTAAGTCAAGAACTACAGCCTTTAATACCAAGAATTCAGGGTGAAGATACTAAACCCACACTGCAACCAGGGACCTTATACCGTTGGAACAGCTCCCGAGGTCGCATTTCTGCCGCTGTCACACTACTCATCAAGAAGCCAGGAGATAATTGACAGAGTACGATCTCAAAACCCAGCCGATTATCTAACACCCATATACAAAGATAAAACACTTCTAAAAGGTTACTCGGCTCAGCGAAATATAATTACTGATTTATTTGGAAGCAATGGTGCCGCCGCAATATAAATACTTATTGGTACGACAGGACCAGGTCAGTGCACACTTACATCCCGAAAAAAATCATCGCGAGAGTATTGTTGATGCGTATGATGTTCTCTAGGATTATGTGCAGTCGAGAAACCTCTATCAAGAGGCACAGTAACATTAAACCCCAACAACCCTAGTGGTCAGCCCATCATTCAATACAACACACTAGCAAACTCAATAGATGCCACTCTCATGATTGATTTTATTCGCTAAATTCGAGGATTCTACAAGGAGCCACTCATTTCTGGGTATAATCCAGAAGAAATTTACTCCTGGCGCCGACAAAGAGTCTGATGACCAGATTCTGACAGCTTTGGTCGATGGTGGAGTAATCTCGCCAAGTTCTGCACATCCTTCTGGGACGTGTGCATTAGGATTTCAAGAGTATGGAGGATGTGTTGGAGCAGAGTTGCTTGTTTATGGTACCAAGAGATTGTCGGTCGTGGATTCATCTGTTATACCTCTGCTCCCGGCGACTCATTTGCAATTGACTGTATATGCTATTGCTGAGAAGGCAGCTGATATTATTAAGCAGAGACAAAAAGTGGACGTTTGAAAGAATACATTGTAGAAGGAAACCATTGTATAGACATCAAGAACATCTCCATATAACAACGGGAGGTTATGCCATGGTTATATCCCTTGCTCCATGCCAAGTTTTTAGGATTATAATACATGTTTTTCATTGAGTCTGACACTGAGTAAGAAATTATATACTTTCAATTGACTAGATCTTAGTCTATGAAGGTACGACTGGCAAGATAATTACTGAGCAAATGCTCTGAGATTGAATCTTTTCACTCATCGTTGACGAATCGTATCTCCTCATTCATTTCCGTTGCCGCCAATAATGCATTTCGAGTGACACAACACTTCCACGGTTGCTTACCTTATATGCAGCCACCATTGTGGCTTGCAAAACCGCAGCGCAACTTCGCTCTTAATTTCTATCTTGGACAAATGCATTCATCATACCCCAAAACAACCAAAAGCATATTTTAATAGTAGTATTGCCTGAATTATGAAGGAAGTCATTGTCCATACTACTCCTGAAATTTGTACCGAGATCGTTGAAGTCACGATCCCCGAGCCTGGGCCGGGTGAGGTTATCATAAAAGTAATTGCTGCTGGGAGCAATGTCAAGGGTAAGCACGAACAATCTACAATATGCTCCCAGAAATAGCTCAGTCAGAACTCTTCCCTTTAGATTGGCTCCATCTCAAGGCTCTCAACAAATCTCTCAACAGTGGAGATGACATCGCTGGGATTGTCCATTCTCTTGGTGAGAATGTGCGAACAGCAAATAAGTTTCATCTTGGAGACCGTGTTGCCGCCTTTCATCCGATGTTAGAGCCGCATGGAGCTTATGCCGAATATGCTGTTGCTCCAATGCATACTGTAATGAAGATTCCAGATGCAACGAGTTTTGAAGGTTAGTGCCTAGTAAATAATTGAAAACATGGTTAACACGAATACTCTTAGAAGCTGCAACCATCCCACTAGTTGACACGACCGCAGCACTTTCTCTGTTTCGTCGTCAGCATTTACCACCTCCTTGGTCTCCGTACTCTGATAGCACCCCTCTTCCTCTCATCATCTACGGTGGATCTTCCGCACTTGGTACGTTCGCAATCAAACTGGCTCGTGCATCTAACATCCACCCAATCATTGCCATAGCAGGAGGTAGTTCCAGGCATTTGGGACCTCTTCTCGATTTTTCTTCCGGCGACACGCTAATTGATTATCGCCTGGGAACGGAAGCAATGATCAAAGCCACTCAACGAGCGCTAGGCAATCTGGAGTGTCACCATGCTCTTGATGCCATCAGTTCAAATAGTACATGGATCCCAGTTTCTCACATGCTGACTCCGTCATTCTCACCCAAAACACCATCTTATCTATCCGTCATCGCTGGTTCCAATAAGTATGATGAAGAATCAATCCAGGCGGGAGTTGAAATTGTATATACCATGGTGGGCACAGCACACACGGGTGCATACAAGCCAGGTATGGTTAAACAGCCGAGCGATAAAGAATTTGTGAGAGGTGATCCGGAGTGGGTGTCTAGGTTTTTCAAGTACATGTCAAAGATGTTGGCAGATGGTAGACTCACTGGACATCCATTTGAAGTTATTGATGGGGGTTTGAATGGTGTTGCTGAAGGGTTGAGTCGTTTGCAAAAAGGGGAGGCGGGGGGTGTCAAATACGTTTACAGAGTTAGGGGAGTTGAATGATATTCTCTCGAGGTACTATTCCGAATTGATAGAAATCTAATTTTTGCACTCGGGATTAATATGGGAAATGTTCGTTTTGTCTGTCATCATGACGTAATCAGCCTTTTGATTATTAACTCACCCAATTGTATTAGGCTTTTATTATCACTCTATTGACATTATCAAAGCCTGGTTGGTTCCTTACAATATTCTGACCTGACGCTTTGAAATGTGAATTCAAATCCAAATTATGCCCAATTAAATGAACTGAGACGTATAATCCAGTCGAATATACCCTAACATTTTTTTAAATATTCTTATTATCGTTAATTTTGTTATTAATATTATTGAATCCAAGTTCTATTTTGTAAAAAGTTAAATACTAGACAATAATAATTATGGAATGTTGAATCTATTTTGACTAAAGAATTTAATTTTGAATTGTTTAGTCAATAGGATGCTCTATCTGCAACTATTTTGTATTGATTAATGAAGTAGATCGATTTATTAATAGGATGGCCGATTTGTAAATGGGCGATATTTGCGAATGGGGCGGGCCAGATGCGACAACCGCCAAACATATGTAAGCAGAACTTTAGCGATGTAATTCATATTAAAACGGAATTACACCCGAGATTCATATTTTTTTGACTTCAAGTTGATACTACTAGTAGTACGTATGGACTCAACCATCCTGGACTGTACTCTTACGGAGCAAAATATGACGCTAAATTTTCTATTGTGAAATCTTTCTTCCTTTTGTAGTAGATGTCATCAAAAAGATGATTATATAATCATCTTCAAGTATTAAATTAACTCTCAAATAATCAACTACTAGCTAGTAGTAAATAATATTCAATTTACTACTACTAGTAGATTATTTATATAGATTATTTATATAGATTATTTATATATATCATGATTATTTATATAGATTACTATTTATTAGTACTAGTACTACTACTAGTAGTAGTAGTTATTACATCTATCAAAAAATTTCTATGCGATTATAAGACTAGAACTACCCTTATCTAACAACGACTAACTAGAGTTACTCTGGCGTATATCAAATATTTTTATACTAATAGAAGTCAGTTGCGGCTAATCAACGGTTAATTGACAGCAGGCCCTTGCCAATTGACGGTTAATTGGCAGTCAATTGGTAAAGGTCTGCCAGATTGAATTTACCCCACATAATACTAGTAACTTGAAGGTATTCTCATTAATCAATCTTATCAACCTCCGAGTCATCAACTTCATCAATTTTATTAATGTTAACTTTGAAGTTATTAATCTTCAAGTTATCAATGATGATCTTAGTAATATTATTAACTTTCAAGTTATCAACTTTATTAATATCAATTTTTTTATTAATAGTAATATCTATTTAATATCTAATATAGTATTATTAGTAGTACTACTACTAGTAGTGACAATATCATATTTATATATAAATTTTAATTACTAGTACTACTAGTACTACTATTAAATTGATTAATTTTATTCAAGTTATTAATACTACTAGTAGTACTAGTAGTAGTAATAAATAATAATAAAAACTTGAAATTGTCACAAATATAATTACTCAGACTATTTATAATATTATGGTATAATCATTCAACTTGAAGTTACTAGTAGTATGATACTAGTATTTAAATTAAAAATGAATTCTTTTTAAAATCATATAACTAAATTATTTTGTATTATTACTACTAGTAGTAATAAATATTTATTTCATTTTATAAAAAATGAAGATATTTACTTCAAGTTCAAGTTTTAAATTTGAATTTAAATTTTATGTGAATCACTAGCATTATGATACTAGTAATATTCAAATTAAAATGATTATTTTACTAGTAATTTCTTTTTATAGTAATAATTTAATAACTTGAAGTTGAATGAAGTTGAACTTGAATTGCTTTATTATTATTACTATTAATTACTACTATTACTAGTAGTAGTAGTAATACTATGATATTCCGAGTTATTCAAAAGTTTCAAGTTTACTAGTAATCAAAAAGATTCAAGTTGTTATTAAAATTTACTACTAGTACTACTAGTAGTATATAAAGAATTCATAAATTTTATAAAATAAAAAATTTAATTTTTATCATATATATTAATATTAACGATTAAAGATTATTAATTAATACTAAATACCAGTAGTACATCATGATCTTACTATATTAAAAATATTCGATTTTACTACTAGTAATAGTAGTAAGTCAATAAAAAACTGATTTTATTGTCAATGATGATAACATTAATATACTCCTCCAAGTTGCTTCCCATAGGGTAATATAACTTAATCCTAGTATTGAGCCAGGGTTCTTCAATCACGTGAGCTGTATTGTGAGCTGTATTGCGACCTCTTTGGCACGCAGCTGAAAGCACCCCGCTTTCATGACTTGAACAACCACGAAGACAAAATTTATAAGTACAATTAGACTCCATCTTACGGATATACTTTCTCACTTGGTATGGGAAATACCCTATAGTTATGATGGCTTCGAACGATCCTGAATTAGCTCTTATCGACGACATCGGCCGTAAATACCTTAGTGATGAGATACTTACGCTTCTTGACAATCTTCCGAATACCGACGAGAAAAGAGCCTTGAATACTGAAGAGAAGAGAGTTCTGTATGCTAAGATTGTTGATGCTCTGCGGGGCAGTGGTGAGGTAGAGCAACCAGACCCTAAAGTTCACGTTGATTTGCTTTGGATAAAAGCGAGGGATCTGTTCTATAGTGATCTTGGAATCCCGGCGAAAAAGGTAGATGTCGAAACTACGACGATACAAGAAACCATAAGTAAGCTCAAGGATACAAAAGATGCGGTTTCTAAAGAGTATGGCAGCCATAAGCTCTTTGGGAAAATTGATGTGAAGCTTAGCGTCGTGCTAAAAAGATTGGAAATGATTTTCCAAATTGGAGACGCTGCCATGAAGTATGCTCCAGAGACGGTATCACTTGTTTGGGCGGGATTCCGATTCATATTCGCGGTATGTATAGGGAGGAATACTAAACTTTAATAACGTTTGGGAAGATATGATTCTAAGCAACTTATAGGGAGTCGTCAGCGATAAAGAAGCATGCGAATTCTTGGTGGATGCCGTAGATAACATGTCTAATATAATTCTCATCTGTCAAATCTATGCCCATCGCTACCAGTTAGAGAACGCAAACAAAATGACGACCGCTGATTTTCGGAAGAGCATCAGGCAAATTATCATCGATATTTACAAATGTATGCTAATGCTTTCCTACCAAGCAAAGACATTTTGGGATAAACACACGTCAGGGAAACCGGGTACGAAGAATACTCTTACAAAGCTATGTAATACCGTGCTTAATTTTGTGTGAATAGGTCGGATACTGTGGAAGTTGCTTGGTGAAGATAGCAATTTCAATGGCACAATGCAATCAGCAAAAGACAAACTTCAGACACTGTTGCAATTTGTTGACGTCGACTATAAGGAAGCGACTTATCGAGTGCTTGGCGAGTTAAAGATAAGTTCCAAAACTCGCAAGAAAATGCTCGAGGATGTTTCCGATGTAATTCAGGGAATTACAGATACCCAAAACAAGCACGATTTAAAGTGGGATTTTGAGGAACAATTATCGTGGATTAGATCGGGAACAATAGCTCCAACAGGATATCCGGGTGGAGTTCATAAAACGAATATGGAGAGATCCTGTAAAGATGCCTGCAAATGGATCTTCAATGAAGTAGCTTTTAAGCAGTGGTTGCAGGACTTGGAAGAACACAAAGTATTGTGGGTGAAAGGCCAAGGCGGGGTTGGAAAGAGCTTTCTTGTTTCGAGAATTATTGACCACCTAGAAGACCGCACTTCGCGAGACGATCTTGAACGGCTACCATTGGTACTTTATTTCTTTTGTAAGACTGGAAACGATACGACTCAACGAGGAAATAAGATTATGTTGCATCTTCTGAGTCAACTCGCAAGCCATGCTCTGGTCAACTTCAAAACGGAATCTGTGCATATTTCAGAAGACAGTAGACCGAAACCATTTGGCCATAACCACCAAGAAATAAAATCGTGCATCGAAATAGTCAAGAATGCAAGACTAAAATTACAAAACGTTGCGGCCATGGAAGATTCCTCACTTGTGGATATTAAGACCGTACTTGAGCCGATGTTCAAAAACCTCGCAGCAACACTTAAACGGAGAACTTATGTGATTTTGGATGCTTTAGATGAATGTTCTGATTACGACAACGGCCTACTAGCTACCATGATAGAGTTGAGTCGCAATTCGATGATAAGTGTTTTGATCGCGAGTCGCCCTAGGGACAACATCTCCAATCGTTTGAAGGATAATGCGCTATTCATTTGTCTTGATCTCGATGTGAAAAATCAAGAACAGAACTTTGAAAACATCCGGGTGTATGTTAGAGATTTCTTGGGCCGAGAGAAGTTTTTCGCAAAAAAGGAAAAGAGGTTGTACCTGCTGTCAAGGAGTGAAAACATTATTGTGGAGAAAGCTGATGGTAGCTTCAGATGTAAGTTATGGAACGCGAAAATGATCTAAACTGACCAGTTGCAGATGCAAGCTTGATTCTCGAGGAATTGAAATCTTTGAGACCAAATACCAGAAAGCAAATGGAATTGCTAAAATCCAAGCTCCCAAATGGGCTAAAGAATTACTACCGACAAGCCTTCCAAGCCTTAGAGCCAAGAGATCGACAGATCCTAGTGGTGGCTCTTCGCTGGTTAATATGTGCGCAAAGTGAAGTCTATATGAATTTGATTGCAGAAGAGTATGACGAACGGTGGCTAGAATATCGAGATGTCGATACCGAATTGGACGAACTTTTTAATTTCAGCGACACGGAAAGCTCGTTCTCGCAAGATTCGGAACACCCAGTGATTCAAAGTCTAAAGAGCGCTGGTAAAGAATTTCTTCGGTTTGGAAATCTCAATAGCATAGAACTCTACCATAATTCGGTGCGTGATTATATTCAGGATGACGAAAAGAAGCGTGATACAGAAACTCTTTGCGAAAAGTGCAAAAAGGCAAATAATGATCTATTGACTTTTGAGGCCGGCCCTAAATACGGCAACATGCTCATGATCGAGAACATAATGAGAACCTTAAACTCTCACTCGTTCCAAAAGAGATTCATATGGATACAGGGTGTGGAGGATGATGCGGATGAAGGCAATCTTAAATCAGATATAGGAGATGTGGTAGTAGAAAAAAATACGTATCTACACCCACGTCTTGCTTTCTTTCTTCCATTTTTCTCAATGTTCAGATATTTACTATACAGTGGTGGCCAAGAAGAAAATCGTCGCAAAAGTGGTAGCCAAGATAACGAGGAGGAAAATAACCAGGAAGACGGCAAGGAAGAAGATAATAGAGAAAGACTAAAAAATCACGAGCCCATTCATGATACAAGACAACCCAGTGATGTAGAAACAGACTGTACTGGACTGGAACAATTTGAAGAGGAATACAATCAGAGAACTGACAAGGATGAAGAGCACAAAGAAGGAGAGGAGAGATACGAACTTGTTCACTGGGCAAGGCATCTTAGAGCTGCAGAAATAGCTTGGTCGGAGCAGGAACGACTCGAAGAACAAGATAGATGGACGGTCCTGTACGATGCTGTTGAAAAGTTCTTGAACCCTTACAGCCGAACATTCAAAAGTTGGGTTAGGAGAATCTCTCCTTGGAACTCGATGGGTTTTGTTGACCCTTTACACATTGCTGCATATTATGGCCTGGTTGGGCTGATGAAGCGCCATGCCAAAAACAACCATCTCAATATCTGGACCAGAAATGGATTGAGCGCACTTCACCTAGCTTGTCACGGCGATGGAAATTTTCTCGGTGTAGAGCTCCTTTTACCAGATGCAGTAAACATCAACCGCCAAGCTGGAAATTATTTGGAAACCCCGCTTCAACTCGCTGTGAAGTCTAATGCAAGTGTCCAGCTTGTCGAAAAGCTTGTAATTGCGGGTGCGGACCCTCGTATACCTAACTATGTTGGATTAACTTGTCTTCACGCTGCTGCTGCGAATGGCCAAACAGACGTAACCGAATTGTTGCTGAAGTACGGAGCCGATGCCAACGCGAAAGATGATGAAGGTGAAACACCTTTGCACTGGGCATGCAAGCAAGTGAATACACCACTGGAACTAATTGAGTCGTTAATGAGAAATTCGGATGTAAATGTACTGGATAATGACAATCAAACCCCAATTTACGAAGCTTGTCTGTCCGGAAATTTCGCGGCTATAGATATGTTACTCGAGAATTCTGCAGAGGTCAATTTCATCGACAAGTTTGGAAATACTGCTCTCCACGCTGCCTTGGGATGGTGTCAAATAGCCACCAAGAGTAATTTAAGAATCGCTGAACTTCTTATCCGACACGGGGGTGATATTTCAATTACAGACGGTAGATCACGCGACCTGGTAGCCCGAGCTGTCGCACTGAACGATGTAGAAATTCTTGGATTTTTGCTTGAGTGCTGGAAGAAAAAAGATCCGCAAGGGAGTTTTCTCTTGAATCACGATATTAACATTCTGACACCACTTCATCGTGCTGCCGCACAAGGTCACAATGAAGTTGTCCAAATGCTATTGAATACAGGAGACGACTCATTAGTAGCAATGCTTTGTAAACAAACCGGTATTTATGGCTCTACGGCTCTTCATCTTGCTGTGAGAAACGGCCATGAAGAAGTTGTTAAGACCCTTCTAAACACTAAGGATTCCGAAGAGATGTTTCTTAGAATCGATCAAAATGGTGCTACACCCATGCACTGTGCTGCCAGCAAAGGAAATATTGGTATAATTAAAATCCTCTGGGAGCATGGCGATTCTTCAACGATCTTTATGTTTGATAAAGATGGCGCTACACCTTTACATCTTGCAGCTCGCGAAGGCAATGTAGATGTTGTGGACCTCCTGCTCAGTCTTGGTGCGGACTTTTTCTCGAAGGATATTTCAGGTAGAACACCGTTAAAATTGGCATTGATGCAGTGGGAAGACAAGTTCTATTATGATATCGAGCTTAGAGATAAGCTTGAAATCACGGTCAAATTACTAATGTCCAAGTTTTTCGAGTTTGAACTACCTTCGATCGACATACATGACCGATTAGATCTTATCCATTTCGCGATAGAGAAATGTAATGTTAACATATGCCGTGCCATCAACAACGATCTACTTAACGAAAAAGACTCTCATGGCTGGACTTCTATATTGCTTGCTGTTCAACTCCAACGACGAGGGATAATACAGTTGTTATCTCCGTATGATACTCAAAATCTAATTGGTAAACTCGGAGAGAGAAGAACCTCACAGGTTTTATTTGGTCATGCTCCGACAAAGTGGAGCCCAACAGGCAAATGCTCCACCCTTGTAATCGCGGAAAACGGTCTAGAGGTTTCCTGCGAAGGTAACAATTGAAATTCATGATCATAGTTTGAACTCAATTTCTGATTTTATATTTAGGTGATGGTGAGGATGTTGCGAGTATCTTGCGGGCAAACCATCCGATCCCAGCTGGCAGTGAAAGGTACTATTATGAGATTACTGTGCTTGAAACATCTAAGAAGAACCAGTAAGTTTTGTTTGGCTCTGAACTATTTAAACTGACACGGATGTAGAATCCTCAATCTTGGGGTCGCCACTAGAGATATCCGTTTTTGGGAGATTCCTAGTTGGTACGATGGAATAATCCAATACGATATAGATATTGACGAACGAATTTATCGGTTCCGCGATATAGTAGAGGTTGAAGAAGCTGAGCAATCACCGTATCTTGCTAGGGATATAATAGGGTGTGGAATTGACTTCAGGGCACAGAAAATCTTTTACACCAAGAATGGAAAGTTTCTAAGTATGTTAAGGTTCCATCCATAATTCCAGAATCATGCTAATTCATATGTTTTTAAGAAAGCAAATCCACAAAGGTGACTAGACGTTTGTTTCCATGCATTCGAATGGGAGGTGAGCAGATGAAAATTAGGGTCAATTTCGAGCAGGAGCCATTCGCGTATCAGCATTGGCCGTATAATGAGATCATGATTGATTACCCAATGCGGAGTCCGGACGATCGAAAGGAAGTGATGATTGAATCCTCAATTAACAACGGGGTCGAGATGACAACAACTATCGAAAACCACGCGCAAAGTTCTACAAAGAAAATAGAATCACAGGTGCACGATGCTCAAAAACAAGTGATTCTTGAGTCAGGATATTGTCATCAAGGAACTAGCGAAGCAGTAACTGAGGCCCAAAATTTCTGTCAGACAGTCAAGGACGATGTAGGCAGTGCCGTGGGAAAAGCCGATCCTGCTGTGAGAACTGCCACTACTTATGAATCGGCAAAAGTTCGTCGTGATCCCAGGAAACGAAATAGACTTTTGTCTCGCCTAGTTCAGAAAATCAAGTCTTGATATTTCTGATATGCAACAGACTAACTCAAAGACAAGTTTAAGAGTTATCTATTGTTGACCAAAAGCTATTATGTTGACAGACGAAGTGAAATTTTCTTCTCTTAATCTTCAGAAGACGTTCAAAGAAAACATATTGGTTGTTTGAAAAGGGGGGTGAAAGGATTTTAATTCGAAGCAATTTCATTTACAGAATTTGAAGACCAGAAACACAGTGCCGATGTATATACACCACATGTAAATAAATCAAAGAACTATGAGCCTTATAGAAATTCTGCCATAAGCCCGTATACATTATAACCGTAAAACCTAGATCTCCTCAAGCCAAGAGGATATAAATTGTTGCGGCATCCAATTTAACATAGAACTGTTCATCCCATCCATCAAATGTAGATAAAGCGTTGATGTGGCGTATTTTATCGTCCAGATAGAAATCGCACGTGAGCAAAGCTGTGCCAAAAACCTGTCCCATCCTGTCCGAGACATTTCGCACGATACGTGCTCTCTCGACTCCAGAAATCCAGCAGATTAAATCTCCCGACTGGGCTAGACTTGACGCGAGTCCCATCTTCCAAGGTGTCACCGGACGGGCGCAATCTTTAACCAGAAATAGACGTGAATTTTCAGCAGGAGATGTAGTATTGTTCAGAGATGTACGCTTCATTTGAGGCAGAGCAGTGTATTCGGATTTCTTTTCTACAACTATTTTCCGATAGCATTCGGCTAGCCAAAAGGTATCCCAACGAACATTGCTAACTTGACTGAAACAAACTGATGCAAGGTGAGCTTCATCAGATTCTATAATAGATCGCATCAGTGTGTCGTTTTCACGGTGTGCTTCCCCAAGTTCTTTTTGAAATTCTTGTTGAATCTTAGCGGCCCACTGATCAGCTTTGCGCACGCTTGAAATGATTTCCATAGTCGATGGGCCAATAGCAGTGACGCAACCGACGATATAGACTTTTAGTTGAAAAAGTCGAGAACTGTCTGGATTTAATATAGGACGCGTCGAGGTAGGCTGTGATTCATATTGTTGCAAGGCTTGTTTGATGGGTCCAAGGTCAGCCCCAATAAGTAGACTTTTAACAAGCCCTCCAAAAGGGATGATATCGGACTCTGGAAGCAGCCCTCGACGATTCATGGATTCCATTGTATCCGTCCAGACGTTCATTAGAGACTTTCTATAGTCCAGAGGAAACCCATTAGCATCAGCTGCTAAGCCAACTAATCCATACACCTTATCTCTTGGCTTTTTGCATGACGCTTCTTTGTGGTCAAGTAGAAGCTTGCAAAGAGTATGACTACCAGAATATTTCTCCTGTAGAAGTTGACGTAGACTCAACGGGCCCTCACAAGGACTGTTGTGTAGAGTTACTATGTCAATGAATGCATTCTAATCGACGGTTTGATCACCAAAACAAACAGATATCTGCCGTGCGCGTCCAATTTCTTGGATTATCCATAGCCTATTCCAATACTCATCAGCGCGTAGCTTTTCCACTAGCTCATGCTCCTCATTTGTTATCTTTACAGGTCCATTTTTGGTCGCCCCCAAAGCCAATATTCCTGACTTTTTTACTGATTGAACGGTAGTCTCTGAGACAACTTCTGATGTCTGCGATGTATTTTGATCTTTGTCTTGAGAGGCAGTCCCATCAGTTTGAGTCTTGGTGGACTGCTTGTACTTCAAGTACTTCTTTCCTAACCATGCAACAACGGCGTCGGCCCTGAAGTATATCCATTTCATCATCGGCAATTGCCTGTTACGTTCTGGAATATCTTGTTGGTTAATGGAATGCAAAGAGCATCAATCCAGAATAACAGCTTGTTGCCCGATCTTTGAAGATAGTACAAAGCATCCCAAAGATTTTGCCCGACATGAAACTCATTCCCATTAAGATGAATCATTTTTTTCACTGCCTCATCTCCCCATCTATATGACAGTGCGTTGTATTTTTGTCGTTCAGCGAATTTAGCATTCATCAATGTACACGATAGTAGATCCCCATTATCCTTAGCCGGCTCTATTGATACGAGCCAAAAAGAGTCTACATCTGAGTCTCAATCCAGTGGTTCATACTCGAACGCTTTCGAGAGTCGGGATTTACTATCAACAATTGATACGGAATCTCTATTTGTTCGCTGCCGTGCTTGGTTCGCGGCCATGGTATATGTGAAAGTGTCTGCTCTGATATCCTATCAGAAAAAGCAGTGTTGGAAAGCAGATCTTCCTAAGCTGTTATAATAAATCCCCAAGTTTGCTGCGCCGCCCGAGTAGCATGGGGTAATGAAACCATAGCGGCTAGGTAAGCCGGGTACAACCTTGGAAGTTGTTAAACATGTCCCCTCTAAGTCCATCTCCTTCCTTTTGGAATTTATGAATGTGAATTTAATATGATTAAGTTTCATCAATCGAACCCATGGTACCAATCAACACTTGAATCGAAACACTAATCTAAGTGGTTGGGAAAAGCCGTACCAAGATCAGGGCCAGTGGAATAATGATCTAGTGTTTTCAATGAGTAGAATGGGTACCCAAGGGTTGGGGGCGGAGCGGGTTGCCAAAAATGTAAAGTCCGCACCTTGGGCCGCGGGTTGCACTTTGGACGGTTGAAGACAGCAATTGTGAATTCATACCACTAAACCACAAACGCTTCAATCCTCTGACCTGTCCCCGATTCAATACTAGACAACACTGTATATATAATCTAAAAAGCAGATGCTAATATATCAAGCGTTTGTGGTTTAGTGGTAAAATCCATCGTTGCCAATTGATACATTTCATCAATGAATCAACAACATCGATGGGCCCCGGGTTCGATTCCCGGCGAACGCAAAATCTTTTGTTTTTGATAGATACTATTTATTCGCATTCGACACGTTGTCGTCGTCGTCGTCGTCGTCAATTTTTGAGAGAATTGGAATTTATATCAATTTTGTTGGTGGATATTGTTTTGAGGGGTTCAATTTTAGCGCGCCTTACCTGACATGGATTAAAACTCTTAGCCCCTCCAACTCCCTGTGCATTTTCCTTCCCCCATCATTTTTTCTCCAGTTTCATCCATGTATTATTCATTGATAGATGAGTTAATTCGGTATCGAATTTATTCCTTTTATTGTTCCATATGAATATGACTTTAAAAAATGCTTCTCAATTGATGTTTGGAATCCGACCACGAACATGTATTGGTAGGTAGGTGGTATACACATTTCAATCTGTAGGTGCTAATAGTAGTACCCGACTAGACCAAGGAAAGGAAGTACCTATTGGTGACGTCGATGTAAATAAAGTCTATACAACTTCACATTTCTTCAACCATCAATCTTCAATTTCAACCTCGATACTTCATTTATATTTCACAATTGAATGCCATTCTACTATGACTTGAAGGATATTGACATATAGTTATAATGGCAAGCAGCTCTAAAATCAATGCTTTAAGCCTCTACATCTTAACACTCAATTGTGGCCTCAAACCTATCAACACCGATTTATTTTCCTCTCAACTCTTCGATGGTTTGAATAATGGTCAACTACCCGATATTTTGGTTCTCTCTCTGCAAGAAATAGCACCATTATCACACTCTCTTATTGGTGGAAATTTCCTCATTCCATATTGGTCTCGATTCCATGATGCCGTCAACAAAGCTTCAAGGAAGGTTTCCAACAATGATACAACCTATACCTTAACACGTTCTCGAAATATCTGCACGACTGGAATTATGATATTTGTTCGAGACCCAGAACTCATACGAGATACAGAAGGCGCAGAGGTCGGAGTTGGGTTGTGGGAAATGGGGTATAAAGGCGCGGTCGGTGTACGATTTACATATGGGAGAGGAAATTCTGCCACTGAATTAACATTCGTGGCGGCACATTTGGCAGCTATGGAAGAGGAATTGGAAAGACGAAACGAGGATTGGAAGAATATTGCTCGTAAATTGGTATTTTCTTCTTCAACCAGAACCTCGAGTCAAAGTGAAGAAGATAGACCTTTACTGTCGATTTCACCTCAAGATGCATCGATTTACAAACAAACGTCTCACTTATTCGTCGCTGGAGACCTGAATTATCGAACTTCCACTATGTCCCCAGCTCCAAATGATCATATTGATAAATTTCCACAACCAGAGGATGATGAATTTTCTCCAAATTCCTATCAGAACCTTTTGAAAATGGATCAACTACGTCAAGAACAAGCTCACAATCGAACTCTTCATGGTATGATCGAGGCACCAATTAATTTTCCTCCAACATACAAATATAATTCCGAAGGTCCATTCATGAAATCAGACGCCGAACTCAATAAATGGAGTTGGGCAAAACATAGATGGCCTAGTTGGTGTGACCGCATCTTATATCTAGGAATGCCAAATTGGGTTCAAAGGGAACAATCGAACGTTGAGATTCGTACGAATAAATACTCGGCTTTGCCTTTGATGCCTACTACGGATCATAGAGCTGTAGCATTGCACGTAGAGATTCCATTATGTCCAATTCCGGTGCCAGACGAGAATGAAGGCGTGGAACCTTTTGATCCGGATCCGAGACTTCATGTTCCATATACGATTGATGTGGATTGGAAGAGTAAGAGGGAGACAGCAAGAGTATTGGAGTTGGTTGTGGGGTGGACTCTGTATCTTTCTACTACAAAGGAGGGATTGAGTTTATCGGTTGCAATTGTTGTAGGGGTTGTTGGGGCGGTTTTTGTTTTGAAAGCAGTTATGGGTTGGGGTTTATGATGCAAAGGTACTTCTTAATATGACTTTTGGGTTATGATTGTTGTAGGGACCGATGGTTATGGTCTCATGGTGTTTCTGGCGGTATATTATTACAGAGCATATGTATGCAGTAAATACAGTTTCCAAGATTCTACCAAGTAGTACTCTCATGGTAGACAGACTAATACAAGAAGATCAAAATTAAAATGAAAAGAATGGATTTCAAAGCCTGAATCTCTCTGTTTCAACGTCACTTCCTTTTTCTCTTCTTTCTCATTGATATAAGTGGTAGTTCCAAACTAAAAATTAGGTATGAAATCGAAAGATGAATCACCAAGTAGTGCCAAGCCCAAGTTGAGTTATTACCATCATCTCACCCCTTATCTACATTTGGACTCGCCTTTCATAAGTCTCATTCGTTCTCATTAATATTTACTCCACCTTACATCCACTAGCCATCTATCCACTCTTTTCTCCAACATATAAACCCCAACACATCCCAAGAACAAGTCCACCAATAGCAATAAACACGCAGAAGTAATCATTATACATGTTGAGATAGCAAGGTAAAGAAGGGTGAGTGAGTGACAATTATGTGATGGACGTATAGCTGATCAGGTTGGAGTTTTGTATCTACTAGAAAGGAGATGATAATGTTAGGATGGGTAGAGATGAGAGATAAATGACAGTAATTAAATGTTTTTATCTTAAAAGACACCATGAACATACAATGGCATTAAGAAATTGCTTCCACTATCGAAGGATATACCTCTACCCTCCTTAAGAAGAATAATACTTCAACTTCTTCCAAAACCTGTCGAAGCCATTTTACATATGAAGTCAAAGACTCGAAAGTGAACGCAACCACAAATCAACCTATTGATTCATAAAACCTCAAGACGGAGTTTTTAACTTGGCTGCACGTTAGAGCGGGGCAGGGGAAGTGAATTACCGAATAGAAGTTGTATTTCTTTTTGTTTCAATTGCGGTCATGACTTGAAGTTTTGATCCGGTTTCGCTGGTGCATATCTAAGTAACTTAAGATGATTATCTTGAGATAGTGGATAAGTTGGTGAATCAATCATTTGGTGTAAATATGATACCCAGGTAGTTGAATCGGTTCTCGCATATAGAGTTATAGTCTGAAAATCTACTGAGTGATATGATTTCTCCGGTATTGAATATCATTTTGTACTCCAAGATTGCTAGTCCGGATGAGCCATCCACTAAATCGTTCGCTCGTCCATAAATTGGTCCTTTTCAATACATGTTTGGATAATGTAACATTGTAGATGTCCAGAATCGCATGTAATGATCCTATGAGGCCATACTTCAGCGAGCATGCCGGTTGAGGTGGCGTCAGCAAGGAGGGTAGTTGAAGATTACGAGGTGCTATTAGTATAGCTCCCTGGGATGGTTGAGGAATGTATTTGGGCATTGAATCGCTATCAACAGTTGACGAGTGACAATGATGTTCTCTTTGACGGTCAAGATAAATGCCAATGGTAGTAGCAGAAGGTAGAACTGACAACAACTATAGTTTTGAGACTACATTTTTAGGTTGATCTATATTACCTCATAATAATGTGTAATGTAACCGCCAAAGCTTATAAAATCTGACTTTCTGATTTAGATGAGTTGTAATATGCCATTAATTTTGGGAAGACAATGCGCAAGGTCGAGTTTAAGCATCCGAACTGCATGGAGGGATTTGGAGCGGCGCCCATGGGTTGTAGTAGTGTGGTTGATTGGATATCTATAGTATATCTACAAATATTCACTTGAGAAAGTTAATAGAATCTCATATCGTGCTAATAGACGCCCATTCACTAGCGAGTATGGTGGGGAATGCCTTCGAGTTGACTATTCTATCAGCATAAATACCACTAAATCAACATCAACAAACCTTATGGGATTTCCTTAGCGCAGGGATTCTAGATTGAGGACGTCTCGGAAGAAATGGTATGGGCAGGCATGCATCTTTGAGTGTATAGTAGGTATGGAGATATATGATCTTGTAAGGTTGTACTTTATAGTTGAGGTTTGAAAGTCTGGCCGAAGGAACTCATTATCGTTTATGTCCAGTTCATTGCTGATCACAATTTTCCACTATCATAACTTCCGTTCACGGTCATTTTATCACTATTTCTATCTCATCCGATATATAATACCAACATAACACTGTCGAATATTCGTCATCGCCGTCGTTTATAATTCTATTGCATTGCCAAAATCTCAACATTCTTGTCAAGTTTTCATTAACCCAAACAAACATGCGGAAGTTGCTTGAAAAGACAAGTCGCACAATAGCAAGGCAACTTATCAGTCATTCTCAATGCTCTTCTGGTACTGATAAATTTGGGCCACTCAGTCGATATCATTAAGGGAAGGGGGTGTTATATATACGGTTCAATGGCATGCCAGACTTTCACATAACCTCCAAGTCCGCTAATATAAAAACGGACACTAATTCACTCCATTTTCCATGGGAAGATATTTTGTTGACGGGAACAGTTGAATCAGATAGATGTATCTGAATCATCATCGTAGATATAGGATTTAGAAAAATCATTATCTGAAAAATTTGATTGCGGCTCCTTGATGCTGTGCAAACCTCACATACAGATTCGTTACTAACTGAGCCACTGCCGAGTAACTTGTAGGCACAGCATACAAAAGTCTCCGGGGCAAAACATATGTATGGGAAGGCTTTGAGCCGTTGACTGAAGAAATAGTCAGCAGTGTGTTTAGCAACACCGTGAGTACATGCATTGGAAGGCTTGAATGAGTAGCATAATTTTTGAGGGGAATTAATACAACCCGGGTGATGACATGATCAGGCTATTTTCTCAGTTGGGGGTATTTCCAAATCCCCTTCAAGGACTTGTGATCTGTTTCTCCTTTTCCTTCTCTTTTTCTCCGTTTTTTCTCCGTTTTTTCTTTACTGGTGTTTATCGGAGATTTGACTTAGACAGCGCTATCTTCTGTCATTCTCGTTCTTAAGCGCAAAATCATGGCTTCAAACAAGTACCGTCATCCAAATTCAAGTTACTATGGGAAGAACTCTAATAGAGGTAACGCACAAACCCACGTGGGCCATAACGAGATTTGAAACTAGGGCATCGATCATCATCATCATCATCATCATCATTATCATCATTATCATCATTATCATCATCATTACACATATTATAATTGCAAATATGAAAATTGCACATTCGTGGACAGTTGTGCTAGTCAAGTTAGTTCTATCGGTATTATGAATGATTTTTGCTAATCCTGATATCACTACAGTCTTGTGGCTCACGAGCACCGTCACTTCAGCTAATACAGGTGTTAGAGGACAAAGTATAGGTGATAAATCAACATCAACCAATACAGTTCCACTTCTAGAAGCCAAACCAAGTTCGGATCAAACCACCGATTCTCTTTTTGCACAACTCTACAGGGAAGGAAAATGTCTCATTGAGAAATCGCAAAAGACTTCATCCACCAGATCGTTCTTGGGGGATTGCGGATGCGAGAAATGTATACCGACAATTTCCCAAGAGCTTCTGAGATTCGCTCGTTCAGGGTTGAGTTTCTTTAATGCTGCCGAAACTTCATCAGCATGCGTTCCCAAATGGTGCTAATGAGAACCATTCCGGGAATTGATGGACAGAGATCAATATGGATATAGATCTCTTCAGCGAAGGAAGCCGAATGAAATGGATAGTGCATTTTCTCGTTCATCATCTTATGAACCGATTTTTAAGAATTGCAAAGTCTCCATGCTCCACAAGGAAGAAAGTAGCTTTGCATGCTTCGAAAAGAAGTGTCTTACGAAATTGAACAGATTGAAATCGTCAAGTAAGCTCATAGCGTTGAAATAAAATAAAAAGACATCACCACACCACACCACACATATGGGCGACGAGTGAAAAACTGTAAGTCGTAATAGACTTCTCAGCATTGCGTTGTGTATTGCGTAGCATGTAGCTTTAATGCAAGCCTCAAAACCTCAATCCCCATGCATGCATCTCACCTCACCCAAAATAAAACAAAACATCTCACCTCACCTCACCCAAAACAACACAACATAAAAGACATATACAGTAAACGACACTTCCCACTTCCTACTCCCATCCTCCACCATCCATCACAGCTGAACACGCAAACCCCGTATAATATGTATAATATGTATAATATGTATAATATCACGTTATGCGGCGTACGTCATCTACCTAACCGCCCCAGCCCCAGCCCCAGTCTAAGCAACCATACCAACCATACCAACGCAGCCGCCCAGCTTAGCTTAATTATCCTCGGAGCTGTCAGCCAGCGCGGCTCGGGGAGGCAGGGAGAAAATAATTGTCTGAAGATTGGCTGGCGTGGAGTTTGGCGTGGTGTGGTGTGGTGTGGTGTGGTGTGGTGTGGTGTGGCGTGGCGTTTATTGATGTTTCAGGTGGATGGGGAGGGGGTTGGTTGGAGTTTGGGGTTTGGTGTTTGGGGATGTGGGGTCCGGTCGGGTCTAGATGGTGATGGTTAGGTTTTTGTATTGTACGGTACGGTACTGTACTGTGCTGTATTGTACTGTATTGGGGAGTAGGTAGGTGAGGGGAGGAGGGGAGAGGAGGGGGAATTATAAGGGATTGGTTTGGTGGGTGATTGGGATAGATGGGTAGGAGGGTAGTCGTGAATTTGTGGATTGGGTTGGAATAGAATAGGGTGGGGCGGGCGAAGCGGGATGGGATGGGATGGGATGGTATAGGATAGGGTAGGATGCTTGCGTGCTATGGTGAGATATACTGTTTGTGGTACCATGGGAACGATATATGCTGTGCTATCCGTTAAGATTCGTATACACTGTATTCTCTACATATTGGTAAGATGGGCTCTGCTCTGCTTTTCAGTGTGATACGGTAGATAGATAGAGAGATAGATATGTAGATAACCTCTACCAATATTACGAACACAGTACTCTCTCTATATCATACTCTACATTTCGTGCAAGACGCATAGAATTTATGTATGGAGAGCATATGTATGTCCCGCATCCACTTTATATCAATGTATCTTTACATAAATAAAAGTACCGTCTGTACGACATTCGTATCGCTATCGCAGTACATACATACATACACACATACATATACAGTACGCAGTGTAACCAACCTCGAGGCGGGTGACAAAGTCAATCGACATTCGACATTATTTTTATTCACTCTCTACAAACAATCATCCCGACCGGGACATTTCATCTTCGGCTTCCTTTGTTTCAAGTGTGCGGATGCCGTTCTGATACAAAAGTGATTTTCCTCCATTGGCTAGGTGGCATGGGTCGTTATGTGCTCCTTTCGGTTGTTATAAATTGGGATGTGCAAAATGTGAGATGGATGGTTTAATACCGGTAGGACGATCTCGTCTCGATGAAGTCATAGATACTCGATTTTAACGCTTGGTTGGCGATTTTTCGTTTTTTTTTTTACCCCTGAATGGATAAATGGGTTGGTGAACGGGTCGGGATGAATTGAATAGAAGGAAGGAAGGTAGGGGAATTTGGAATTTGGAATTTGGAATTTGGAATTAGCTGGGCGGTTGGTGCAGGGCATTGCGCGAATAGTAATAGTAATCAATATACATATTTTTACCGTGGATTGATATGATAGCATGAGAGTGAGAGATAAGTTTTGAGAAATAGTCCAGGCCATGTATTTGTATGATAGATGATAGTGTTTCTTTGGTATGTTTTACTTGGAACTTGGAATTGGAGAAACGTGGGTTTAAGTATTGGATATTATTTTTATATCTCTCTTACAATACGGTTCAATGTTCTATGCCAGTAATAATAACTATTTTTGGTTTCAGCTTGCTTATCGTTACGAAATATATAATTCCAGGTTCAATGGCGGAGGTTCCAAGTTCCGCATACGTAGCATACGTACCGTTACAGGAGTTTTTGCCTACCCCACATAGCATAGCTAATAAATCGTCAACTGTGTTCGGTTCATTATTCCGGGAAGTCTGAGGCCCATGTCCATTTGCGTAACCATTTCGAAAAAAAATAAAAAAGTACAAGTAGAGAAGAGGGCCCTGACTCCTGAGTAAGCTTGTGCCTTTATATTTTAAAAGGATTAAAGGGAAGGATTCAATTGAAACAAATAGGAGAAATACTTAAGGAAGAGAGTTTGGAAGAAGAAGAAGAAGAAGAAGAAGAATAAGAAGAAGAAGAAGAAAAAGAATAATAAAAATAAGAATAAGAATAATAAGAAAAGGAGAGAAAGTACTGATTGAGTATCCATATTCAAGCAATTATTTTAGTTAAGTGAGTAGGAAAGGGAAAGAGAGAAGAATCATCTTCTTATACGAAAATCATAAAACCAAAGATTCATTCATCAGTCTTTCAATCATTCAATCATTCAATCATTTACAGATAGTCCAAATTTTGGGGGTTTAAATCATTCGATTACAAAGTGGTATGTATGTATGAAAAGTAATACATCTTCTTCTAATTGCTCTTCTTCTTCCTTCTCTTCCTCTTTCTCTTCCTCTTTCTCTTCCTCTTCTTCTTCTTCTCCTCCTTCTTCTTCTTCTCCTATCGGTATTTTTGTTCTTCCTTTCTTTTTCTCCTTATTTTCCTTCATCACCAGCCCAGTTGGTTGGATAAGATACATACAGTAGTAACTTAACATTCCAACCTCTAGAAGTTCTTCATCCTTCATAAAAATTATCTTGGCTTGCTTTATCGAGACTGATGATTTCTCATTACTAAAATAGTTAATTAGTTCTTCGGATTCAACCCGCATATTGTACGGTCCCACATCGATTATCAAACACGCCTATTTGCGTTGCCTCCTTGGCATCTGGCATTGATTTTTTATGAACTTCCTGGCATCCGATAACTAGTTTTAAAATCTAAAATTCTAAGACGACAATCGCGAGATTATAAGATACCTAATCGCAGTTCGATACAATACCATAACATCTCATTGCTGCAAAGGGCGGGATCGGATAGAAGAGGAAATCTGTACATTTTTTTCTATTTGGCAGATAGATGTTCTGTCAATTGTACAAAGATGTTAACTTTCAGGAGAGCTTTAATAGCTGCGGCTGTCTTTCTTACTATGATATATCTCGTTACACGAACACATACTCCACCGAAGCCAGACGTATTATTCCAAGATTCAGATGTAGGGAAACACGGATCAGACTCGAAAACAAAAGCAGAATCTACAGCATCGACAGCAAACGCCGTTCCACTTGCACCACCCAAAAAGAAACCACAAACATCTCAAACGATTCTACAAGATTTATCGAGAGCGCCATTACGAGATAAGCTCGAATACCAATTCCCTTACGACGTCGAATCAAAGTTCCCAGCATATATTTGGCAGACATGGAAATATACACCAGCGTCGGGAGATTTTGGGGACAACTTTCGTCCTGCAGAAGCAAGTTGGTCGGAAAAACATCCGGGATTTGTACATGAGGTCATCACCGATCAGGTCGCAGTTCATTTGTTGAAACATTTATATGCTTCAGTGCCTGAAGTTTTGGAAGCTTATAATGCTTTACCTATGCCAGTTCTCAAGGCCGATTTCTTTCGATACCTGATTCTGCTGGCCAGAGGTGGTATCTATTCCGATATCGATACTCACGCTCTAAAATCTGCTTCCGAATGGCTTCCAGAAAGCGTGCCTCGCGAGGCTATTGGATTAGTGGTTGGAATAGAGGCAGATCCTGATCGTCCAGATTGGGCACAATGGTATTCTCGACGAATTCAATTCTGTCAATGGACGATTCAATCGAAACCTGGTCATCCAGTTCTCCGCGAAATTGTTGCAAACATCACTCAGCAAACACTGAATATGAAGAAGAGCGGAACTTTGAAGAACTTCAAGGATAAGAACGTTATGGAGTTTACTGGGCCAGCATTATGGACTGATACCATTTTCGACTTTTTGAATGACGAGAAATACTTCGATATGTCTACAAGTATGGGGAACATTACATGGAGAGAATTTACTGGAATCGAAGCACCAAAGAAGATTGGTGATGTGGTTGTTTTACCCATTACGAGTTTTAGTCCGGGTGTGCAACAAATGGGTGCTAAGGATTATGATGATCCTATGGCTTTTGTTAAGCATGAGTTTGAAGGTATATATCTAGCTGTATATTTCTTACGGTAAACTTTTGGCTAACATAAAAATCTAGGAACTTGGAAACCAGAAAACGAACGACATGTTGGTGCCATTATTAGTTAATATACCTGCTTTCGGACCATCGAAACCAAATGCTACTACTTGTAAAATCATAATTACGAGACAGTTTGAATTTTTGAGCGAGCATCACAGCATAAGCGGCACATAGAAGAGCACATGGACGGGAATCTGATATTTGCGAGGATTTTTTTCTTCTTGTTCGTGTTGGGAAAATATAGACGGGGTGAGTTGGTGGTATCGAAATGACTCTTCACTGGGAGGTTTTATTCTCTAATCATGGAGTTATGTCGACATCGGGCCAGTAGGATAAAATCACTCAAATTTTGAGGGGATTTGATAAGGGACAACAAGGAGATTTGTCCGTGTATATGTATCTGTTGAGAAGGGGTTTTCTCTGTCTTTGGTTGCGAGACCAAAAGCTACAAAAAAGACGCACACGATTTCAAGAGCTGAACTTCGTGTTAAGTTGGGACATTTTGTATATTGGGGTTTTTGGTTGGTTGATTGATTAGTTGGCTGGGAATGAATGTAATGGCATGGGATTGGGAAATGCGTCGTTAGAGGATGATTTGAAGCATATTGTTTGGGTATTGCTTGTTGGGTTGATGTCTTGGAGAATGGTGTCTTTTCTTTTTTGTTCTACATCTTTACCGCACGTACACACGCACGTACGTAGTATATTTCTGGGTTAAGGATAGAACGGTTATGATGTGATGTGATGTGGAGGGGTGGGGAGATGAGATGAGCTGTACATATAATGGAGAAAAAAGAACACAAGAATTGACGATGAATATCCAAACCAAAAACCAAATACCGTACATATTTTCTAAGATTGTGCAAACATAGTGATGAGATTGATTATTACATATAAAAGTACCTACCTGTATGCCAAGCTTTTGGAGTGACAACATCATTACTCTCATCCACAGTAAGTGGATCGCACTATAAACGGGAGTGGAGGGGATGGAAGGAAAGGAGCGAGCGGAACAAATTGCGCGGAGGGTTGGCTTACCCCGCATTTTTCCCTATAGTTAGTACCCGTGAAGCTTATGTATCTTTTTAATTAAACAAACCCCCCTCGATTTCACTCCTCGAGGCGGATACACCTGCTTGTTGTTGTTGTTGTTTTTCTTCGTACTACTTAATCGATAGTATTCGGCTAGTCATTTGATTGATAATTGTTACGTTACGTTGTGCAGTTCTTGGACTCATTCTTGTTACATTTGTGTGTTCAGCGACACCCTTGAGGGGGAAATTCGAACCTGATTGTTTTATTTGTGAATGAATGCGTAGGTTAGGATAGGTAGGGTGATCGTTGTGGGTTTATGAGTAAGTGTGAATTCGAGTTTGAGTGATAAAATGAGTGGATGGATCTCGAGAGGGTTGATAAAGGATGGGAGGGGAATGGCAATGGGAATGAGAATGAGGGGTTTGGGGTATAATGTTCAAATTGAGATTCCAGCTGGACGAAGATGGAGCTTAAGAATGGGATTGGTACCAAAATTGTTTATTCAACGAAGAGGTCTATTAACAGAAAGTTATAGCGAGGGTCCAAAAACAGTATGTTTCCTCCCACTATCCCATCTCCATCTCTATTTTTTCGTCCCCCGCACTAACAGACATTACTCCCACCCTCTAGCCACCGCTCCTCCAGCATACAATCCCCGAACATTTCCAAAGCATAGTATCTGCCCACGGGTCCGATCTCGCCATTATCTCGCACTCTCAGAAAGAACAATTAACATATCGTGAGTTAGATGAAAGGAGTAATGCATTGGCGTTTGGGTTGCAGGAACACGGCGTTAGGAAGGGAGATCGAGTTGCGGTTAGTTTGGGGAATGGGTGGGAGTTTGCTACGATTACTTATGCAATTTGGAAGCTGGGTGCAATTTTGGTGAGTTTATTCCTTTCTCTGGGATGCGACCTTTAAATTGGAGAAGGACTGCTAATACAAGGAAGTAAATAGGTGCCGTTAAATCCAGCTTTTAATGAAGGACAGGTCATTTCGGCATTAAGTCATCTCGAAGTTGCACATCTGATTCTCGGCGCGGAAACACATTTGCCTTTTAAAGACCCAGAGGATAGTAGGTATAAACTCAGCCATATCATATTTCCTAATGATTTCGACGCCTTGAAATTACGAATTGAACTGGTACCCTGTTTAAAGAATGTTGTTCTAGTGAATAACTCCGATGATAAGACCAAAAAGCTTAGAGGATTCCATTCATCAATTCCATTCGAGAATCTAATAGACGGCTATAACATGTTCCGAGGAAAAGAAGTAATTCCCGATTCCAAACTCGACAAAGACGAAATTATTAATATTCAATTCACATCTGGTACAACCAGCACGCCAAAAGCTGCATGTTTAACTCACCACTCCATCCTCAACAATGGCTACTCGATCGGTTCCAGAATGGGTCTCATCCCCTCCGATATAGTTTGTTGCCCCCCACCACTCTTCCATTGTTTCGGTAGCGTCCTTGGATACATGGCCACTGCCACCCACGGCTCTACCATTCTATTCCCCTCTCCCAGTTTCAATCCCAAATCTACACTCCTCGCAATCGAAGCCCACCGCTCTACCGCTCTCTACGGTGTCCCCACCATGTTCCATGCTGAACTAGACCTCCTATCTAATGGCTCTATTTCCCGCTCCGGATTCAATCATCTAAGAACTGGGATTGCAGCCGGCTCATCGGTTCCTAAATCTTTGATGGAGAAGCTTCATAAGGAATTAGGTTTAGTCGGTCTTACGATCTGTTATGGAATGACGGAAACTAGTCCGGTTAGTTGTATGACATATCCTGATGATCCGATGGCGAAGAGATTAGATTCAGTAGGAAGGTTATTACCGCATGTTCGCGCCAAGATTGTAGCTCCTTCTTCTTCCCTTTCTTTGTCGAAAGACGGGGATGAGAATGGAAATGAAATCGGAGATCCACTACCAATAGGTCAGAGAGGTGAATTAGCAATATCCGGATATCTCGTTATGAAACATTACCACAATGATCCAGAGCGCACGAAAGAAGTGTTGAAGGTCGACAAGGAGGGAAAAATCTGGATGTTAACGGGTGATGAAGCCGAGATGGATAATGAAGGGTATGTTAAGATCACCGGAAGGATTAAAGATCTAATTATCAGGGGTGGTGAAAATATTCACCCGCTGGAGGTAGAGGAGTGTATTACAAGGATGGGAGACAGTATCCGTGACGTTGCTGTGGTGGGAGTTCGAGATCAGAGGTTAGGAGAGGCGGTAGCGGCTTGGGTACTACCAGGGGATGGGGTGTGTGAGGGGAAGGACGATAAGGATAATGATTATCATGATCGAGATTCAGCACCAGCTGTGGGTAAATCATTGACAAAAAGGATGATTCAGGATCATGTTAGGAGACATTTGAGTTCGCATTTAGTTCCTAAATACGTTTTTTGGAGAGATGATTTTCCGAAGACGGCTAGTGGGAAGATCCAGAAGTTTAAGTTGAGGGAGTGGGCGGAGCTTTCTTTGTAAAGGTTGAATGAGAATTGATAGCTTGATGGGATGAGGTGGAGGATGGGTAACAGGTTTATATGATTGTCCTCGAAATCGGTATCTGGTGAAAGTGCCAAATGCGGTGAGATCGAGAGGGTGGCTTATAAGATGGTTGGGATTTTGAGAATGGAATCAATGAGATGCTGGGTATTTGGAGAGGATATACTAAAGTAAGGAAGGGAAAGAGCTAGATGGAATTGGTTGTATGATAAATGGTCAATAGAAGGAGCTTATTTTGATAGGAAAAGAAAGCTATAAGTTATAAATTTTGGTATCATTAATATGCTTGAAAAGGGACCACTCCATTAAGCTTATTAAGCTAAGATCAATTTATTTCATCCTAAACTGTAAACTCAAAATTGTAGCCTTCTCGGTTCCCCTTACGCTAGTGTAGTACCTCGCCCGGCCTCATTATACATCACTTCCTCTTAACCACCACCCCACTAACAAAAGGAATGGGCGCAAACCCCCCCTGGAGCTTCAAATCCATTTCCTCCCACCCCCCAAACCTCGCGCCCACCATGTCAAAATACTCATCCGTGCTGCGATCCAACTGACAGCCCCCCATAAAAAACCCCCACCCCCCCACCTGATACAACATCTGCGATATCCGGCCTATTATACTACCGGTTCCTTTCCTCCACGGATTAACGATGTGCTCGCAGACGATAAATCTTCCGCCGGGTTTGAGAAGCTCGTAGAGGGAGGTGATGGTGTCGAGGGGGTTATCCACGGTGCAGAGGACCCGGATTACGATTATGGTGTCGAATATCCCCTGTTGTTCTTCTTTATCTTTCTCCCCCTTTTTAAACAACCCCACACCCCTCAACGCCTTCCTTAGACTCTCCCTCTCAGCCCCACAACCCAGAATCTCATAGCGTCCCTCTAGCCCCGCATCCTTGACCGCTTTCCTCAACGGTGCATGCAGAGTCTCGCAGGGCTCGACGCCGTAGACTTTTTGCAGTTTGGGGTTGGTGAGGAAACGGACTTGGGAGCCGGAGCCGGGGCCGATCTCTAGGGTTGTTCCGAGGGCGGTGGAGAGGGTGGGGAGGATGGGCGCGAGGGGGCTGGAGTATGGGTCGCCTTCGTCGAGGGCGGCCCACGCGGAGCCGAAGGATTGGGTCGATAGCGTTGAGGGGGATAGGAGGGTCAGCGGGGATGTGAGAGTGGTGCGGAGGAGGGTGAGGAGGAAATCTGGGGCGGGGAAGAAGGTGAGTATGATGGGTTATTGAGTTTGTGCATGGTTGGATGTTTTGGTATGGGAATCCCACGTGGGGGAAGACGATTGATGAGGGGGGG
Organism: Scleromitrula shiraiana; assembly: GCA_028455995.1. NCBI lineage: Eukaryota > Fungi > Ascomycota > Leotiomycetes > Helotiales > Sclerotiniaceae > Scleromitrula > Scleromitrula shiraiana. The sequence goes on from JABELC010000009.1 coordinate 775,229, forward strand.
TGAGGGAAGAAATAGATGGATGCGGATGATAAAACTTACGGTAAACAACGAAGACGTAGAGATAGAGTGGTATGATATAGTTTAAGGCGTAGTCTTTGAAAGTTGGAGAAGCCATGGTGTATATATACTGAAATAGTCACGTATGATTTAGAGAATGTCTACCTAGATCTGGTGAAGGAGGATGAAGCGACAATAACAAAATTCCATTAGAATATATGTTTATTGCTGAATTCTGTCGGTACTTTAAAGAGATTGCTGTGGATGGTTTAAATCTTTACTGAAAACATGAACTTGGTCGCAGTTAATATGTTATATAGATTGTTGTGGGGTAGAGAACAAAGATCAGTACCGCGTTCATTTCCAGTCTTGGAATTTTCTATTGGAACTAACCAAATATTGCATTCTTTCATTATTGTGGAAATGATTGTTGTTGAAACTTTCCAGCATATAAAAGTGTACATGTCATAATAATTAGAAGCAATGAAAGGAAGTTGGTTGAGATTCGAGATACAAGTGACAATTAAAGGTTGACGTTTGTATCTCTATAAATCAGAAATACTAATTTCTGAATTTGTTCTCACGAGAAGCATAATCAATCAATTCCACAGTTTAGCATCGTATTTTTGCGACCTATGATCCAATTAATAGAAAAAGTCTAGTACTGACAATTACCAACTTGTGATTTATATATGCCATGATTGCTTATGCCTGGATCCACAACCAACTAACTGTTGGTCATTGGCGTAGAGATACTTCAGTCATCTCAGCCTCTATGCGTAGCTATATTACCTTTCTACCATAATGTATAACTATTGAAGAAAACTTTTCTCGTCTATCCTTAGTTCACTTCTATTTATCTTGCGTTTTCCTTACCAGTAATAAGATAGAAACACTTCATATCTAGCTTGAGAAGTTTCCTAAGTAAATTTTTCGAATAGTCAGCAAGCCATACGTACTCCTACATCATCATGATTGATCAGGAAAACATTATCTTCACCGTTTTCAGAGGCTCCAAAGATGTTTCTATCATTAAATCCAAAATGACTCGTCCACCCCTAGCCGCTGACGAAGTCCTTACCTCCATCACTTGTTCTGGTCTTTGCGGTGGTGATCTGCTTTTCAAGAATAACGATGTATGTATATATCTCCTCCACAAAGTTTTCTCTCCACACTGACTTAGAGCTCAGATGGTACTCGGCCACGAAGGAATCGGCAGCATTCTGCGTACCGGACCCTCCGTTCTCCATCTCAAAAAAGGTGACCGTGTAGGCTGGGGATTCCTCCAAGATACCTGCGGCTGATGTGATCAATGCTCGGAGGGAATAGATGTTTTCTGTGCCGAGAGAAAAATTTATAGACGTGCGGAGTTGGAGCAGGGCAGTTTGGCGTATGGGATTGTGAAGAAGGAGGGTAGGTTGTTTGTGATTCCGGATGGGATTGAGGATGAAGAGGCTGCTCCTTTGATGTTATTTTCATATTTATTGATGAGACAACTTTGGAATATTGAGGGTTTTCGAGTCTTGATTCTATTTGAATTGAATGACTAATTTGGTTAATTAGTGTTCTGGTGCCACTGTGTTTAATGTCTTCGATACCTATGGAGCTAAACCAACTGATCGAGTCGGGGTCATTGGACTTGGAGGACTCGAACACTTAGCTATTCAGGTAAGTAGCACTAGAACAACAGCTAGCTACTCTGTTACCACCATACTAATCACAAATCCCCCATAAAAGAAGTTCGCATGCAAACTCGGCTGCCAAGTCCACGCCTTCTCAAACTCAACCACCACATCCAAAAAAGCCGACGCTCTTTCCTTCGGCGCCCACGCCTGCTACACACCCACCACTCTCCAGGATCCTGCTACCACCAAAAAGCTAATCCGTTCCCTAAATATCCTCATAATAACCGCTCCCACTCTTCCAGACTGGAGTATCTACCTCCCATTCCTAGCGCCGAAAGCTAAAATCTTCGTCTTGACGATCGGACCCGAAAATATCACATTACCAAATATGCCGTTACTGTTGAGTGGCATCACTGTGTAAGGAAGTGTACTAGCTAGTACCGGAGTTCAAAAGAAGATGTTGGGGTTTGCGGCGGAGAAGGGTGTTAGACCTAAGGTGCAGAGGTTTAGTATGGATAAGGAGGGGATTGTGGAAGCATTTGGGGTGTTGAAGAAGCGGGAGATGAGATATAGAGGGGTTTTGGTGGTCCCGGAGGAAAGGAGATTGAGATAAACTTTGTGGTTCAGATATTTGGTTGTGAAATATGATGTTGGATGGTTTACGTCGCTTAATTTTTTGCTTGTGTCATGTCACTAAGTATTTGTACTTGGCTAAATTTATATCATCATCACTCTCAAAATCATTAGGGTAAAAATATTTTGTCAATTGTTATGAATACTTCTATGATAAGATCCCCACCGCGTTTGTTTCCATTACGAAATATCCTAGCCATTCATACTGACTCGCTCAATGACTTCCCTCAAATGAACTAAAACCCAGTAGCCTCTATCCATTCTGCATATAAACCAGAATCCAAAACTTCCACCTTTCCAATCTTCTCGTCCATAAATGACTGAAAATGAGCTACATTTCTTGTCCAAATGAAAGCTTGACACCAATAATACATCCATTTTCTAGCATTCCTGTGTCTGGTATTATAGAAATCTTCTTCTACTGTTGCAATTGCCTCGGCGGTCCAAGCGTCTACCCCCTTGCCGAATGGATTTGGGAGACGGTGATTTTCTCTCTCAGAGTAGGAATTGCATCCAGAATAATAGAATTGTGATTCAATCAATCTATATTCTTGTGTGAATAGCGTGTGGCACTTCAGACTCTCTCGTGATCCCAATTCATATGGATGAACATTGCTGCGATATTTATGATCCACCGACGCCCAATAATCAAGATAGTTTTCTCTCAATTTACGAGCGATCGCAGGTGGAGAATTCAAGCCTTGGGCACCATAAATAGATCGAAGGGCAAATTTGAAAGGAGGATCTGTGAGGTAAACGTATGAAGGTCCCATCCATCCAACTATCATGTGCCAAAGTTTGATTCCGTTATTCTCTGGATAATCATCGTTGTATTCTTCTAGGGTTATCGATTTTGGTTGGAATTCATAGTTGATACTATAGAGTCGGGAACATGTGAGTCCCAGGCATATGCCTGAAACCGGACGAAGTAGCTTCAAGATGTGACAAATGATTTCTGTTGGTAGTTTGGTGATTCTATCTTGATCTGTTTCTCACCATCAAAGTTAGTCTGTGTTCATATACGGATGGAAGTCCTTGCAAATCTTACCAATAGTCTCCATCTGCTCATTCTCGCCCAGAGTACACTCCGTAATGGATGTTTCAAGAACGGATTCGACATCTATCATCATCTCATCAATATCCTGAGTCTGATAGCTATTCGTATTAGGTACTAGTGATCGGTTCGAGGAAGACATCTCGTCGAAGGTGAAAAAGGACTTTGTTGAAGTCGAAAATTATGATGATTATGTAAAAGTCTGAACCACAAAAGATTGCGTTGACCAAAAGATAGCACTTGTTAAGATCAGAAGATGGTATGATATTGTAAGAGATCGAGAAACAAAGTTTAGGTCGAGGTTTAAGTAGTAGATGATATGCTTTACGGGACAAGAGTGCGTCATCTTATGGCCTGTATCCACGGGAACAGTATGACTATTATATGGATACTGTAAAACTGATCATGAGTGAATATTATCTAGTACAGAAGAGGTGAGATGAGTTAATAACTCGTTAGTTAATTGTGCGCCCAGAACTCGCCTGTCAAGGCTCGAGTACGGTATGTTATATTGACTTGAAAAACACGATGACTTGATAAGCTGTATAGTGGGGGACTTCCAAAAATTTGATATTTTATTTACTGATTGTAAATTCACTGAATATTTTGCTATTTTTCTATATCTATGGGTTAATATTAATAAGTCGCTGCAATTTTCCAAGTCGTCGTAGTATAATGTTTTGAAGAGGCAAATAATCCTGTTAAATTAGTGCTAGATCCGCGCTTGGGTGATTCACTTTCTTCTTTTCTTGATGTATATTGATAATCTGAATCGAATTTTGCAGATCTAAAATAGGTAGAACATCTTTAGTTAAGACCATAAGATAAAAATAATGTTTTTTTACGCTTCCGCTGCCACTGAATATTATGATTCTTTTCTCAAAGCATTTTGTTATTGGTATATTTAAAGTATAATTTAAATTATTATCAACTTTTTGTCCTAGTAAATTCTATACTTCTCTGCTCATGGATGCCTTCACAAATATCCTCAGCTCACAAAAGCAAACTTGTCAATTTTGTTGCCACGTCCATGACTCTCCCGCTCAATAATACACCCAATGAGCTATAGCACAATTAGAATCCTGTAGCTTCAATCCATTTTGCATATGAACCCAGGCTCATTTTTTCCTTCTTGTCCTCTAAAAAATATTCAAAGTGTATTCTGTTATTTTTCCAGATACTTGCTGGTCTCCAATAGCTTCTTCATTTATTCAATGTCGCGTGTCTTGTATTTTCAATATCCTCCTCTATCATCTTAATGATCTCAGCAGCCTAGCTCCCCCCCTTGCCGTATGGATTAGGGAGATAATAATGTTTATCGATATCACCTGACATGAGCTGATAGCTGACCAAAATATTGAGTTCGTAATCGTTCAATCTTCTTCTCCTTCTACGAGCATTGTGAAATTCATAGTGGATAAATGCGTTTGGTATAATCGATGTTGTGGAGACTAGAATTATCTACACTTCTCAAATTTCGATGATGACAATCCAAAGCAATTTGTATCATCTTGTAAAAATCTCGATAACAGAATCAAAGTCCAGGTTTAAATAAAAAGCACACAAGCTACAGTACTTACAGTAGTGCCTCGTCTAACATCATCGGAGCCCGTAGAGTATCAAGGTGATTAACATATGTTGTAGGTTTAGTTGTAAGTGAATAGGATCTAATAATTCAATTATTTGCTGCATAATTTACTTTTTTAGCATATCTATACTATGTACATTCATGTCTTCGGCGTAACGGTATACCACCTGTAAATTCGAATATATACAGTCGATTTTCCCACTTGATTTCCCGTGAATACTAAAAAAATAAGAGACCATTGTAGCAAATCAGGTTGTATCAAATAGAGGTTAAAAGGAAAGTCGCATAAGACGAAGTGCTTACTACATTTCCTGACAGCGACCTATCTAAGGCTGGCCTTACGCCTAAGGTTATTTATTAATGGAACTGTTCCTATCAATCATTTCGACTAGAAGCTGCTATTCAGTATCAAAGATAAGACTCATGGGTCTAAATGAATGGGTTATCTAATGAGACATCACAGTTTACTTTGTAACAGCTTTCATCGCCATTTCAAGTGTCATTGAATCTGATGTATTTGATAGATTCCTCCATATATTTGTGATGTAATGGCCATTGCTACCATCTACTACTATCATGTATTAGTCCCTGAATGATGCTCAAACAACCGAATCAGGGAGAGCTATCTACCCAGTCTGTCTCCTCTGTCCTAAATACCGAAATGCGCCTACCCATTCCTTCGCTGCAAAAAAATTCAGAAATCAATTGCCTCGATCCACTCCACATATAATCCTGAGTCTACCAACTCCACTTTTCGGCTTCTTTTATCAAATAAAGATTCGAAGTGTTGTGAGTTTTGGGCCCAGATACACGTATAAACCCAGAATTTCCTCCACTTCTCTACATTTCGATGTCTATTCAGATCCTTTTCGACTGCCTGAATCGCTTCTGGCATCCAATCCTCCCCCTTATTGAAAGGGTTCGGGAGGTGATGGTGAACATCTTTTGTATTCCTTTCTATGTCCGAGTCGCATCTGCTTTCGTGGGGGACGCGATAAAAGTGCCCTCGGGGGAAATCGTAAGGAGGCATTCTAAAATCAGTTGAATCCCAATAACTAAAGTATCTAGCCCTCAAATTATCAAGTTTTGTAGCGTAAAGCGGGTATGTTATTTGTACACAATCCAAGTTTTCAGAATAGTCCCCATAGATAGATCGTAGAATGAATCTGGATGGAAGCGTCAGGTACCTGTATCGAGGACCTATCCAATTAGATATTAAGTCTGGAAGTTTGGTAGTTCTTTCGTAGAGGCGAATTGAGCCATCAAGTAGCTCTAGATGCATCGCCTCTGGATACACTGTTCTGTGGATTTTGTAAAGCCCTGAACAAGTGAGTCCAAGACATGTACTTGAAATGGGATCCAAATATTTCCATATCTCAAAAATCATCTCCATTGGTAAGACAGTTTGTATGGAAGATTTGATCTCCTCATCGTTGTTCGTAATTGACGTTGATGACTTGGGATCGCCTATGTGGTTCTTTTCTGTGGAAGCCATCTAAGTAGATAAGTGATAATACTAACAATTTAGGGGTTGTTGTAAAGAAGACGGCTTTCCTAATAATAGCAATTTAAAGTCGGAGGGGATATCGTGATGTGGTAAGAATCTAAGAAACAAAAACTACCCCGAGAGAGACCAAAGATTAAATAGTAGACAAAAGTCCCTGTACTTACATTAGCGCCTCATCTATAATGTAATCACCAGAATCCGTAGAATATTACCGTTACTAGTACGGTTGGCACGTATTAAAAAATGAAAAAAATGAATTGAAAGTTTACGACAACATGGCCAACCGTATACTAATAAGGCAGCTTGTGAATTGACTGTCCATTCTCTTTCTCACTAAGTTAATTCAATACCTCAAACTAAACTTCAAATTAGTCCTGAAATACTTTCACACGGAGAATAGCCTCCCTCACCCCCAAGCTCTCCCTCGTGGTATTAGGTGACAGCGAACCCAAATCGCGGTCATGGCGATTCTGCCATTAAAGGTAAATAGTATCTAATACAAGAAAAATAAGATAATTCAGCAACTTGCTAAGTAGTTTGCTCTTTGGGCGTATATAAACGATATTAGTTCCCCATATCTTCATCATACCAATAAAAGCACCTACGGATTAGAACATATATAACTATTTCTCACACTCGAGTTCTCCAATCTACCATGGAATTACAATCTGATTGCAACAGTATTCAAAGTATATTATATGAATTAGTAGACAAAATAATCTTCATGAATGACTCCAGATCATCTCTATAGCGGCTCCAGACATATGATGACCTCCAATAGCGACGCCATACTTCAATGCTAGCGTGTCTGCTACTGTTAATATCTTTTTTAATTGCGGAAGTTCTTTCAACATGACAAAATCTAAACCAGCTTTTCCGCTCCCATCTAGCATTCCTTCGACTATCTTCTGATATATACTCAATATCCATAGTATGTACCATCGACTCATTTCAAATATCATTTAATCTAGAGAAGCCCACTTGAATAGTTCTTTTACGGAAAAGTACCAAAATATCTCGAGTAAGAATACTCAGAAGCATAACACTACACGATAAAATACCAACCTAATAAAACCACCAAAAACAATACCATTTCTCTCTCAAACCTAAATATCAGTCTCCACGATACTATGTCAAGCTTCAATTCCTCAATCTTATGCTCCTCTCAAATTAGAAATTAGGAATCTCAAAACTCTATATCTATATCTATATCTATATCTATATCTATATCTATATCTATATCTATATCTATATCTATATCTATATCTATATCTATATCTCCATCCTTGGCTCGACTCTTGTCTCACTCTTCTCATTCACATCTATATCTACATTCTCATCCACATTTACACCTACCTCACATTCCCGCTCAACAACCTATTCAATACCACCTCCAACTTCCATCTCTTCCCCTCCCATTTTATTCCCTCTCCATTTCGATATTCTATCAAATATACCCCTCATACCCAACCACTAATTCATTGATTTATCCATCCCCATCTACCCTATACATTACATATCAACTCCCAACCTAAACATACATCCAGTTTCCTTTTCCCTTCCTACTCTCGATTATCCCTTCTTTTGCCTGTATCAATATCTACCATAAAATTAACTACTATCTCGTACCAAGTACCAAGTACCAAGTATAGAGTATCAAACATCAGCCCATCATCCACCCATCCATTATAAAATTCTCACAAATCCGAGATCTCAAAAACCCATACATAATTTAATAACATCTCCTAGCACATCCTCACCCCTTCTCTATCTATCTGGCTCTCAAATATCTTTCCTTTTACTTTCACATCGACATCCTAATCGTCCATATCAGAAACTCACATATCAGCTCATCGATCCCCTTGTCCCTTCCCCCTTCCCCCTCCTTCTCCATATCAACATATCAACATACCAATTTCAATAATATTTCCCCAGAGAACCTTCCATGAATACCCCCCATTCCCAAGTATTTTAAGTCCCAAATCCAGAAGCTTAGAACTGCATCTAAAATTAAACTCTAGCTTTTATTTCTCCCGCCTCCTCTATTCCTCACATTTCCTGACATATCTATCTATATACACCCCCTCCCACTCCCACTCCTACGCTCACCCTGTCACTCATCTCATCTGGTCTCACCTCACTTCACTCATCAAGCCATCCATCCATCCATCCATCCATCCATCCATCCATCTACCCCACTCATCTCGATTCCAAACTCTCACCCACCTCACATATACAAGGCAAATGCCAATACGAGTCTTTTCCCCGCCATCATCAACATAAGATCTCCTTTTCATATTTCATATTTCATATTTCAGATTTCGGATTCCATTCTTATATTTCCGTACTTTCCCTCCCCTCTTCCATCATATCCCCCATCCATTATCATCACCTCTCCACTCTCCACTCTCCATTCATCCATTCATCCATTCTCACCCCTTCCTATACCCAAATAAACACTATACCCCAATTCTCCACTGGCACTCTACCTATCGATATCACGTCTTCACTTCGAGTCAATCGCAGCCTCTAATATATATATATATATATATATATAAGACAGAATCAAGAACCAAAATATCCATCCATCCGAGTCTATTCATCACACATAAATAAATAAATAAATAAATAAATAAATAAATAAATAAATAAATAAATAAATAAATAAATAAATAAATAAAACTATCCTCTTCTCTTCTCCAAGTCCTCTCTTCTCTCCAAAAAATCATTATCAAACTTATATGTACCAGTGAGTAGTTTGTACTTGCCAGTGGCTTTAATTTCATCGGTTTATGTTTGTTTGGTTGTTTGTTTATTTATTTATTTATATATTTATTTATATACTTACATGGCACATGAGACATAAAATTAAAAAAAAAAATCGTAGAGCAAATACGCATACATATAGATAAATAAATTTATTTCCAATTTTTTGATATAATATATACTCATACTTCTCCTGCATTCTTCTCCTGCATTCTTCTCCTGCATTCTTCTGTTCGCAACTAACTTGAAAGGTATATCCAATCTAAGCGATTTCCCAATCCGATCGATCGATCCGATTCAATTCAATTCAATTTATATATGTTGTGCAATGCAACTTGAATTAGCAATCGATCTTTATACAACTTCCTATTCTCCTATCGTATGTCTCCCGTCAAGGAATTCAAAAAAAAAAACAAAAAAAAACAAAACAAAACAAAAATCTCCTTTGTTTTATACAACTCCCAATGAGTCTTCATTTGTAAAAATGGAGGGGTTTCGTAATATATAGCAATTCTCAACCCCCCACCAAAACCAAAACCAAAACCAAAACCCCACCTACAACTTCGCCACCCCCATCCCCCTCCACCCCGCCTCCATAGCAATCAACTCCGCCGCCCTCTCCCCAATCGCCAACACCGTCAACATAGGATTAATACTCGTCATCGTGGGGAACACCCCCGCATCCGCCACTCTAACCCCCTTGACCCCTCTAACCCTCAACTTCTCATCGCAGACCGCCATTCTATCCGCATCGCTGCCCATTTTCGTCGTCCCGGCCGGATGGTACACAGTATGTGCTACTTTTCTCCCGTATTCCCAGAGCTGCTCATCGGTGACTAGGTCTGGGCCGGGGGCAACCTCGCGCTTGAGCCAGTTTTTGAAGGGCGCTTGTTTTGCGATTTCGCGGGCGGCTTTGAGACCGGCTACGATGGTCGCGGCGTCGTAGCCTTCGGGGTCGGTGAAGTAGCGGAAATCGAGGGAGGGTTTTACCGAGGGGTCGTTGGAGGTTAGGAAAATGCGGCCGCGGGATCGGGGGCGCGGGATGTTGGGTGTCATGCAGAAGGCATTTAATGGGGCATCGTAACCCAATCTTGCGGTATTGAGACAGAAGGGGATTTGGTAGCAGTGCATCATGATATCGGCGATGGTTCCGTCGGGGAGGGCTTTGGGGTTGAGTTCGGGATGGGTGTGGAATTTTGCGGCGTTGGGGAGTTCGCGACGGAGGAAGATTCCCGCGTCGCTGTCCATGGTTGTTTGTGGGGGGACTGGGGCGTTGAGTTCCCACATGATGATGGATTCGGGATGGTCGATTAGGTTTTCGCCTACGCCGGGGAGGTTGTGGATGACGGGGATGTTGAGGTCTTGGAGTTGTTGGGCGGGGCCGATTCCGGAGAGGAGCATCAGACGACAGGTATCGACTGCACCGGCACAGAGGATGGTTTCGATTTTGGGGGAAACGGTGAGCTTTTCTCCGGATTTTAGGGTCACGTTTACGCTCTTGACGGTCTTGGTGGAATCGATGTTGAGTTTGCTGACCCAGGCGTTGGTGAGAATGGTTAAGTTTGGACGATTCTCGGCACCGCGGAGAATTGGGTGGATGTATGCTACGGAAGCGGAACTTCTTCGTCCATCATCTGGATTGTAGGATACTGAGAAGAAACCTACACCTTGTTGAAGACTTCCCTTTTCACGAATTTCATGGTTGAAGTCATGAATGATGGGGATATCCATAGCGGTAGAGCAAGCTTGAATCCAATCTTTACAGATTTGATTTCGGTGACGTGGGTGAACTGGGTTGATTTGATTGCGTAGGTTATCAATTAAACGCATCATGGTTTTGAAACCCCATCCTTTACATCCTAAACTTTCCCAAATTTGACAATCATACTCAAATGGACGGAAAGAAATCAAAGTATTATGAGAAGAACAACCTCCCAATACCTTTGCACGTGAGTGTCTAATATATGAGTTTCCTACATTTTGATTAGTGATCTATGTTCCAGACCTCTCTTTAAGGATTCGAAATTCACCATTTGGTTGTTCGGTAGTTCCATAATCATAATCCAAATCACCACCAAGTAAAGTAAGCCAGTCCTTAAGCTTCAAAACTTTATCATTATTAAAATCACTTGGACCACCCTCAATGATAAGAATCTTCTTATTTGGCAAATATTCCGAAAGTCTACTTGCAATAACACATCCTGCAGTTCCACCTCCAACAATGACATAGTCAAAGTCATTGACTTGAGATGAAGAAAGAAGATCTGTAGTCATCTTTCCGTATTGATGAGGAAGTTGTGATGATGAGGTTTGTAATATTTCTAAAACGATAGGATCGAAGAAGGGATGATGTATTCCAAACGAAAGAATGAGAGGAAAAATAGTTTTAAGAGGAAGTTGATGAAACTATTTGTAATTTCGAAACAGTGAACGAGTTTACTACCTTGGATCTCGAATTATTCTCAGGTGATTTTGATTCTTAAAGAAAGGTGGAATATGTTCCGTATCGGAATTGATATCCTAGTCAAGGCTCAAGGAGGGCTGGTTGTATTGTGGGTATCGGTATATGGGTCTTGAATTGAAGGCGGTATGTACGCAAGATGATCAATGAGGAGGAGAACGGAACCTCTTTTTTTTTAGAGAGAGAGAGAGAGAGAGTTTTTAATATGTAATCCGTAATATGCAATCCGTACTATGTAATTCAGTAATAATGTATTAAATATTATTTTAAGAATGAAACTGATTTCTTATGGGAGGTTGAAAGATAAACAGGAATAGAAAAGATTGAGAGGCTTGAGATATCTTTCTTCTCTCTATACCAGTATCTTCTTCTTATGAAATTAATGAATGATGGTGAGAGTGAATAATAATAATAAGATAGAGAAGGAAAATTGAAGATTTATATAAAATCCTAATTAATTTTTTTTTTCCATCTTAGCCCTAAGGAACTAAAAAAGATTAAAGTTTTGGAATTTCATCATAGATTTAATTTTAGTCTGTAATAGAGATTTTTGGTACTAGAGACTAGAGACAGTAGTGCTCACCACTCACATATGATATGGTATGGTATGGGTATGGTATGAGTATGGTATGGTCTGGTATGGTATAGACCGTATAGACCGTATAGGAGTGAATAAGGAAAAGTCTCTCTCTATGAATGACCTATTGACCTATTGAATGATGTTGAACCCATGAGGTTATAGATAATTGAACCAATGGAATATGATATGAATTGATTGCTGACTTTAGGGAATCAATCATAATCGTATAATCATCATCGTTATCATTATCATCATTATCATTATCATCATCATCATCATTTTTAGACTTAATAATGAGTTAATGACCATATTAGAAGAAGCTGGGTTTGGGGGAAAGATCCCGACTTTTCGCTCTGATATAGTATATATTTACAGGATTGTTTGAAGTTGAATGAATAGCTCTATATATATATATGGCTATATATAATCAATCATCTTGTTTTCTATATAAGGAAAATACTTTACGTTGAAGACGTTGAAGACCTTACCTCTAAGATAATAATAACTTTGATCCTTATTCCCATAATGAATAAAATCCTTGAGCCATGAGGACCCCCCTAAGCACAAAGGAAAATCATCATAGAAAGGAAAAGTCAAGTCACGATGCTCACCTCTGATAGTCATAGTAATGAAAAAAATGAAAGGGATTTTGAGGGATCTTGAGGGATCTTGAGGGATCTTTTTCTCTGATGTCGATTAGTGTAACAATTGTCGGATTCCACTAGTATCAAAATAGGTTTAGTTTCTTCATAAGCTCAAGGACTTGGATCATATTGACCAATGAAAACTCTCATTGATAAAGCTACCTTGTAAATCATCCTGATGCCAAGCCTTTATACTGAAAATCCTTGTTCTTATGATTCAATACCATTTATTTGACTTTTTTGATCTTTTTTTTTTTTTTTTTCCAAATCTAGTCTTTTTTTCCCTTGATGATATAATTTGTACTGATAAATATAATAAATATAATAAATATGATAGATTGGTTCACTTGTAGATTATTATCAATATCTTCATCCATTTATGACCATGATAATACTTTGATAATCAATCAATTGATCAATTGGTACGCTGTTATCTGATGATCAAAAGGCTCTTCCTTCTTATCACTTTTCAATAATTCAATTGCATATTCTAACTTCTAAACTACCATACCGATATCATTTCTATTTCTATATTATGAATACAGAACTGTATACGAATTAGAAACCTTGGAATACATACTCCAATGATCCATCAAAGTAGCCAAGGTGGTGGTTGATTTTTATCGTGTGATCTCTTTCCCAAAAAGATCCCAGACCAGAATTGACCGTTATATCTCCATCTCTCCATCTCTCCATCCCTCCATCCCTCCATCTCCATCTCCATCTCCTTCTCCATATCCATCCGTCATTCCTTTAGTTATTTAAGTTAGTTACTTCCTTACTAAGATCTGAATATCGATTCTAACTTAATTGGAAAAAGTTGGAACTCCCTACTCCAAGACTTTTGCCCCACTAATAAAGAAATTGTTTTACTTTTCCACATCAGTACTTCCGTACCAGTTAGACCAAGTACTTCCCTACCAGTGGATTCTGGATCCACCCATTCTGGATCCGCCACAGAGGGACAAGGTTTATTACTACTTTTGTAGCTATGATAGCTTTGAAACTAATAAATTATTATTTTTGACTGCTTCTCTACGTAGGTACTCGTTGGTCCTGCTTTGATTTGACATACTATTATTTATTACTTCCATTGGTAAGAGGAAGAAGACATCAATTCAAAATAATTTGAAATACTATTATATTTCATATCATATCATATCATATCATATCATATCATATCATATCATATCATATCATATCATATCATATCATATCATATCATATCATATCATATCATATCATTTCATTTCATCTCAAAATATCAAAATGTCTTCTTCATATTCAGAACAACAACTTTATTATAATGGAAAGGTTCAATCTGCAACCTCATCGGAAACATTTAAAACAATCAACCCCGCCACGGGAAAACCCATAACGGATGTACAAAAAGCTTCCAATTCCGATATCGATTCCGCAATTGCATCCGCAAAAAAAGCTTTCCCATCATGGTCTCAAACTCCCCCAATAATTCGTTCTCGAATTCTTCTCAAAGCCGTCAATATTCTCCGCGAACGAAATGATGAGATTGCCAAAATCGAAACCATCGATACCGGAAAAGCATACTCGGAAACAAGCGCGGTAGATGTTGTAACCGGAGCAGATGTATTAGAATACTTTGCAAACCTCGTTGCAAGTGGGGGTATGAATGGAGAAACCACACAATTAAGACCAGATGCATGGATATATACCAAAAAGGAAGCATTGGGCGTATGTGCTGGAATAGGAGCATGGAATTATCCCATTCAAATCGCGCTCTGGAAATCAGCTCCTTGTTTAGCTGCTGGAAATTGTATGGTTTACAAACCATCTGAAGTAACTCCCTTACATGGATTGATACTTGCTCAAATCTTCACTGAAGCTGGTGTTCCCCCAGGAGTTTTCAACATAGTTCACGGTGATGGTTCAGTAGGTGGTTATTTAACCAGTCACCCCTCAATCGCCAAAGTAAGTTTCACAGGACAAGTATCAACCGGACAAAAAGTTGCCTCCTCCGCCGCCGCAGGCATGAAATACGTAACGATGGAACTCGGCGGTAAAAGCCCTTTGATCATTCTTCCCTCCACGAATCTCGAAAACGCCGTCGACGGAGCCATGATGGCCAATTTCTACAGCACCGGCCAAGTCTGCACAAACGGCACCCGAGTCTTCATTCCCACCTCTATGAAATCCGCCTTCGAAAAGCGTCTCCTGGAAAAAATGCAATACATTCGCGCCCTCGAACCCATGGATCCATCCAGTAATTTCGGACCCCTGGTATCGGAAATCCATCACAAGAAAGTCCTCAGTTATATCGACCACGGAATCAACGAAGATAAAGCCACACTCCTCTACGGCGGCTCCTCAAAACCAACCAATATCCCCTCAGGCCACGAATCCGGTTTTTGGGTCCAACCCACCATCTTCACAAACTGCACCGATGCCATGAAGATCACGCGCGAAGAAATATTCGGTCCCGTCCTCTGTATCCTCACCTATGATACCATCGAAGAAGTGATCGCTCGAGCCAACGACACGAAATTGGGATTGGCGGCAGGTGTATTCGGAAAAGATATTAACGAATGTCATGAGGTGGTTGGGCGACTGGAGGCGGGAATTACGTGGATTAATACGTGGGGGGAGAGTCCGGCGGAGATGAGCGTGGGGGGGTGGAAGTTGAGTGGGGTGGGGGTGGAGAATGGGAGGAGGGGGTTGGGGGCTTGGGTTAGGGAGAGGAGTACGTTGGTTCAGGGGGGTGGGGGGGAGGTGGGAACGGTTTTTTGTAAGTTGTAGGTTTTGGTTTTTGAGGTGGGGGGGGGGAGGATGCAAATTTTCGATGGTAGGGAGGAGGGATTATAAAACAGAATAGAGGAAATTGAAAAGATTGGGGGAGAAGAAGAAGAAGAAGAAGAAGAAGAAGAAGAAGAAGAAGACCAAAGTGCAACTGTTTGGGCACCTACTGCACATACAGTATTTCATCAAATCATCAAATCATCAAATCATCAAATCATCAAATCATCAAATCATCAAATCATAAAACCACGAGATAGATACATACCACGCGTTATGGATATACATACATACATACCTACAACACAACCCAGAATACCCAAACCAACCAACCAACCACGCACCCATCAATCACACATCTATCCACCCATGCACCTCATCAAGAACTCTTGGATATGTTTCTCCTTCCATCCTTCCATCTTTCCTTCCATGCATCGATATATATATATGTATATATACATATATGTATATCGAACATTAAGTTATCTATTCGTCGAGAGAAGAGAAGAGAAGAGAAGAGAAGATGAGCTAGCTAGCTGGCTATTGCAGTATGAATTTCTTATCGAGTACTTTGCGTTGGAGTATTCTTGGGTTGGATGGATGGGTTGATGGATGGATGGATGGATGGATGGATGGATGGATGGATGGATGGATGGATGGGTTGATGGATGGATGGATGGATGGATTATATATCAAGTATCAAGTAGCTTCCACTCGCTTTGATGAACTCTAGTAGTGATTCTAATTTTAAATGCACGGCACACTTACATACATACATATATACATGCATACTTAGCCCATCTATCCATCTAATCATTCTATTCATTCCTCCTTAATACTATACTATATCTCTTTATTATCTCATCCTATCTATCCTATCTATCCCATCTATTCCAACAACCCACATCCCATCCCCCTATCTTATCATTCCTCTCCTTCTCCCCATCTCTCCTCTCTCCTCTCCATCTCCTTCTAACCAAATACCCAACTCACTCATCACCTACCCACCTACCTACCAACCTACCTACCAACCTATTCAACTCCCCTCTTACCCACTCTACTCCCACTCGTTTCGGATATCCCCCCCCTCACCTCATCTCACCTCTAACATCTCATTTCCTCTTATCCATCCATCCATCTATCTATCTATTTATTTATCTGTCTAAATACCAAACCATGCTATACAAATTCATATAATATAATATAATCCAATGCAAATGCAAATGAAACGAGATGATCGCCCACCGCGCGATCTACCTAGCTCTCTATTCTTCCTTAAATATCATGTTCGTTATTACTTTTATATATATACATATATATATATAAACAAACTGGCAAATAAACAATAGCAATAGCAATAGCAATAGCAAAGGTATAATTCAAGTTGTATAATTATATATTTGTATTTTTCATCAACCCATGCATGTATGCATCTATCTCAACCCTGAACTACTTATCTTATCTTTTCTTATTCTCCTCTCCTCTCATTTCCATTTCCATTTTCATTTCCATTTCCAATACCAATCCCATACCCCCTAATCAACTTCAAATATACAACCCCCACATGTCCTCTCCTCCCCTCCCAACAACCTCCTTCCCAACAATCTCCTACCCAACTCAACCCCATTGATTAAAACTAGAAACGCCCTCTCCCCTCCCATCGCTTCACAACATCTCAATCCAAATATCATCAAACCAACCAACCAACCAACCATCCATCCATCATCCAAAGAACCAATCAATATTTACAAAAACACCCATCCATCCATCCATCCATGACTTCATACAAAAAACCCCCAGCCAGAACGTTCGATGCATCCAAAAAAAACGCCAAGTCCGACCTAATTCCAATCCCATCATCTTCATTTTAGTATCCATACGATACGACACGATATCGAACCAGAGTTACCACCTCAAGCGTACGTGATATATTTTGCTCTCAAGCCCTCCTCCATTACTTAATTCTCTGTAACCGATATCCATTCCCAAGATTCATGCATCTAATAGTTAAAACCGCCATAGTTCGAGTTTCGAGGACGCATATGTGGACTGTCTTGATAGTCCATATCCTGATAAACAGTAGTTCTCCTATCCTCTTCGGGTAATAACTCCTTGACCTCCCAATTATTCTGCTTGACACCAACCGAGAACTCGAGATCTTCTTTTGTGATAGAATCCCAGTACTGTTTTATCATTAGAAACATAATACATAATAACAAGGTGGGGGGGGGGGGGGTAAAGAGAAGAAAAACAAACCTTATAAATCATCATAACAGCAAGAAGGTTAGCAATAGTAGCAAAGAACAAACCATCCAAGTAATGTTGAATAGCATTACAAATGGTGCTACTAAAAGCATAAAGAATGACCTGACCAGCCGCGAAAAAGAAAACCGCAAATGCAAGTTCTCCCAAAGGCCAACGATCCTGAAGTGTATTTACCACAAGAATAACCTGCATCACGCCATATATAGCCAACTCGACCGCGGAAAGAAGATAGAGGACAATAAAGAGTCCAATGGTAGAAGTAGGGCCCAATCCCGCCCACGAGAAATAAGTAGCCAGGGAAACCAAAAAAGTAACAGCAAACATCGCCAAACTAATCGATCGAAGCATCCAGACGGAAAGCGGGGTTCCATCTTCATATAATTGGAAACCGACGAATCCATTGATTAATAAACTAACGGTAAGTGCAGAAGTGAGACCGTTTTGGATAGCGGAGAAATATGGGTAAGGGCCTGTTCCAGGAGGAATAACGCCGGAATCGAGGAGGAGCGAAAAGAACGTTAGAAGCATATATATGTAAAAGAAAGTGGTGATTTCCTTTCTCCCTAAATAACTGAATTAGCACACCAGTCTCCGTTTTAATCTCCCCATTGAAATCAATCCTCAACTGTATTATCCCGACCCCAATATATCTTTATCAAAAAAACAAACATAAACATACCAACAGCCGTAAATTTACTCCTAACATGCAAAATCATCACCACCGTCATAAGAAGCGCCGAAATATGCACAAAGCTCGCGGCGCCCTGGAAAATAATCGTATTGGCCAACTCGATATTTCGAGAATAACAATTCGCCTCGATGCCATGACTCCCCTGAATCGTTGAGATCTTTCCTACTACGGCGCATAGTGGGACCGCTGCTTGTTCGCAGATCGAGTAGAAGTCGCCGAAACCCATTTTTGTATCGTATGTATAGTCGTCGTTATATGTGATATTGTTGTTGTTGTAAGAGGTGAGGTGAGAAGATCGAAGTCAGTCAGTCGGTCAATCGGTCAGCGGCCGCGAGGAATGCCCGCTGGCTGTGTCGACAGATCGATATCACTATTGTAAAAATTCTGCAGCGAGTGAAAAGCGATATAGCGATATTGAAAGTAGCGAATGTGGTAAATAATTCCTGGGATGGAGATGTGATGTTTTGATGGAGATTGTAGAGATTGTGGATGAGGGGAAGTCGTTCGTTCCTGCCTTGATCAAGGGTAAATCACCAATTAGGGACAGGTAATTTTGGAGATCTCGTAAATCCCTGGAATATCTTTTTGGTTGGCGGCGAAACCAAATTTTTTACGAACTTGGACCAAAAATAGATTTTGTTGCCTCATATTTAGGGTGTAAAGTTTATCATATGAGATACACGTGAGCTCTATACATGTGATCCAATTCTGTTTCATTGATGTTTACTTCTACTTAGTTTTGAGTATGTGAATTTTGATATGATAACTTTGAGGTTCAGCTCAACGTTTGACATTGGCTAAGAAACTAATGCAGATTGCCTTGATCTCTTACAACCGGGGCACATATTGTAGCACATTACAATTCATTGATAATCATGAACAACAGTGTACACGGTGAGATGACGCTTCTTAGTGTGAAGCCATTGCGATGATAAACGGCTTTGAACTACAGGCGTAAAACCTACCTACTCCAGCCAGGGGTATGCGGTCATCTCAACCCCAACAGCTTAGCCACAGGAACACCAGAAGCATTTGAATCGGGTTTCGGGATCATTGTACAACGGGGTGGAACGGGGCGTATGGATGTTGTTTGACAGAGAGGCTGGCCGGATAATGCGTTGCATCTCCCCCCATAAAACTAGCAATTAATGAGAACAAACGAACAAGGCTGGTTAGAATGATATTGAAGAGCGCATTCCATGAAAGGTTCCAGTTAGAAGAGACTTCAAAGCACCCACCCATATGCCTGATGAGTCCTGATGATGTGTTCGTAGTTATAGAATGATAGTAAGACTCTTGGTTTACTTTTTATTTGAGACATCGGTTTTGATCGCTGAATCTCTGAACGTCGTGAGGAAAATCATCGTTTGAAAAATTCATCGCATTGCGAGGCAACCGCCGGGTAAGTTCATGAAGTATTAAGATGTGATATATGCGTGGGACATGGTTTCTCAGTCAAATGATCCGAACTGCGCATTGGCGTTGATGGATATCTTGATTGAATAATTTCAATTTTCGAATTTGCTGATGAATTTTTGGTGATGAGGGATCCAGTTTTCAACCTGGAGATGTTACCTGGTGTTGGATGTGCGGCCTTTTGCATTGATTAGATGCAATACAGACAGGGGATCTTAAAATCGGAGGGGACATGCTAAACCTGCCGGGCCAGGCTTGTATCCCTTCCTTCCCGAGTCTCCATCGTAATTCTAATGATCAGCTTTATCTCATTCAATGACAACCTGCGTGCATATGACCTGTGAGTTAGATTGGGATTTATGAAATGCCCTTGGAAAGTTTCATCAGATAGACACGGGATAGAAAGATTCATTTACCGTGTTGCTCGGTGAGAAGCTTAAAGAAGTAGTAGCATGAACAGATAATGTGGGTGTAACACCGAAGGGGGAAAAAGTTGGTTAGTAGCCAAAAGACAAGCACAACCGGTAAAGAACACGAATGGCTTGTCGTTTTTCTTGATGCTGAGATTTATAAACACCATATCTGCATGCGACGTCGAACAAGCTGACCGAGCAGATAGCCCATTTCTTCTATTCTGTGTCTCTACAATATTACGTGGGCATGGTAATATAGTACAGCCACAAGAATGTTATGAAATTTGAGTGGATGAATGGCCTCAGAAGGAGTCTTAGAGTATCGAGATCCAAATGGTAATGATTTCATGTATGTTGTGGAATTTTGCCGGATAGCTGAAGTGCATAATGTCCGAGTCCAAAAGGTCTTTTGTCGGCGTTCCCTCAGCCTGCTCTAGCATAGCATTCTGATATTTCGAAACGTTTCCATGTTGGAAATGGTGAGCATCCCAATAATCTTATTGGTAGTACCCTCCACGAGAAAGTATGTTGTAATAATTTTGTTGAGTTGAGGAACAATGCCGAGGAGTTTTCACGATAGTAAGAAGGGCGTAACCATGGACATAAGGAGCTACGAAACCTGTGAAGACCGAGAGTACCGTATCGTTCCAATAGCAGTAGTAACTCCATCGATAGTGTCGCAGGGCCTGTAAAATATAAGAGATTGGACTGATCATTCGTGAGCCATTTGGCCGGACAAGGTAAAATGCGTTTTTTTAGGATCGAATTTGGTTTTCATTTGCTCCATGTTCTGTCCACTTTCCTTCACACTTCCAAGCTGAATAAGAGAGAAGCCGAAGCTTATCACAAGTGAAAGCTATATTACATATAATCCTAGACAATCTTGGGCAAGTTGGAGGTATACCATCCATCTCTAAAAAACCAGATCCCACTCTCCCCACGCTAGGAAGGTTGAGAACGGCGCTTGTGGCCCAGAAGAAGCGATTTACAATTGCAGTTGATCTGTAAGATCACACCAAGATTTTTGGTTCGCCTTGGCGGGTTCGGATTTACATACTTTTTACAATCTGATATGCATTCTATTCCGGAAGATCTGGTTGTCTTGTTGCTAATACCAAAAGAAGATGACGAGTACTTTCTCGTATTCTTCCGTAGAATCCCAATATAACATATTCTAGGTAGCTATCATTGCCCCAGTGACAACTAGACATCATGTAAAGTAAGGGTGTAGTACTCGTTGAACCGAAGCTCCGTGATAGCAACGCAGAAAAGATTACATTCACACCCATGAGGAGAACGAAGATCCTTGCCGAGGGGGGAAAGGGAGGACCCTTCCAAGTACTAAATTCTCATAGTATAGTTCAGAGCAACTTAAACCAACAATCAACACTCTAGAAGAGTCTCAGCATTTTCTTATGCATACACCCCGTCTCCTATGTTAACCATACCCATGTTCTTTTACGCTTTCTGCCGTGATTTATACTTCCGTATTTCACGAGCTTCATAATACGATGCCCTGGCATTAAAAGAGCCGCAGAAAATTTACAGCAGTGATATTTAATTTTGAGAATAGCCTATCCTATGGAAGATCAATTCGAGATATCGTGTGTGAGCGTCACGCCTGTTAACAGGTGGTTACTATGGTAGAGGATGCATACATTCAATCCTTTAAATCCTCCACCTCAGTTAGGAATCTTGTTAGGATCAGATAAACTCTTTCTAGAATTGAGGCGGTGAAGTGATAAAACCACAAAGTGCATTCACAGATCACAATTAAACAAGGGTGGACAGTAGAGGAGTACGTAGTAATGGAGTTAAGGAGATAGGAAGGAAAAGGCTGTGCCGCAGCCGGGTTACTTTACGGAAAACTTGAAAGGTTTGAATGTCCAAAGGAAAAGGCTTGAGGGTCGCATGAGCTGTAACACGAATTGGTGGAGCTTTAGACCGCGGTTGACGATCAAATCATGAATCCAATTTACGATACTGTAATATCGTATGTAAGAGACTAAGAGAAAAGTGTATGTGTGTGTCCCTCTATCTTCGTACAGTGTGTGTTCCGAGAAAACGGCACACGCGCGGGCATGGCAACAGGACAAGTCAGACTAATTTGCAAAGAGAGCAAATTACCACCTTAACAAGCAAAGCAACCAAGATGAGATGAGGCGGCGGTAGGGTACCTACTACCTAGGTAGGTAGGTAGGAGAGTACGGCGATTGTTAGCCAAATGGAAACATGCGTCGTCCTCGGTCCTCCCACCTTTCAAGAAAATCCCCATGAGCAGACAGAGAGTAAAAAAAAAGCCAAGAAGGACCAAAAGGTTACTCTATCTCCGTACTCTGACTCAGATTAATGGCAACACATACGAAGTATGAAATAGAACACCATGAATCGATCAAATCAATCGAATCAATGTCAATAATGAAATCCACAAACCATGATATGACACTATTCTATCTCTTTCGCAGTCAGTGAGCCACTATTTCCGCCCCCGCTGCACTACACGACACTGAAAAGACCGACCCGGCAAAGGCAAGGAAGCAATTGGGTACAGTGAAGTGGCAGCGGGACAAATTTGTTCATGCCTTCCGGCTCTGCCAAACCAAACCAAACCATTTCCAACACCGGTGATAATATTCTACTACCCCCATCCATCATCGATCCTATGCTATGCTATGCTATTGCATGGCGTGCTCATGCATCCACGCCCCTCTCATTCATGTTCAATCAATATCTAGCATGTACTATGGATGTCAGTGCAGCAGTAGTTAGGAAAACGCGGGTGGAGATGATGATGATGATGATTAGTTCTAATGCTACTTTCGTATGTTGGTTTGATATTAGAAATTATCGGTTTTGAATTTTTTGGATCCATTCGTCCATTTCAAGGTTCTATGTACGGAGTATTCCATTCCAATAGTGAATAGATGTACTATATCTAAATCTGGTGTGACTCGCCACATAGGAGGAATTACGTGAAAGTGTAAACGAGTTCATTTCTAAAGGTAAATCATGATCTCTAACAGGAATGGAATGCTTCGCGTTTGTGTAAGGCGTATGTACCGGTGCGATACAGAAATATTGACTCTAAGAATCTAATCAACTCTTCTATGGGCCGAGAGAAGACCCAACAATGTCCAACGATTGAACATACATTGCCTCCTACAATTTCTCCACCTTTTCCTCAAATCTATAGTGCTATTAGGTCAGATTCGTAGACTTTACTCTATATAGAACTAGATGCGCTGCATAGATACGCGCTCCGTAAATAAATCACGACCTTTTATCTAATGCTTCAACGAGTCGCGGGATTCGCGTAAAGTGGAAATGACCTAGAACGGGGCCTGGAAATTGGGTACAGTAAAGTACAGTACAGTACAGTGTCTAGGTAGTTCATCACCGACAAAGCAAATTTTTGTTCCCTTCCCTTGTAAAAAATTGGACACTACGCCGGCTCGCGACAACCAAATTTGTTGAACATCCATCGTGGCCCGGCGTAGCCACCAACATGTTGATCATTATTCAAGGTCATCATGAACAACATCCTCTTCGTATGTATCTCCACCTTCACGGCATCCTCGACGGCTAAGCTTGAAAAGAACCTAGTACCTAGATCGATGTGTACTGTACCTAGGTACTTTGCTTCACGATGAAGGAATCAATTTCCAATAATCATACCCAAAGCTAGGATCGGCAACAATGGA
This sequence comes from Scleromitrula shiraiana, assembly GCA_028455995.1. Taxonomy (NCBI): domain Eukaryota; kingdom Fungi; phylum Ascomycota; class Leotiomycetes; order Helotiales; family Sclerotiniaceae; genus Scleromitrula; species Scleromitrula shiraiana. The sequence goes on from JABELC010000009.1 coordinate 799,339, forward strand.
TTGCAATTTAGACCTTTCCTCATTCTACTCTGGAATGAAAATGGAACGGAAAACGACAGAAAGTTTGCGTTATTTCCCCCTTGAATAATGAAGGCAGGTTTCGAACAAAAAAAGATCATCAGGTAGGTTTCGCTGGCTCGTAAGTAGCTGATACAGTAATATCATGATATTATTGTAACGATCCAGATCCAGAACCAGGGTATCACGTATACCAAAGAAACGTTCAGCAAAATTCGGGAAGAGGAAGTTGTGGATCCGGAATTTGGAAAAGATTTGAGAAATTCAGCCACAAAAATTTATCATACTGCAATAATATAATAGGTCGCAGCCAAAAAAAAAATCACTTCACAGTCTGATTCACAAAACAGTATAGGTGGCCCCTTGTACATATCGGAGCACACCTAAGGTTAGATTGGGAATTTGCGCATATTCATTCGCATTCGCCCTCAGCAGGGCAAGGCTTGCTTACGTACCTACTACAGGTTTACTGTAGAGGTGAATGAATCTTCACTCGTTTCGATATGGGCAGGTGAACGAGGTGTCAGAATAATCTCATATACTTTCGATGTGAGGATTGTGAAGAGGCGGTGGAACAAGAATCTGCAGCCTGGAACCCGAACAAAATCCCCTAAATATCTTTCCCATGTTGGCTTAATTGAATCAAGCAATCAAGCAAGAATATGTATCTTGAAATTTGGAAAAGGACATTGAGATTCAAAACTCTCTTGGCTAACCGGAGAAGAGAATGCACTTGAGGAAAGGCTCAATCCTGGAATCCAGAGCTGGTCCATATACTAACCTGCAGCAAATGTTTGATCAGAGTCAGAAATCAAACATATAAAGGGGGTGTAAATATTATTAATAGACGACTATTCATAGTGGCACTCTCTCAAAATGTAACGAGCCAATTAGATAATCTAACTATTTCTTAAACCAACCCTTACTTTTTAGTACTCACTATAATGCGCAGGCATCACAAGTCTCATCACAACCTACCAATCAACGCAAGCACAAGTATTACCTATGCCGCCTCCAAGTGAATCGTGATTGATGGCTCTAGATTGAATCGATCACCATAAAGCTTTTGAAAAGCCTTGTCATGCCAGTCCAGTACCAGGACCGACCAGCGCTTGCGAAGTTTGCATATCATCCGAGCCCCAAGCCAGCCCATCGCATCCAATACGTAGCTGTAAGCATTAATAATTAACCAACCTACACAGACAGACTACAACCACCCCTAGTCGATAACGTTCCTTAACATAGCATGGCGTCTTTATGATCAGATCGGATACGGTACCAGTCAACAAACCGTACCAAGACCAAGCAACGACCAAGTGACCAAGCAAGACCAGACCTACCTAAATTGATACAATAACCAACATAACATACCTAGCGTTTTATGCTCCCTTCAAACTTGTTTTTTTCCTGCTTGCTGTGCTTGCTGTGCCAAACGCATCGCTCGCATCCACCGTATCGTTATTACTACGGTATATTACTGTACTGTGTGCACACAACTTTCCACTGTTCCACGCGCCGCTCCACCACAAATTTAGATATGTAGACCTCTTTTCCTATTCCACGGAATAAATAGTAATAGTGCTGAACTAGATACTGTACTTACATCCCCGCTCCCTGTCATCCGCATCGTCCTTTTTTTTCCAAGTCAGTAGGTACGTAGGGTAAGTAAATAGTTGCATATATGGTAATATATTGATTTTATCCTATCTATCTAAAAGGAATTTAGTCAATCAATGAATCCATCAAGCAACAATAGGCTTGGTTCCCCCTACGTATTCCGGGCCGGCTATATTAGACCGCACCAAGCTGTTGGATATGTATGAGATTACAGTGTCGGTACTTTTCCCATAATGATATCGAAACGCCATGAAACCTAATACGGTATTATTAGCTTCCTTTCTCCTCCCTGGCTGTGCTATGCTATGCTTGCTATGCTTCGTTTGTTTGGTGGGCGGAATTCTATTCAATCTTAAAAATTATTATTAATGACACCCCATTGTTGGAAGAAGGAAGACACGCCAGGATCCAGCAGGACATCTGAGATTTTTCTTTTAGTAGGTTACATATAATTATTTTTTATATCTTACTACATATGTTCAATCCTAGTTTATTCCTACATCAGGAAAGTACATATGAGTAAATTAGCGAATTAGATGGTGTAAAACATACGATATAAATATAAGACAACTGAACCAATGCAAAGGCAGGCAAGCATAGCAAGAAAGGCAAAAGAATACACTTCACGTACTTTATTACATAGTAGATGTTGAAAAGAAGGAAAACAATCCAGTCAATAATTTACTATAGAAACGATTAAAGATTATATTTATACCTCCTATACTATACCATTCATACATAACTCAATCAACATTACCCCATCCATCCCCTCTCCATTCCACAATTTCATAGCTGTAGCAAATAAGAAAAGGGCATTAAACCTAGATACAGCAAGTTATTGTTTCTTTTTCTTCTATAGCCCTTGGGAGCTAGTAAAACTTAGATAGAGTCGTAAAAAGGTCTCTCCTCTTCTTCTTGGTGCAGTTCTAGTTCTATAGTTTGGTTTGGTTTGGTTTGGTTCGCTTCGGGAATATTCATTTCATTCACTCAGGTCCTCAGGAGGTCCTCATACTCCTTCACATCACACACTTTATTCTACCTTGCCACCTTCAACCACCTGGGCAGTTCATAATTTACTTTTATTTTTTATTTATTTTTTTATTACTTGATTAGGTTATGTCGTCTCTTCATTTTGTATCCTTGTAATAAGACACGAGGGAGGAATAGCAATAGAATGAGGAATATTGAACGCTTGCTTATGACATATATCCTAGTTAAAATTTTCTTATTCTCATATTCTTTTTATTACTGTATGTATGTATGTACCTAGCCTGGGTACCTTTGAATATTTTCTTTTTGGGAATCCTTCGTTGCTGTTGGTTGCCACTTGCACTCTTCTTTCCTTCCTAACCCCCTCTCCTCTTTTTGAATCTTGCAGCATCAGGTCCAGTCTCTCCTTAGATGGATGACCTTACCTTACTTGTGGTTCCTCACATTACATATTACATATTACATATTACATTACATTACATTTACATTACCTCACCTTACCTATTTTATCCATTCTCTTACTTCTCTGGATACCCATTCTATTCTATTTTCTAATTCTATCCTTCCTATCCTATCCTATCCTATCCTATCCCATCCCATCCTATCCTAGGTATCCTCTCTCGTGTCCTGTTCTATTACTATTGTCAATCAATTAATAATTAATAATCCATAATCCATAATTCATAATCCATACCTCCATACCTCCATACCCCCATACCTCCATACCATACCTGGTTCAGTGGTTCAACGCGGTGTGTTCTATGACATTTAGGAATGCGAATGAAATCTTCAAACATACCTAACACCAACACCAATATCATACTGGTACCATAATATCATTGCGTACTTTAATACAATTTTCTAGGTATCAGATCTCAATCCTTGTATCATTTTTGAGGTATCGATATTCTTTTTTATTTTTCTCCATTTTCCACCCCTCCCCTCCCTCTCTTAGAGTTTGTTTAGTAGTATTCTAGTATTCTAGTATTCTAGTATTCTACTACCTAAGGCCTAAGGTACTCTTGGAAAATACCTCGAACGGTTGAACCTTCCCAAGTTTCTAACCCCCCTTCCTTCAATTTTCATTGGATCTTCTTTCTTCCCTTTTCAAGGTTCCTTAAGAAGTTGGAAAGAGTGTCTCCAGTTTTTTATATCCATACGTACATATTTTATAATTTTATCTACGGAGGTGCAAGCTTTCCTATTTTCAAGGTTGTTGTCTTTCATATTATCATATCAATTCCTCAGATTCTTCCCATCAATCTCAAATCAATACAATACAATACAATACAATACAATACAATCAAATCAAACCAAATCAAATCAAATCGGTAAAATATCTTTCTTATGTGCTACTATACTACTAACAGTACTACTACTACCTAAGTATTTTATACTTTTTAGTTTCCTTATTTAGCTTCCTTATTTATTTTATTAAATAACTATTTCTATTTCTATTTCTATTTCCATTACTATTACTATTTCCATTTCTATTTCTATTTCTATTTCTATTTCAATTTCAATTTATTTCTATTTTCATTCTCATTATTGATATTCACTTTTCCTAAATTGATCATGAACTTGACTTGAGTTTTGTCTTTACTCAAATTCCAAGATCCAAATAATTTGTTTACTTGTCTTGCTACTCTTAAAGTTTCGTTCTAGTCCAGGAATACTTACTTCCATTACCACAACCTTCCGTTGTTTAATAAGCTATATTCACCATCAGATCGGACCTCCACACTAGATATTCACTTCCAAACGAACTTGAAGAGTCATTGTGACAAGACTACAGTCACCCCGGAATTCGAATTCGATATTGATTCCTACAACTTATAAACTTATATCTTCTTCTTCTTCCTACCCCTCATACAACTTCTCGAATTGTTCAACATCCACAGGTATTCCAACCTAAACCCAACAACCTCATGGATTTCAGATAACACAATTCATCTTTCAAAATCTCGAAACAGTAGACCGGAGGGAAAGTTCTGGAAACTCTGCAAAGAAATACAATTTGGTTCGGAAGGGTAGTTGGAAAGTTATATTGAAGGTTTCACAACCTCCATATCAAAACTACCTATTTGCCAACCAGTTGACGGATACCTCCTTCACTTCCATTCCTTTTGAACAACAACAACGCTCATTATTCCTCATGCATCAAACTTCAGTTAGACCCGCCCCGTTCGATCTTCATCTGCCTCCTACCTCACAGTCTGGCTTTGGGATTGATCGACGGAAGGATATCGTATACTCCCAACCTCTACCGCACGTCACTCCAGCAGGATATATCGAGGCTCCAGTGAAAGCTGGTCTTCGAACACCACCCGAAGACGACATGCAAACAACATACCAACCTCCAAGATACAACAACTACAACAGTCGGCAGGATGTGCCCTATACTTCAAGGCAATCCAATGGAGGCAGTTATAACAAGTCAAACGACTATAGCTTATCGGCCGCACCTACGAGGCAGATTTCTCTCATTCAACCCCCGACTCAAGCTTCAATAACTCCGAATTCGAGAGATACCCTACCTCAGATTGTGGAAACCACCTCTTACCATAAACCACAAAGTTCCCCCATCATCAGCAAACCTGCTGAATCACAACCCAGGAAAGCATCTACCGATGCCATTCAACCTAATTTACAAATACCATCTTCGATAAATAACAGTGGTGGGAGTTTGGCTGAATTTGCAGCTCAGGTAATTCTACCCCTCATACCCTTTTCAATCTCTCAAAAAAACTGACTTCGCTAGATAACATGTTTATTTTGGTTCGAATCAACGGAAATGTTACAAAAAGCCGAAGAGTTAGGTTCCGACCCAACGTTACCCGTAAAGAGAATGAGAGAAGAGGCTATGCCTTCCAGTGGCTTCAGAAAATGGGTTGTTACGATTCTTTTGACTACGCAGGTCACTCAAAACGTTATTCTCTTGGCGCTTCTTTTTATCTATCGATTGAAAACCATTAACCCGGCGGTCAAGGGGCGAAGTGGAAGTGAATATCGACTTTTGACCGTGGCGTTGATGTTGGGTAATAAATGTACGTTTTTGGATATAAAATGTTGAACACTTTTACTAATAACTTTTTAGTTCTCGATGATAATACATACACCAATAAGACGTGGGCTGAGGTTTCTGGAATTTCAGTTACCGAAATTCACGTTATGGAAGTCGAATTTCTGAGCAACATGCGCTATAGTCTACTCGCTTCTAAGGACCAATGGAGTGATTGGCAAAAGAAGCTTGGAAAATTCTGGAGTTTCTGTGACCGAGCATTGAAGGCACCCCAATCATTACCTTCGCCAATTGCAGGCTCCATGTACCACACGAATCTTCCCTCGCCTCCTGGATCAATGCAATCCTCGCCTCCATCACTAGTGAATCCATATCCGCCTACCAATGTATCTTACAATTACAATTCACAATGGTCATCGAACAATAGCACAGCTCAACTTGTATCACCATTAACCTTAATTCCGGAACAGGATTTCCGTCAAAATTCAAGGAAAAGAAGTCTGGTGGAAGACGCCGAAGAGCCAGTTGCAAAGCGTGTAACAAGATCAACTGTACCCACAACAAATGTCCCGGCGAAGTACAATCCAAGTGCCCCTGCCAGACCTCGTTTACCTGTACCAAATTTGACAATTTCAACAAGCCAATCTATGCATATTGGTTACAACGGAATCACGAGTTTTCCGCAGAACGCACCACTTTTACCTCCACTTAATGGTCGAGCAATGTCGGCGGTCTTCCCAACTACCCCCACATGGACGCCACCTGTTTCCAACTTGACCCCTATTGGATCATCAAGTCAACATGGTACACAAACCCATACTCAATATGGTACGCCATCTCGTCGACATAGTCCTCGTCCTGTTCAAGATCTTCTCTCTTTACTTCCTTCGCCAGTTAATGGCTCATTCCCGGGACCAAACCCTGGTCACATATCACCATCGGTTTTCTACCAACAACGTAATTCGCCATACAAACCAGTTCGTCACGTTAATACTCTTCTATTCCCGCCACCGTCCAATTCAATGCACGAGTACGCCGCCAATGCAAATCAAATGCATTATCAGCCATTAGGTAAACGTCATGATTATCGATCAGGTGTCGTACCTGAATATGGTCATCATACTCAACCGTGGCCTGTACTTCCTCAACCAAATTTCAGCTCATAATTCTCTACTTTCATGAACAAGATTTGCGAATTGATGAGTGGTGATTTCCATCACACTTTCAACGGTCACTTTCCACATTTTCTATTTTAGGGTCATCAATCAAAGAAAGTCGAATCTTCCCTTACAAAAATAAATAAGGGAATTCGCATATCAGCAGGGCATTGTAACATGGCGTTTTCTGATTTTAATACTATGATTTAGTTTTTTCTTTTCTTTTTGGGGTTGTTTAGCAACAATAGCGAGGCTTCTTTGTCACTTTAGCCGGAAGCGTGATATACCATTTGCATTGCATGCATCAAAAGAGGCGTTTTTGGTCATTTTTTTTTCACGTCATCGTATACTATGCCACTACTGCATCGAATGGATTTCGATAGTAGAGTGGCTAGATTGGACGTTTGTACTTCTTAGCACGATGTATTTTGTTATTTCAGCGGAAAGGGACAAGGCGGGGTTAGGAGAAGGGGAATTATCTTTCTCATATGAATTTCTATGATGAAGATTTTTCATTCATGGTTGAATGAATGGATAGGGGAATGAATATATGGATGGGGAATATTATATTCGGTGGAAGGGATAAGGGATATTAGATGGGCTAAGCTTTGGCCTGTGGCTCATGCTAGGTATACATAGTGTGATTTATTCACTTACTTGATGGGAGGATGGATTTTGGGGAAACCAAAACAAAGGCAAGGCAAGGCAATGCATCGCAGAGATATACAAGGCTATTCAACCTATTCAATGATTGGACTCGAGTGAATGAACGAATGAAGATGGGAATCTCGTTTCAGAGTTTACTTGTTGTACTTGCTTGCGTACTTGCTTGGTTTGGGCTTGGCTTGGTTTGGTAACGATTTGTTGTGGATTATGGATGGGTGTGTATGGGGATGGGGATGAATGGGGACGTGACTCCGTATGAGGTGGTCAGGCGGTGAGAGTGAGAGTGAATCCAATACAACTATCGTTACTCCCCATTTACTGGCTCTACTTTTTGATTTATGTGACTTGACTTTACTTGATTGGCTCGTGTGATATTATTTAATTCTGTAAAGAATCTAGTCCTTAGTATGGTTGTCAATAGTGTATTGCCTGCAAATAGAAAGGAGAAAGAAACAAATTGGGGTTTGGGGATATGAAAGGTGGTTGACTTACTAGATAACTTGTCTATATATGTGTGTGTGTATGCAGGCAATCTGAGATGAGTCGAAGTTGAGCTTTTTCCAAATAATAAGAAAAGGCTTACTTGGATATTTATGTGATAGATGTATTGTATCATATGCTTTATTAAAGGATTGATATTGAAATGATAGTTCATCTGTATTCTCATTAATTTTTTGAAAACGCTATGGTTTAATTGTTGATTGGGTATTATAAGGTCAAGTAAGATGTCGTTGAGAAAGGAGGTCTGGGGTACGTACTGTGAAATTGCCGAGGCTGTCATGGTTATCTTATCATCGCAGCTTATTTACAGTAGTGGAATGGTAAGGCAAGTAACTTCATCTCCACCAGAACGATTGGATGCAATTTACTTTAACAGTTCCTAATTCGTGATGCTACTATTTTCCTTGAGTTTCATTTCATTACTTTATTTATCTATCCTTATATCGGCTTGGGACAATAACTGGATACCTTCGTTTCAAGCGCCATTATTACCATGGACGTCACCATCCAGGGACTCTGAGAAAGGTGCAGGCACCACTCAGAGTCGAACTCTTACTCTGCGAAGCATATATCATCGTGGAACCAATCAATATCCTGATCTTCATCGACGTCTCAATATTAGTCCCGAAAAGATAAGAAAGGTAGCCCTTGGGGAAAGCGGCGAGTCTGGTGTTAGACCATTTACAATATCCACAACTCCTATTGGTATAAATCGACTTCGAAATCGAAAGATCGAGGATATACAAGCTCTCGACCAATGGTCTGATGGGCTTCCTGCATCTTCATGGACTATTGATGATGTGCCGGCGCCAGATGTGGCGAATAAATCCACTGTGATCAATTTCTCGTTCATGGCGGCAGATACATATCAAAAAACCCCAGACGATCCGGAATGGGAAGACATAAAACCACCATTTAATCTGTCCAGTGATATCGGCTGGGAAGAAGACGGTTTACGAGGTCATGTTTATGCCGACGAGACGAATTCCACAATTGTAATTGCGATCAAGGGTACCACGTCCGCCGTGTTTGATGGAGCAGAAACAACTACAAATGATAAGGAGAATGATAATTTGTTCGCAGGATGCTGTTGTGGACAAGGAAGTTTTGCTCTCCGAAAAGTCTGCGACTGTATGACTGCAACCTATACATGCAACGAAAACTGCATTTCGAAAGCCCTGAGGAAACCAAACCGGTACTATCAAGCCTCGGTGGAACTCTACGGAAACATCACCGAGCAATACCCCAACGCGAATGTCTGGCTGACCGGTCATTCCCTCGGTGGTTTGGTCACCACGCTGCTAGGAATGACGTTCGGAAATCCGGTTTTGACGTTCGAGTCGATTCCGCAAGCACTGGCTGTTTCTCGATTGGGACTTCCGTTCCCTCCTGGATTTAGCTCCGCGTCTGATGCTCGTGGAACCGCGGCCATTTGGAACTTTGGACATACTGCTGATCCCGTTTATATGGGTACATGCAATGGAGCCGGATCCCTGTGCGCATTTGCTGGGTACGCTCTCGAATCGCAGTGTCACACGGGTTTACGATGCGTCTACGACGTCGTCGCCGATTTTGGCTGGAGTGTTTCGCTCTCTACCCATGGTATTCGAGCGTCGATCAAGAATGTATATAACAAGTATGATGATGTTCCGAGATGCATCGCCGATACCGAATGCGTGGATTGTTTCAACTGGAAACGAGAGAAAGGTCCACATACGACCTCGACAAGTAGCAGTGCGAGCACGACGTCAAAACCGAGGACGAGAACGCAGACGTGCGAGACGCCGGGGTGGTGGGGCTGTAGGGATAAAACTAGTACTAGTGCGACTACGACGTACACGTCGACGACGACGGTGACGGCTACGCTGTGTAGGAAGTATGGCTGGTTTGGGCAGTGTTTGGATCCCGTGGTTTCGACTACGACGTCGGAGACTACAGTTATTGAGGCTGAGGTGACGGGGGCGGGGATGTGGGATAAGGTTTTGGCTACTACGACTGCTGCTGCTGCTGGTGAGGATGTTTCTGTACGGCCATCAAATACGGATTGGGGGATGTCGCATCTGATTACTGCTTCTCCGAGTATGATGTCAACATGAATGATATGAGTATGCAGACGAACTATGTATCGAGTTCATCCTCGACTCGATACTGCGGACTCCTCACTCTTTCTCGGTCTCGGCTTTGAAGAAATAGCAAGCTTAATCTGGGGACATTATGAGCTAGCTAGCTAGCTAGCTGTCACAGAGTCTACAGATCGATTTTCATTCAATATCTAACATTTAGATATTGCAACATGGGGATTAGCACACATACATACATACATACATACATACATATATACGAACAAACAAGACCATTATTGCCAACCCCGCCGTCACGAACCCTAGAAATGGTTCGCAGGAGATACATACACAACAGTATGTTATGTTATGTTATGTTATGTTATGTTATGTTATGTTATGTTATGTTTCCACCCCACCGATAGCGTCCCCCCTCTCGTATCTTTCCGCGGCTTGATTGGAGATGCGATGGGTACATGGATACATGGATACATGGATACGGAAGTTTGAGTGCGATATGCTTGCATGTTTGTGTGTTTGTGTGTGTGTGTAAACGGTTTATGTTATTGGATTCATGTATGTATGTATGTATGTATGTATGTTTGGTTCAGGGAAGGGGGTTGTATTATAGATTGGTTGGTAGATTTATAGATAGTATGTATTGGATATAATGTATATGAAATATTAAGTTGGGAAATATGAATTTGTAGGATATTGGGTATTATGTGTTTGGTCTGTTTTGTTTAAATTTTAAAGAAGGGGATTGAATGAATTGATATTGGCGGTATGAACTTTATTGTATGTATGTATGTATGTATGTATGTATGTATGTATGATTGGAGTTTCTATAATCATATACTCACGAGCTTCGAACTTGAGAATAGAGAATAGAGAATAGAGAGTACGGATGGATGTGAGGATATGAGAAGTGGACGGGCGGGCGAGGTGAACGGGTTGTAGATGTTAGGCTGTTAATTATTGATTATTGGCTTGGGGAGGCTGATTTTTTGGCGATGGATTGATATTGAAGTGGGTGGGTATGTTTGTTGGTGTTGTTGGTGGTTATGGTTGTCATAGGTAGATAGATTAGTATGGGTGGGTAAGATGTTGCTGGGAATAGGAGGTGAGAGGGAGGGTATATGAATTTGATATTCGAGCTTTGCATATAACACAGGAGGTTTGTCTGGTAGGAGATACTTGACATTCGTGTCAGGGGTGAGTTGGGTTTGGGAGATACTGCAGTGTGGTGGTTGGTTTGATTTATGGAGAGTTTAACCATGAATGATATGTTCTGGATGAATGGAAGAAGGAATTGAATATCGAGATGAAGGATGAGAGATGTGCTTGGATATGAACGTGAAAGTAGTTGCATCGTCATCCTTGGAAGGCGTGGTGCGCTTGAAATAAACATTTTAGCAGCGCGAGGTATCAGCCCGGTCTTGAAGCTTCTATCAAACTATATTTCTTCCCTGTGGATAGATATCAATAAAATTAGTTGAGTTGTATCTTCTAGGCCAAACCCCGAGGGTTCTAATCTCAGACTGGAGACTAAACCCTTGTTTTCTTTGGGTGTGAATTTCCTTCCAAAGTTTGCACTTTGTTATGTTTTAACCAAGTCACAGTAGATTCGCTCATATATATATTTTTCTAAAGATGTTAACAATAGTAAGAAATAATATTAGACTCTTCAGATATATTGTTTTTTTGTGATACCAAGAAGAGTTATTGCATATCAAAGATTCCACAATGCACCATATACATCATTCAACATTGAAAGCAAGTGAAACTTCACTTTCTTCCTGGGTTCAAATGGCAAAGCCTCAAATGCAACTAATGTCATAGTAAGCAATCGGAATTCTGGTTCTGGAGAGAGGAAAGAGATGTCGTGGTTTATAAAACCTTTTCCCCTCAAAATATCCATCTATTGAAATTATAGATATGAATGGATATAAGATGAGATGAAACGAGAACATAGAAAATTTGTTGCATATCTAGAAAACCCCGGATATGAATTTTTATCCGGGTAGGAATTAGATAGATATTCACTTATATTTTGGTATTTATCTTGCGGTGGAATCGCATGGGAAGCGATGGGATGGGATGGGATGAGATTGGAATCATTGGCTGAATGGCATGGAACAGGAAAATCCATGGATGTGAATGGTTATTTTTCTTTTATTGCATATCTATGATTTCGCGTGTACGGGATATGTAAACTGTGTAGGTGAATTTGAATTGTGTAAGAGGCTGTAGACTGTGTAAAGGATCTAACACTGTGTAGAAGCTGTGTAGGAACCGTGTAGAAAATTAAGCGATGGAGAATATGATTGGCTGGATGTTTTTCTAGATTTCATTTTCCCCTTCACTAGGCGATTTCCTGTTCAACAGAAAGTAGTGAGGTTTATTAGACTGCTTCGCAGCTGTCCAGCATGCGATATTTTAAGCCGCTTGGTATGAACCCATGCGGGCGTGATACTGTAGAAGGATGGATTCATTGCTGAACCGGACACATTGGTCAACCTGACAATCTAACCTAATTGGGGAAAGCTTTATATATAAATATTAATTTAAAAGTTATAAGTTTTATATCATATTATAATTATAGACTTTCATAATAATCAATATCTAATTATTATAAAGTATTGATAAAAATTTATAATAATTTATTGTTCAATTACTCGGTTAAATTAAAATTGAAGCACGCGCAAAATAAGCGAATTGCCTCAAAATCGACGATTTTGTATAAAACACCTCTTACGCCGACGTAAATAAATCGATTAATTATTTATAAAATTATTTAAAATATTAAATATAGATTATTTTTATATTAAAATATTTACTATTAAAATTTAAAGATTAAATAATGATTTAAAAATTTATAATATTTATTTAAATATAAAGTAAAAATTATATAAAAATACTATAATTTTAAGTTGATTTAAATTAAGCAAATTACTATATTAGGAAATAATGAAGATATATATGAATATATAAAAGAAAAACTTTTATTTAGTATAAATATTATATATTAAAATATAATATAATAGTCTTGAAAAGTCGAAGTTTTAAGGGTATTTTTAATTTTTTAAAATTTTTAAAAATTTTAATAATTCATTCAAATCAAAATTATATTAGATAATATTTTAATATAGTAATTATGAGGATATAAATTATCATATATAAAAATTTGAAGTGATTTTAATGATTTTTAAAAATCGAAGTTATGGTGGTGCTTAGTGCTTGTAAACACTATATATACTCTTTTTAATTTTATTATATTATATTTTTTATATATTTTTAATATATATAATATTTATATTAAATGAAAAGCTTTTTTTTAAATATTTATATATATTTTTATTACTTTTTAATATAATAATTTACTTGATTTAAATCAACTTAAAATTATAGTATTTTTATATAATTTTTACTTTATATTTAAATAAATATTATAAATTTTAAAATCATTATTTAATCTTTCAATTTTAATAGCAAATATTTTGATATAAAAATAATTCATATTTAATATTTTAAATAATTCTATAAATAAATGATCGATTTATTTACATCGGCGTAAGAGGTGTTTTGTATAAAATCGTCGATTTTGAGGGTTTTCGGCAATTGGCGCGTGCTTCAATTTTAATTTAACCGAGTAGATTAGACTATCCAGTTGACTAGTGTGTTTGTGGATCCTTCTAGATCTAATGAAGCTTAGGTAATCTATTCCTTTCTGTAATACCTTTAAAGTTTTTATCAACAGAAACAACGAACAAACAGATAATTCCTTAACTGCCCACAATAGGCGGTGCTCAAATACTACCATTTCTTACTCGGTCATCCCAATCGGTCATTGCTTACAGAGTACGGCGTTTTTGTCTCGAAATACTCTAGATCAAAAGCGCGGCCCGCGCAGCCTTGCCCGGAGCCTATGTGTACAACCTATAATCAAGTACAAGGCAAAAATGCACGGGAAGCGACATGAATGAACTACTTGTTAGCTGATTCCCTTCTCATGAGGCTCATAATTCTTGATTGCTTCTTCAAATTCATCATCTACCTTGAAAAACGGGTCTTGTACAGTATATTACGCATAGCTTTCTGATCGCAATGACTCAATATTCCCCCCCAGGCAGCACTTACAATAATCGCAGTAGTCGCTACCGCGACGAGGGTAGATTTTTCGCAGAGCCTCAAATGAATGGTTTCTATGATAGCCAATCACGAATAAACATTCATGTTTGTCAAACCTATCCGTATCCATAACAGACGAAAAATTGACTAACACATATCTAAAGGGGACCGTAAACGTATATTGCAACAATGCAATTCCAGTTCCAATCCCCGTATCACAATTTAGTGGTCCATACATAGAGGAAGAATACGCACATCGGAATCCCCGTCATTCCCATTCCCAATCCACACCCGCTACATTCATCCGTTCCCCAGCACAAGATTCCATACCTGGAGGAATCCCCCGCTGGGAATATGTAGATGTAGGAGCAACCCAAGATCGAGAAATCAGACGATCACGCAGTCGTGTCCGAGTTGAAACATCCTCCTCCTCCTCATCACATCATCACCGTGGTCGTGACACTGAACCCACACTTGATTACTCATACACTGTACCACATTTCCCATCCCGGCATCAACGCAGCCATCACGTGCGATTTGATGAATCTGAATCTCCTCCCCCTATTCATCGGCGCCGTCATAATCATCATCATCATCGGGAAGTAGTCGAACCGATCACTTCATTTGAGTATTCCGAGCCAGTTCGTCGTGAGCGCGTACATACCTTTGAATATTCAGAACCAAACCGACCATATAGGAGAGAATCGACTTTTGAGTATTCGGAACCAATTGTGAGAGGGAGGACTGAAAGGAGGGATCGAAGAGTGAATCATGTGAGAGTGAGATTGGAGGGGTCGGAGTCACCTCCGCCTTTCCATCGTCATCGTGGTCGTGATATGTCTTTCTCTCGATTGCCTAGAAGGGAGAGTCGTACGCGGCATAGTAGGCAATATTTTACGGATGATGAAGGGGATTTCATTTAGTTTGTTTGGAGGTATGAAAATTTACCGGCTCTCTAACCTGATATATCTGTGGGTAATGCATTGCTAAATTTTTCCTTTATAAAAAGAAGTGGTATCGTTACCGGAGTATTTTACAATTTTCATCTCATTTATAGATATCTAACTAAATATATATATCGACAAGTAAGACGGGTAAAGAAAGTCCCAAGAGGGCTGACCCATAGGTTCTGGAGAGTCAATTAGATAATTTTAGATGGGGTATAAGAAATGATTAAATTCTCAAATAGAGAATCTCAATCAATCCAAATTCCATAATTCCTCAATCTCTTGTGCACTTCTTCGTCTAATGGAGACCTTGGTGGCCATATCAGGAATATTGTTCCATCCAAATGACCAATCCTTCAGTCTTTCCATTTCTTTCCAATCATAGTTCATCAAAAATTCAATTGTCATGATTTTCTCAATTGTCAGGGCAAGATATCGACCGGGGCATGCATGGCGACCTAAAAAAGGGGGATTAGTAACGAAACTAGTATCAATAGGGATGAAAGTGAACCAACCAAAACCAAAACTCATAAACTTCTCGCTAGGCATTGCACTTGGGATATTATCGTTTGCATGTCTGAACCCATTAAACGTATATGGGTCCTCGTAATTTTGAGGATCCATATGCACAGCCCAAGTTGGCATCTCTAGCCTCTCTCCCTGCTTCACGTGAATATCTTGTCCATCTCCCACGTGGAAAGTCAACCCCTCTTTTCTGGTGACCTTTCTGCTTCCTAAAGTATACCCTAATGGATGCATTCTTTGACTTTCCTTCATGAAACTATCCATCAATCTCAACTCTCCCAATGCCTGCATCGTCCATACTCCGCCATATTTTCTCCTTGTTCGTCGAATTTCTTCCCTCAAGGGCTCTACATATAATTCTTTCTTAAATCCCAATATATCATACAATATATGGGTAAATGTAAGTGCTGTAGTATCCACTGTCGCAAACAATAATCTCATGGTCCTCTGAGTAACTTCCTTTACTAGCCGGTCTTCACTCCATCCCTGAAATTTTCTCCCTTCCGTTACATCCTTGACTATCCACGGTAAGATAATATCATCTTCGGTGACACCTTCCTCACCCCTAACCAAGCGCTGCACGTCCTCCTTCAATGTTTTCTCGATTTTCTTCACATTTCTCATAGTACTCATCCACGGTGCCAAAATTCCCCACGCCCACTTTGCAAATCTTCTCATAAACATGCCATGGAAAAAGATGCCCCTCGCAAAAGTTGCTACTGTCTTAACAAAATCAGAATTGCTCGAATATTTCTCTCCGAGCATAATCCGCGATACGATGACTGATAAAGAGGTTTGCACTGGCCATTGGAGACAGACGTGGGTCCAACCATCGGCAGTTTTGTCAGAATCAGATCGAGGGGCGAAGTGAGAACGGAAGGCAGAATTGGTGGAGGTAAGAACCGATGGAATTAGAAGCGGGATCGATCGTGTTATTTTGGATACAACAAATGCTACCATATCTTCGCTGGTTGTACCGAGAAATGGTCGGAGTACGAGCATCTGAGGGGAAAGGGTGTTTGTTTAGCATAGAGAACTGTTTACATAGGATGACGGATATGAGCCCTGAATTGTGAAGTTGCCGCAACAACACAATTCGGCTCAAAATTCCTCCCTCCGGCCCTTCTCTTTCTTAAGATGCAGCAGAGAGACATCGAAATACATACATCTTCATTAGCTTCCAGCGGATCCAACAAGGCACCACTCATCTTATTTGCCTGTTCAAAGACCGCGGTAGGTAAAGCCCATTGAGGACCACAAGGACCCATGGTTCTGAAAGCTTTCCCATTCTTGCCATACTAAAGAATTCTCAATTAATATCCATTATACGAATAACATCATGAATAATAACACCGGTATGTATCATAGCATAACATACCTTTTGATAAGCATTCTCCAACAATTGCTTATTAGATAATCCTCTCCAAGTCAAGAATGAAAGCCAAGAATTTTCAATTACAGGCGCAGAAGTGTTTGAACGATGTTTAAAATAAAAAAAGATATATCGTGAGACTAGAGCAATGATCAACAGTAGAACGGAAGAGGATGGTGATAAGAGCTCCATCATTGGAGCATGTAGGTAACGCTGCCTACGTAAGTGTTACACTGATTTTCACACGGCACGTTTGTAACATCAAATGGCAGTATTGAGAAAAAAGATGAGGAGACTCGAAGAAATAAGAGAATTCAAAATATGGTGCTACGTAATGTGTTTGCCAGTAGTTGCACAATCATGGTTTAAGTATGCGCTTGCATTAGTCTGGGGATAAAAGAGCTCGGAAGAAGAACGGAACTGCAATAGTTGTGGAGACTAATCTTCTAGGGCTAAGCGACTGCAAATCATAGGCAAACTGACTACTCACGACTGTTCTTTTGAGAGGGATCCCAAGCTTGAAACGGCATTCCAAGGTTATTGCCAAGTCACACAAGTCCAAGCGTTTCCAGGTATAGTAATCAGAACTTCAGAAGAGATCATGTATTTAAGTCCATATATATATGTACAAGGAATATATTATTCCCGATATTGTCTCCATCCTATCCATCTCTTTAAACAAACAAAAAAGTATACAAGTGTACCCCTAATTCTGTCCCAGTCCAACCGATCTCCTCTAACCGATCTTCCCAAATAAACCTAGAAGATGGGTATGTTTCCCCACAGGTCATTCCAGAACGCCATTGTTGCACAATCCCATTCCATTTGATACACCAATTCAACTTCGCCGAATACCAATCCACTTCTGGAAAAGATTTAAAAATCTTTGAAACAATCATCCCACTTCTCTGCCAACTCATCCGTGTATGGTTCTCTACCTTCCTTCTCATCTGGATATAGATCAAAGTTCTGAGCATCGCCAGGATATCTAAGTGGAGGTATTATAGGCCCTCTGTATTTTCTGTAATAGACATCCTCCCATATTACCCCTCGAAAAAAAGGGTGTTCCTTCACTCGCGCAGCACCGCCAGATATGTTTCCGAGTCGATGCGATCTGTCAACTGTGCAGAAATGGCGAATTATGTCTTTCGCGGCTGTTGAGATTGATGGTTCCGCAGGAAAGGAAATTGGCTTAGTGACAATTCTAAAGAAGAAAACCCACGATTAGTATAAAGCTGGTGCAGATGCCAAAGTAATGTGCGGATACGTACTGTTTGTAAATTTCTATCGGGTTCGAATGCCAGAAGGGTGGGTATCCTGTTAGAAATTCGTATATCAATATACCTAGAGCCCACCAATCGACCGCTGTGGTATGCCCTTTTGATTGTATAACTTCAGGCGCTAGGTATTCCGGTGTGCCGCATAATGTATAGGTTTCCCCTTTCGTATCGTCAATTGTCACCCCGTATATGTCTTGATTTCCTTTCGACTTACTGTTACCTAACCGTTTCGCAAATCCAAAATCTACCAACTTTATGTGTCCTTCCGCGTCTAATAGCAGATTCTCTGGCTTCATATCTCTATATGCAACACCCTCCCGTTCGTGTAGAAATTCGAGAATCAGAACTATTTCCGCAGCGTAAAACCGAGCCGTATTCTCATCGAACCGTTTGGCTTTCCTAAGATAGGAAAATACTTCGCCACCTGGGCAATAATCAAGCTTAATCGAAGATGATCAGATTAGCCAGTTACACCAAATTGCATTCGGATGTCCAAAAGGTCGGGGGACGATCAATGTCGGTTGTATGTAGCAGAGGTAACTTACAAGCATATATAATGAATCGCGATCAGCGAAAGAGGTAATTAATGTAGTAATAAAAGGATGTCCAGCAACATCTGAAAGAACAGAACGTTCGTGGTTGACATGATCAACTTGTTTAAGCTTAATGACTGGATATTGATCAGCAAATAAATTTCCTTCCTTCTAATAGTCTTTAATTTTACCTTCGACTTTCCGCAACACCTTTAGAGCGAAGACCTTATCGCGATCCTCTTCAGCCGGATTCGCAAGCCGTACAAGCCAGCTACACAGAATCAGAATTATAAAAGTGATAGGTCAAAGGGGCAGGGTATCGTACACGCGAGCAAATGTACCTATCGAAGGACAATTAGCATGCATGTCCTTCCATCATCAAGCTACACAGCACGGCACATTATGCCGCAGGAAAGCGTACCCGTTCCCAATGTCCTCACCAACTCAAAATCATGTACACTCAAGTTTCTCGAGCTACCGCCTAAATCCTTATTCCTCGGGTTCTTTTGTATCTCTTCAGGGGGTAATGGATGCTGTTGCTCGGTGAAATGGCCAACGAATTGCCTCTCTTCTGCCACAGGTGTCGTAGTTTCTACCATCGTAATATTTGAGATCGAGGAAAACGTTTGAAACGTCTTCTTAAAGAAGAAAGCCCAAACTTTACTGCAAGACACAAAGACGACTGGCCATGCGTTGTCGCGAACCTTGAGATGCGCGTTCTAGAAGGTGGGGCCTGTGATCAGATGAAATCCTTATCCTGATCCCAATTCTGATGCGATGAGCTTTCCAGACTGAGCTTCGCGATATATTATTTCAGTCGGTATATAGGTGTGAAATATTAACCCCAAGGAATTGAACGGCTATAGTATCGGCAAAATAATTGGGTTGCGAAATTGTCGATAAGTCTGTACTGAGTCCTGACTCGGCCTTGCTAATAGTCGCTTCGACTATAATATTAGTTGATTATCTGTGAAGTTATTGAATGTATGTAATAAGTCGTATTTACAGCGCTATCGACTCAATGCGATTATATTCTGTACCTCAAGAGCGGTACAACTGTGAATTGGTGATAAAACTCTATGGTGTATAGTGGGGGTAAAGAAAGATAACCGGCTCATGACGTTTTTTTAATGCTCGGGGTCGCCGTCGTTTCATCCGATATATACTATAAGCCGGTTGAAGTACATCTTGTTAGTGTGGTTATCCAGCCGTGCCAGCTGCCACCGGTTGGGTTTTGCTGACAATTCAATCTTCAAAAGTGTGATGTTTGTAACGAATAACTCCTCCATTTCGAAGACATCATGCTGGATGTATGTATGTATGTATGGTCTGTCTATTCGTGAACGTGGAAAAATAAACATCGAAAAATATCTAAAATTGAGACATGTCTCAAACCCCCCCTGAAACCTCTCATAGTCCACGTGATCATCTATAACAAAACCAAATTTAAGATATTGATATTGATATTGATAATGAAAGCTATATTCTCTCATCATATCAGACAGTTCTAATAAGTATAGAAGAAAAAGATATGCGTGTTTCCTGAAGGTTTTGTATGTTTGCCAGGCCATTTATATACAACACGTTCTATCGATACTGGTTACTACCTGATGAGATTAATTAGAAGTATTAGAAAATTATACAATCGGGACAGTATAAATTTCAATCTTCTCCAAGCGAGGATATACTCGTATAATAGTTGTGCTTGACTACTAACTAATCGAACTACATGTATCATGCTATTTTTATTTCGAGGGAGGAGATCTCCAAGTCTAGAATACTTGTTAATTTGGTCAGAATAACTAACCGGTCATCACCTGTACAAAACCAAGGAACGTTGGATACCTAGGTATGTATTCATTATCCTCGATATGCAGTCATCGAGCTCAATACTTGCCCCGTCACAAAGTAAGTAATTTCTATAGTTGTAGACTTCTCGTATCGGTGAGGATTCTGTTGCGTTTCATGTCGCCACTTCCACTCACAATTCCTATCCCATCAATGAGAAGCTTTCTAAAGTGTTGCTTGCCACCAAGAGATGGTTACTATGAGGATTTGGGGTCTTGTGGCATGTCAAAGGTTTACGGATTGTCTCTCCGGGTGTGGTTGGTTCCCGGCAGCTTGGTCGTTGGCTACCGGATAAGTATAGATAATTTGGGAACGATGTTAAGAAGTAAGTACCTGAAGCTTACGGCTTCATTCACAGAAAATTTGGGGTCTTTGCCACGCTTGGTCTAAGTCAGTGAAATCTTTCACAATTCCCGATCTCAGTGCAGTAGCCATTCGACTGAAAATGTTATGCCTACATGTAGGAGGTCAGGAGTATGTACGGCATACCTCAATTGGTTGATATAAGCACCAATTGCTTACCAGCTCAAAAGTATATAAATATTCTGAGCAACATCGGCCCCAAGCCCGCCCCCGACTCCATTGAGGGGGAATCGATTCGGGATGTCTGGGGATCAGAATGAACAATTCCGCCATTCGCATACACTTTGAAATTCATTTGATACCAGGTATCTTGCGGCTCATAGATCCTACGGGAATCGCAGAGCCGTTTCCATGTTGGGGCCGCAATACTAAATTAGACTTGTGGAGGAACGATATTCCCCACGTTGTATTGCTCCTACAAGCTTATTGATAACGCCGGTTGGAATGTTTAATTACTCCTATATCACAAGCTTCTATAAGAACGTTGTTAATAATATACGAAAGGATTCGGCAATGTAATACCCGGTTGGCGTTGACAAGCGATCGTTTTTTAAATCAACGACAACGAACGGGTGTTTGCACATCATATGAACCTGATCCTAAAAACATAGATTCAGTTCTGTACACAATTGTATAGAACTTTATTGTTGGCGATTGACAAAAATAGAAATGATCGCTGATACTATGTCATGGTAGTACAGAGAAGGATCGGTGACGTCCGAGAATCAAAGATTATTCTGCATCTTTGATCATCAAAAAAAGCCTCAATCAGTATTCAGAATTAATCAGAGTTGGAACTATGTTGGATCTGTTATTTTAGATAATCAACTGATTGGTGCTCTGGTTTAGAGCCGCATCGCTTCACCGAGTACGCTGATGAACCAGACACCCCACGAGGTTGCATACAAATCTCTTGTTGACATCACGATGTGATATATGCAGTTCATCTTGTAACTTAAACCATTCAATGTTCTCTAACTCAACTCTCCACTTATCCGAGTGTATATAATATTCTGACTACGCTGACAAGCTGTGATGTCGGTCGCCCGGTAGGCAACAATTACGTAAGGCAAAAAGACTAGATAAATTTCCTCACTCAAGCTAATTTTCCCTCTCGGTGAGTATATTTGTATCAAAAAGGCTCGGAGAGTCGAGAGTTCGTAACGAACAACCAATTATTATTCAACCCCCAAATTTTCAGCAAGTAAGATCCTAGGTGTCATACTTGTTCGGCGGACGGTTAACTGCAGTCTGTGGAGAGAACGGAGTCGCTTGGGGGGCTTAGTCTAAGGCAGGGACCATTTCTGAAGTTGCCAATGTATGTTAAGTAAGAGGAGAGAGCCTCTTCTGAGGCGATGACTGTATGCAGCGGAAGCTCCAGATCTATCGGGTGCTTAACTACAGCGGCAGTGGATTCCTATACAATGAAAACTCGTCGGGCCAAATTTTGTCATGCCGCTTTCAGTAGGTACATTTGCAACATGAATCGTGCGCCATATCACTCACTCTATGGTAGATGATCCGGAAATTGGTGGCAAGGATTGCGAATTAGCTGCTAATTCTGCAGCCGGTGTGCTTTAGGAGCAGTCGCGGAAAGGCTATTAAGGCTTAGCAGTGTGAAGAATAGTGAGTGTTTCATAGTTGTCTGCATTTTTCCGGGGCAATGATGGAATGAAACTGCGCGCGGAGACCAGCTTGTGCTCTTAAATTGAGCAATTGCAGCAAGGATTGAAATCAAGAAATCAAAAAGTGTCATATCAGCACCGTATTTTTAGCATAACGCCAATGACAATCAAGAATAAGCAAATCTTGAGAATAATGAAATTGAAAGTGCGACAAGAGTTGCCAAAACACTAACTCATGCAATGCCCAGCGCTATGCAATACCAGAACTAAAATGAGATTGGACCAAACCATCAACGCATAAACATTTCCCAGCCAAACAAATGTAAGCACCACCCTTTTTCCTACTCTACGATCCCAGAGCTGTTGCCTTATATGCACTGTCTATCTGTACCAGTTACCTGGTTAAGGTATGGAAACTAAAATAACCTATCAGTTACTTAGCGTATGATTCATCTTCAACTTGTGAATAGAACTATTACTCACTTTATCTACCAACGGGTACTTGCACCGTATCGATCTGACAATCCCCGCATCTCCGAAAACCACAATTCGTACAATGCGCATCCAAGATAACCCTCAGCGGGCCATGTCCATTCAGACCGCAACGACAACAGTACCAAACTTCGTGGTAAGTATATTGGGGTTTGCTCGATAACCCCGCGCCGTTTCTGGCATCCCGCTTGCCATGACTCGAATACCCATGATGAGATTTTCTATGAGTAGATCCACGACTAGTCCCCGGTGTTGAAGACTTGTGCTCTTGCTGATAGATTGTGTTTGATTGGGATGACGATGGGCGATTCATATTGGTTGTAAGAATTTGTTGAGACAAATTGTCGGGATTGAATTGCAACAAGCGTTGGTAGTGAAAATGAACTCAAAGAGCTGCTCTGAAAGCTTGAGGATGGAATTCATCGTGAATTTGTAGATTCGATGGTCTGATAAATCTTCTGGGTACACTAAGAATCCCTCGTAACAAGATTGCCCTTTGGGCCCCAAATCGATGTGTTAGTGCCCTAGTTTAGCCCTCTAGTGGTAGCTTACGAATGAACAGACTCCTTCAGTCCTTCAGGAATACGCATATAATGACCCTATTCCTCCCTCCTGGGCAGAAAGGGCGTGCCTGGGGTGGCTGTAATAGAGAATTAACCCAAAAAGCTCAGCGAGGCGGTGAGGAATTATCCAAACAGCACGGAAACCATTGTCCTGTCAAATCACAAGAAAAAGGCTCAGCAGAGTGCAACAGGAATGACAGTCTGATGGGCAAACAATAAACAAATTTAAGACTTACAATAAAAATCAGGTGGTAATATGATGGTAATTCAAACGAAAAGGATACATACGAAACAAGTGGGCCTCACAGTAGCGAAAGCGACGGCCATCTGATAAGCGAAGCTTGTGAATTGGACGAAGATGAAGAGGATGATAGTATGTGTTCGCTCCCATTCTATAACAATTCTAAATGACAACCCTCTATAAACAACATGAATATCGCGAGATCTAAAATCTAAAAGTGGGTCCGGCCGTATGCAATCCAGAAAAAATCATGACAAAACACAAAAATGCGAAGACAAAGCCTCCAGTCTATTGAGCAACCTCATACGAGTATTATATCAGTCTTGACTACCCCTACTTCGCTCTATCCTTCAAAAAGAACTGCGATGCGTTGCTCTTAGTGTTCGCCTTGCAATCGAACACCAAAGATCGTGAGAAGATGTACGATGCCAACATTTCGCCGACTAGACAATGTATTAGCACAAAGTTTGACATGGATGACTTTAGCATACTCAATTGTAGCGTGATCTAATCTTAACAGTTTGCACGTAGCATTGGCTACATCTCAGATGTTGACAACCAGGGCAGTGGTCTATGTTTGTTGTCATTCCAGAAGAGCTATAGTTGCCATAGACATCTCGGCACGCATGGCATGACCAGACCCGAACAACGTTTGTTTTCGGGGCGCTTACTGGTGGCATTATGGACGATAGATGGAAATTATTGAACAAGACTGCGTGAATGCGTGGGAGTGATTGGAGTAAAGGTTTAGTAACCAGGTGTGGGAAGAGCGACAATTGGTGCGAGATGTGTTCAAGCAATGGATGTTGTAGAGCGTGTTTTGACAAGCAGAATGTGAGGACGGATGAAGAAAGATATATAGACAGAGTTTGACTTTATAAGAAAATATGAAGCAGTCCTCTGAGTATTTGCGCGTGAAAACCCCGCCCCAGAAACTCCTGGGATCTCACCACCAAGCAAGGGGACCAATGTCTAGTGAGCTTTCACCGAAATCATGACGAAAGAAACGAAATGAAGAACGTGCCTATGGCCCCTCGAGTCATCCTTTTGTCAAGGCATGCTTCTCGGTGACTGAAAAATGAGTTATTCAAGGCTAACTGCGAATTGTATTCCACGAAGGACAGTACTAACAGATCGAAGCTCCACAATTCCATCACCCGGTGAGTCTGGTGCACTGTCACTCGAAAAGGAGGCTGCAACGCTGCTGGCCTTGAAGGAAGTATTCCAACCCCAAACATTGAATACATTGTTGCTCATATCGGGGGCCTCCGAGTCTTGTAACAGTCATCGGCAATCTAGTTCTATTCCTATGTCATTTAAAGAAGTATGATTGAAGCAAATATAAATTCGTTGCCTTACGAGTGCATAAGGCTGCAGCAAGTGCGATGTTCCTGCATTAGCTCTCCACTAGTTTCTTCAGCCTACTAGAGCCTCAAAATTGTGGGCCCTGGCTTGGGGAAATCAGACTCAAGTGGATTAGCATGGGGGCGCAGAAGTACTGTGACTGAGCCCAAAGGGCATTCTTCTCTAGGCTGTTCAAAGGTCCGGATAATAATGGGATAGCCTTGAGAGGTTGAAATGTCTAAGACGCTAGGGTGAGAGCGTAATATGTCGTATTGGAATCAGGCAGAGACAGGTAAGTCTTCTTTAACATAATATGAGATCAATAGCCAATATTTCCGTAGGTAAACAAAAACCGTGACTAGTGGTTGGTGTTGATAACCCTTGGGCACTTGCTTGCACATCAACACTCTTCCAATAGTTGTCTGTCACATACTTAAAGATCCCTTCACTGACTTTGATTGGACTCCAGACCGAGCGTACAGATAATAACGCCACAAGGAATACTTATGACCAAAGAAATAGCCGAGTAGAGTCTGAATACAAATGAAGTATTAACGGTGAGTCAATACTGACTTGTTTCGAGGAATAAGATCGATAAACATATCCCAAGTAGGGGCTGCAGAAAGAATGATTTGGAAACGACGAGTGTCAAAAGTGCCAAAACCTTTGCAAATGGGTGATATCAAAGATGCAATTGAGGCAAAGCTGGAGGTCGACTCGCTTGGTGAGTTATATAGTTGAGCTTGAACTATAGAAAGACGAACGGACGGTAATACTTTGATCGATCGATTAGCATCGATAATATATATGTATCCTTGATATCAGACAGACTAATTGTTGACTTAGTAGAAACTTTATCTGACTAGCATATCTGAGCTCAAAGAAGGAGTAGAGGCTTAATGGTAGTAACTCAGAGCACGAGCAAAGAATCGCATGCATGTCAGTGCATCAACTCAACTTCCATACCAAGACATCATCATTTTCAAAGAACCCCACAAAAGCTCTCATAATACGGAAAGTACAAATGGTAATGCTTCCAAGTCAAAAGTCTGGTGGGAATATAGTATCTAATATATACATCTGAGAATCGAGCCACCAACATTTGAGGGGCCCTCATCCATATATAAATTGTAGTGGTATAGTCATAGAGCCGCAGTTGACTAATGATTGCTTCTTCTTCTTCCTTGTGGTCAATCGAGGCATTCTCAACAAACATAACCGTTGCAACCTTTATAATGGTGGTTGCTCTGTTTGTGGCTCAAAATTTCCAGCCTCAGTCTATATCCGATTATGCGATCCTTGCCAAATCCTTGGTGATGTTGCGAATGTGATGGGGCTAGAGATCTTACTAGTATCCCCAAACAGGAATCGGGGTTCAGACAAAGTTCGAATCATTTCCTAGCAATTCTCCTGGATGTGTGTAGATTCGCCCGAGTTATATGGCCAAGGATAGCCCTTTTGCTATCCAAGAAAGACTTGAGCATTAGATAACTTACCGTTTGATATATCAGAGAATCAGCATATGAGCAATTGGGATGGTGCGGGTTGTATGTTGCGTGTCTTCGCTCATGATATCGGCCAACCAAGACATGTACTCAGTTGCCACAGGCCTATTGATGGCCGCGACCACTGTAGTCGGGCAACGATTCTCCAGGGCACTTGGTCATGCACCTACACTGCCTTTTAGGCTGCTTGTAGAGCATCTCTGAGAGATACATTTGTCTTCGCATCAGTTGTATCGTACGGCTTTATAGAGATGTACCACGGAATCGATACTACGCAGGTGGTTCATAGATTTGATGTAGACAAAAGCAAGACGTATGAAGAAGTGAATATGGGATGGATTGGATGTGAGCGAGCTATTAATAAATTCCTACACTAGTGCCATCATGCTGGGTGGTCTGTGCTTACATCCGTACCAGCTCCAAGTTTCTAGAACCTCTTAAACACACCTCGAATAATACTGTGATGGAATTTGATATTCTTAGATCTGTTTCGCCGTAACAATACTATCTTCATTCTATTACTATTGCTGCTATTGCTATTGAACCTCGGAAATATGCGAAAGGAGTGCGGAGATCGGTTATTTCTCAATTTTGGAACTTCTATTAACCCAAAATTGATCATAAATGAATTGCTATCGTAGCTATGTCGCAAGATACTATTGACCGCAACAAGCGTGCAGCGAACGTATGGACTGCGCGTGCTATGCCCATCGTACTGACTGCGGTGGTAGCATATGCGACATATGTTCTGGTTGCACTCCTTTGTGGTGAGAGCCACCCAATTGCATCCATCATAACAGACAACTTGCTAATACATTTGGTTTTAGTAAATTACCTTCTGGTCAAGCATAAGGCTACGAGCGCTGCGGTTCCTATTCTTGTTATATATTTCATATTGTTCATATTCATGGCATCTGCCTTTTTGCGGGTTGTATACATGACGACTATCGACCCTCCTTATGCGCCACTCGGAGCTGGAGCTTTAAGAGCCCGCCGTGGAAAGAAACTGAAGAGAGATCAGATAGCAGGCGATGAATATACATCCGGAGATTCCGCTACATTTCAAAACGATCCGGACTCACCCGGACTAGAATTATTTTACACGAAAGATGTTTTTACTGTAGAAATGGATGGGAAGCCCAAATGGTGTTCGGAGTGCTGTATTTGGAAACTAGATCGCCAGCATCATTGCAGTGCCGTAGGAAGATGTATATATAAAATGGATCATTACTGCCCATGGTATATCCACCGTTATCATTGGCACTAGCAATTTCACTAACATGGGTTCTTTAGGGTAGGGGGTCCTGTTGGGGAGACCAATTTCAAGTTTTTTATACAATTTGTTGTATATACAACATTGTATTGTTTGCATGTGCTGGTGGTGATGGCAACATATGTTCATCGGCAACGCGTTACTAAGGTATGGCTGATATTCATATACGTCGCTCTCATCAAAAATGCTTCGTAAATGGTCGTCGGAGGAGACTTTTCTCCGAAGCTTCAATAATGTGCTACGGCTTCCCAATGACATGACAGCATCAACTAATACGTGTCTATGTATAGGGGGAGAGTATCAATTCACAATTTATTGCCGTTCTTGTACTGTAAGTGGAGGCGTCGCGCTCCTGCAAAGCATAACTGACATTACATTGCTGTCTAGAGCTGCCTTCTTTGGTTTATTTACCGGAACCATGGCCTCAACATCTTTGAGACTTGCCATCTATAATTTGACAACGGTAGAGGACATAAACAAGCATGAAAAGATACATAGATTAGCCATTCTTAAGCCTTCCCTTCAAAGATTGTCCGAAATCAGCGTGGCTGCTGCAACTACTCAGACATATCCAGAAATTACGTACCCCTTAGCTATTCCACCAATCTCATGGACTATTCGGAAGAACATGCCGATTGTCAAGACGGTCAGACACGAACGCTTGTCAGAACCGGTGCCAATTCAGGTAGCGAGACGTTTGGCTGGTTTGACAGACGTCTCTATAGGGTCGGCGATTGGGCAAGTTGGCGAAGAATCTACATCCAAAAAATCACATGTGGAGCCTTCGGCAGATTCAGCTGAAAGCGATGTTCTTGCGCGTCCTCCGATACCCCGCACAGAAGAACCATTACCGCTTGATGCCCCAGCTATCACTCCAATCCCAGACCGGACGATTCGTGATCGACAAGCTGTACGAACCTTTGCGATACTTGAAATGACCCGTCCAGGGGACAATCCGTGGGACCTTGGTTCTGCACTACTGAACGTGAAGACAGTCATGGGAGAACGTTTAATCGACTGGTTTTTGCCTTTGAAAAGAAGTCCATGTTGCAATCACGAAAATACCGAGAGTCATTTCCAGATTGGTCCTTGCGTGGACCTCATTCGGGCCTCAGTCTCTTTCATTCCACCAAATGAAGTACGTGGGCAAAAAGGCAAAGTGCAGACAACACGCTTCCATAAGAACGACAAGCCTCCAACACTTAAACGACGACGGGCTCGTCTTGATGATGAAGAGAGTGCACGAAAGACGGATGAAACAGAATTACGAGATCTTCAGCCTCGTAATTTGCACAACGCATGATAGAGTTTCCTCAGCGTACTTGGCAAAATCGGGTATTCTTTGCACCCATTAATAATTAGGAGCACTGTTATTATAGCGTGAGATTTTCTCATACACTAGATCAAAGCCCAATATTTGGGATTAGCATCAAATATAATGTTTAATATCCCAAGGACTCTAGCTTCATATGCGCATATACAGAGAAGGCGCACCTGAAGTGCAATGGAACATCCATTGTCGATGATTCTCTTGTTTAAACAAGATGATTCCGATCTGATCCATGATATTGTGAATTGTAAGACTTTACTGAGTGCGAAGTCGTTATTTCCAAGACTGCGACTCGTCTCCTCTTCCAAGTATTAGTATGGTGGTTCAACATGCGTGCCAGCACAATGCAGACTATTCATGATATGTGGGTTGAGGATGTTGAAAAGTGAAATACAATATAGCTAAACAGAACACCGAAAAGAAAGGACCTCGCAGTACAACAAAAATGGTCAATCACCTTCAGAAATAATAGCATACCAGCAGCCAATTCCGACCATGAGCAACATGAGATCACAACTAATTCCTCCAAGCGCATGCTGCAACCGTGTGAATAAGTTCGGCTAACCTTTTCCCACTTCAGATCGAAAAGCTATTCCGCCTTACCGCACGACTCGCATCGTACGTGACTGCAGTCCGGACACGTTTCTCCCCATGCATCGGGGTTAACGTTGCAGCCACAAGTGTATAATCCGCCACAGCATTTCCACCACCCTGTCATGTCGTATATCGGCCGCTCGTTATTGACACACTGCCATGTTTGGGCTGAAAATCTTTGCTGGACCGGTGGACAATATTCGCAGCAAGGATGCGAGCAATCTGGACAATGATATCCCCAATAGTTGGGATCTACTTCGCGGGTACATATGCAGCATGTCCACCATCCCTCCATGGATGGATAGGTAGTTGTTCTCCGTATCGACATCGCAATCTGGAGACCAAGTAAGCAATGGTGACCAAGAACTATATGTTAAAAATTTCTTACTTGGGACCCTGAATCTTCAACGTTCTTGCTTCGAAATCGTGTGAGCTTGCTTGCTTTCTCTAGTTTGATTGTGGAGGTGACTCCCGAAGAAAACAACGAATGCGTGGGTTTTATTGTTTAAGCAGCGAGCACTGAGCAGACAACTCTTATACTTCAAACTTCCTCAAGAAAGCGACGCAGATATATACCCTCGGAGATGAGCTTTTCAGGGGGCAATTTCCAAGTATATGATTTGAATATTCTTCAATGAAAGTGCCCTAAATATACACCACCATCGTCATCAATGAGCGTTCCTGAAGGCGAGAGGGAGCCCGTCGCCTTTTTGACGCCTTTCTAACGCCCCCGTGTCGATGAGCCATCTAGTGATGTTCATTTTGGGCAGAAATTGCCCACAAGCAAGTCCTATGAATGACCAGCTACAGCAAGTATCCATCCTCACGAGAGGTTCTCGGTTTTACAATGGCGCAGCTCTTCGATGAAGTTGACCATGCCGTTTTGT
This sequence comes from Scleromitrula shiraiana, assembly GCA_028455995.1. Lineage (NCBI taxonomy): Eukaryota > Fungi > Ascomycota > Leotiomycetes > Helotiales > Sclerotiniaceae > Scleromitrula > Scleromitrula shiraiana. The sequence continues at coordinate 830,223 of JABELC010000009.1, forward strand.
TGTAATTGTGTCGTTAGCATGGCAAGCGTTCCCACTATCCTTGCTGATCCTGAAAGGGAGCTGTATCCAGGGATCCTTCGCTCTTGCTGGAATCCTGAAGAACCGATCGGTCAGAGAGCACTCTTCCTTACTAGCGGTACAGGATGCCGGAATGGGGTATAAGTTGACCTGGGAAATTTTTGACTGCGTAGAAGTCCGTCCATCGGCCAGTTCATCGGTGCTAAGTATTGGACATTTCATGATAAAAAACTTTGAATTGAGAAGCGCAAATATGTTTTGTAGGGCGTGTGAGATGTGGGTCGGAAGGATCTCTCGAAGAATTGATTGAAGCTTGCTCGCGGCGCTCGTCTAAGGTGGCTTGCCCCCTGCGGGCACGACATCCTGGTGGTTCTAAGCGCGCTTCATTTAGCGATCACAATACGAGCTTGATATGGATAGTATCCCAGCTTCACAGTAACGTTAATCACTATCATCAGCAGAGTGATCAATGAAGATGATTGCTTCTAAAAGTAGAGTTATCCGACGGATAGTGCAGGCTAAGAATATGGCCTTTATTTGGAATTTAGAATGGTCTCTCACCATCTTGCATACGATATTGTGCTGGATTGACCACTACATCACTGCATCTATACCGGAGAAAAGGGTGAGGCTGATGCAGGGGCCAAACTGTGGAACCCTCAGTAATATGTCTTTTCATTATCTCCGAGACACAACAGTCGAGACTTTCATCAGAATCGTAATTATGTATTTCTTACTGTGATGACAAGGGCAGCAACTGTCGGAGAAGGATGAGGGCGGGAGAAAATCCAGAATAGCAAGTCATGTTGACAGCGAATTCCTTCAACCTCTGTGAAGACCAGGAAGATGCTCTTGACTGCGGATTCATATAACATACTTTACTAATATCAGCGCCCAAAACCAGAGCCTCATTAGACATACAGCATGCACGAAGCACTTAATCAACAGGGTAGCATGCGCCAGAATTAGTTTTTTTATCTGATAATCTGACTTGCCCCATATTAGAGTATCACAACGGTCCTACAGGATGACATACGATAACATAAATCCCTTAATCGCACGGAAGTTGTCGTAGACGGCCCATAAGCACACGGCATCAGAAGTGATCTTGTGTTAAAACGATGTTTACTTCTTATCCAACATAAGCAGTATGTTCACATAGATGGTATCCATTGTATTCACATTGAAGACAAAGACATATCGCCCCAGAATAATATATTGAGTAGAAAGCCAGGTGTGAAAAATGATATTTTAGTCTTTTTAGTCAGAGCCCTACATCACTTTCCATAATAAGTCACAATAGCTTTAGTTGTTTCTTACTAAAAGAACGAATAGGGCTCTAAACTATCTTATTTCACTTGAAAAAAATTCGTCCCATACCACCATTTCATCGCCAAAACTTCCAACAGAGCCGCATCTTTTCCCGGATGTGTCAGAAGATCCGTCAAACGACGGTCACTATCCTAAAGCGTTCACCTGCAGTGACAAGACCGATTTTGTGGCCACTCAACAAGTTTCCATTAATTATCACCAATCACATATGCCAGGTAAATGCCAGTCATCATACACAGTGTTGTATTCCCAAGATTAGACACATCTAGGTATTTTTCTTCTCATCCTTGGCTCTTTTCCCATAATATTGGTCCCTAGAGGTAAGGTCAACATTTGTAGTCCAGGGGAATAGATTACAATCGACCTAACATTTTGTTTCCATTTGGTTTTCCTTCCAATCTATCGAGCGCATCCTCAATAAGTCCAATGTGTCCCCTCAATGTACCTTCCAATTCATCCTGCATTCTGAGTGTCAGCACTGATTTAATGATGGCGCGCTGTATATATCAAGAAAGGCAAACCAGACAAATGCATGCATATAAGATTCCGGTAGTTCTATTTATTCAAAAGTAAATATACGATCGTACCATACTCCTGGAATATTCATTATATCCTAATTGGTGATTATCATTGATAGTGACATCGCAACAAGAGTATGAACTGCAACGCTGGATAAAGATCAAATTTTGTCCAGGGGAGGGAAAAGGGGGGCGGGGGGGGGGGGGGGGGGGGAAGACTTGTACAAAATCCGCGAATAACATGTGAAGGATGTGAAGAGTTTTCATGCCAGGGAAGAGAAGCATGTCTGATCTATCCCAAAAGAAGATGGCTGTCAACTCATCCGCTACAGCTACGTTAAGTATTTTCTGATCTAGTTTTGCAAAATTGGAGAGAAATTAACGCGAAAAGATTACATCACAATGCAATTAACAATCAAAGAATCGAATAAAGATTTAGTATACCATTCTTGCTTCATGATCCTCCGAAAGCTCAATCATGTGGGATCTGAGGTTGTAGGTACTTCCCATGACGCCGACCAGAGCAGTGAGGTTGAGAGCAAATAGAATTGCAGGGTTTCGTAAAAACGACATCTTGCCCAAACAAATAATAAGAGTATGATTGAAGAAAACAATGAATAGATACTGTGGTAAAGGGTTAGATACCCGAAGAATATTATATATATGAATTAATGTAAAGTAAGTGAATTGTGATGTATCAATCATTCTGTATATATTTGGCCCCCAATCAATGCACTGGCACTGCGGGGACAAACACCAGAAATTGGATGAATGACATCAGCATCGGTATCGGCATCGCGACTCACGACTTTCAACGCGTCTAACTTTTCAAATTGAAAGCTCATTTTGCTTCTTGTGCTTTTATTTACTTACTTTACTTAGCACCCATGTTCGTTTTAGAAAGATCTAGGGTTGCTACAGTAATTCCATTTCTCTTTTTTTTGGTTTGTAATCTTGGAGTCAAAGAAGGGAGTTTCATTTCAACTCTTCAGATCGATACACTTTAACCATGAAATAAATTCCACACTGTCAAAACCCCCGCTTCCAAGAGCAGAAGATACTCGCAAGCATGTCCTCTTCGCAACCATTTCAATCTTCTCCGCTCCCCACTACACCATCACGTAGGAAGAAGAGTAGATTCACATATAGGCAGCTTGCGCAGCTAGCTACCTCTACTACAGCATGTCCGCTGAGAGTGATCGCACATGTGGATTTGGATGCCTTTTACTCACAAGTAGAAATGGTACGATTGGGGATTGATGAGGACAAACCTTTAGCTGTGCAACAATGGTATCTATCATTTCCAACCGATTACTTCACATCTACTTGGGAACACGCGAAAGCTAATACGTGGATAAATTATAGGCAAGGTCTCATAGCAATCAACTATCCCGCTAGAGCATTTGGTCTCAATCGTCATGTAACCATCACCGAAGCCAAGAAACTCTGTCCGGACCTGATATGTCAACATGTTGCGACCTGGCGCGAGGGTGACGAAAAATGGGCGTATCACGATGATGCATTTAAGAACATTGCTACACATAAGGTCTCATTAGATCCGTATAGACTTGAGTCTAGACGAATATTGGCCTGTATAAAAGAGTGCTTGCCAAAGGACTTGCAGAAGGTGGAGAAAGCTAGTGTCGACGAAGTTTTCATGGACTTATCAGCCCAAGTACATTCAATTCTACTGCAGAATTATCCGGAGCTGAGGGGCCCCGCACCATATGATGATATCACGGAGCATCTTCCTTTACCACCTACGACTGTTCTTGACTGGAAAGCAGATGCTTTGGTGGATCTAGATACTGGCGAAACAGAGGATGATGACCCTGATTGGGACGACATAGCAATGTTAATTGGGTCTGAGATTGTACGCACAATTCGGGCCGCAATACGTGAGAAGCTCAAATATACATGCTCCGCTGGGGTTGCCCAAAATAAGATGCTTGCCAAACTTGGTTCTGCGCATAAGAAACCAAATCAGCAGACAGTTATCCGGAATCGAGCCGTGCAGCAATTTCTTTCAGGCTTCAAGTTTACTAAAATTAGAAATTTGGGGGGCAAGACAGGCGAGGAGGTGGTGAAGACTTTCAATACGGATATGGTCAAGGATCTTTTGCTTATCTCTATGGAGCAATTAAAACATAAATTGGGAGAAGAAACAGGAGTATGGGTCTATAACGTTATTCGTGGCAATGATAACAGTGAGGTCAATTCACGAACCCAGATAAAGTCTATGTTATCTGCAAAATCATTTCGACCTAGCATAAATACCCCCGAGCAGGCCAATAGATGGCTCCGCATATTTGCTGCGGATATATATTCCAGATTAGTCGAGGAAGGGGTTCTCGAGAACAAAAGAAGACCCAAAACAATTAACCTGCATCACAGACATGGTGGCCAGACAAAGTCTCGACAGGCACCTATTCCGGGAGGGAGGAAAATAGATGAGGTGGTACTTTTTGAGCTTGCTAAACACCTTCTGAATCAGATCATAATCGAGGGGCGAGTATGGCCATGTGACAACCTGAGTCTAAGTGTTGGGGGGTTTGAAGATGGGGTGTCTGGTAATATGGGGATTGGGGCCTTTTTGGTTAAGGGCGAGGAAGCCAGGGCTTTGAACAACACAAGTTCTCGAGACCCAAGTCTGGCCACATTGGAAGACAGATCCGAGAAGAGACGTCGTGTGGGTGATAGTGGCATTCAGAAGTTTTTTGTCAAGACAGACGGCATTGAAGAGCATGATGATGACTTTGGCGGTGAGGAAACTTTACCTGGGGCTATAGATGCGGAAGAACTAGGTTCTAAGGACTCTGAAATAGGGTCAGATTTGCCGTATGAAGATGAGGCAAGCGAACGCCAAAAGTTATCGACTGGTGCTCCGGCCTTGCAGCAAGTACAGATTACAGAGTTTCTGTGCACTCGTTGCAATCAGTCATTACCCTCAGCTGAAGCTTTGCAGAGTCACCAAGACTGGCACTTCGCTAAAGACCTCCAAGATGAGGACCGTCCGAAGCGTGCATCTCCCGCCCCTTCTGTTTCATCCAAAAGGGGTTCCGCAAAGAAGAGAGGTAATGGTCGGGGTGGACGACCGGAGAAAGGACAAAGCAAGTTGACATTTGGATGAAATAAGCATATGAAATATACTACACCGACGGCAGTTTCACCCTATCTGAATTCTTCTTGCAGATACATTTCACCGAGTTTGACAGACTCTTTACTGACAAGCCGAGCCTTGTGGTCCCGAAAGACGGCCGGTCATGCGTAAATCATGCTCTCCGAGATACAGTACTACTGGAAAAAGATAGTCGCTGAGATTGTGCATTCTTGGATGCAACATGATGTTCTAGAAACGCAAATGTGATCTCTTCTCTATGAGTAATTTGTTTATGAATTCTGCAGTTTCATCGTTTTGGTACATCCAGAGGTACGAAAAATGCAATGTAGCCATTTCTGCAATGCTGCTCATTCAAAGTCCAGCTGAAGCCGGCCATCCGGTCATCACAGTGGTCTCTGGTCTCTGATTTTTGTCCGATTCTTCAACTGATAAGCAGATTTGTCATCGATTCAGATTTGCAACTCATTCCTGGATCTTCAGGAGGTCATGCGAGGCATCGAAAGCTTTGGAGAAAAGAGTCATTGTGTTTACGCTACCTATTCATGACGATTAATTGGGAGAGAATGGAGATATCCCATTGCCTTATGAGACTTTCTAAAAGTCTAAAAGTCGACGATCGGCAAAGTGCAGTAGCTAAGGTTGTGTGAACAGTAAGAAGAAGTTTACCTCCTGGGCGTTCAGAAGAAGAAGAACTCGGAACTACCTTGGAAGAACAAAAAGGAAGAAATTTGTAGGTCGACGAAGGGTTTCCAGCCGCATGAATTCGTTGTCAAATTGTGCCTTAGAGAGATTATTCCCTGTCAATCAAACCTAATCCATGAAGATCTCTTACTGGGTCAAAATAAAAAAGAGGATGTGCACCTAATGGGGGTTTAGATGGTTTAGGCATCATTTTTGGGGGGATATTTGACTGGTTGGGCCGGTATGCATCACAACCCAACCCGATTTCGCGCCACAAAATTATTAACCTTGACAACAAATGGTATCAATTAATCAATACAGTTCAATCACTGGTGAGAATTAATTGAATGAATCAATCGAAACTTAGGCCTTCACAGTTGGCATACTATCTCAACGTCTACTCTTTTTGGACCCTTCTTGATAGATTGCGAGATTCTTTTTTCATTACTCTGTCGTGAAATTTGAGACTCGGAATTGTGTAAGACAATAAAAATATTTGCATTATTGGCCTTCAGTATCTCATATCATATTGAGGTGACATTTACAGACAAACAAACAGCATACGGCAAAGATGTCATATTAATTAATGGAGGCTGGCAAGTTATTCATTCATACGTACGTCTTCGAAAATTGACAGTATTTTCCTCTCAAGCCAATACAACAACTGAAAATCATTCTATTTTGAAATGGCGTGAAAGGAAACCTCGGCGTTGACTGTATAGGATGGATATTTTCCCTTATGTACTCACGCGTCATCTTCGATCACCTCACACAGAAATTCATGATTCGATATCCTGTTATTCTTATTATTTTATACCGCAGAAGTGGCAAGTTGCAAGGTAGGAGGAACGAGGTCCCACTTCTCTTCTTCTTCAATCAAAGTGTCTCCTGTTTATCAAAGTGTCTCCTGTTTACAAGTCGGCGAGTCATCATCCTGTTTTGATTGTTCTTGATTCCCCAGAAAATACTTCGTACGTTGGGTTGTATCGTAGGACCGATTGAATGGTCTGTGTGAACAATGTGAACTATGTATGTATGTATGTATGTATGTATGTATGTATGTATGTATGTATGTATGGGCTGTGATAGTCTAACTATTGAAGAGAACCTGGATTGACACAGGTCAACTTTAGGTTTAGACTTTTGAAAGCTTGAATGAATGGGGTAAGATATCAGATTAGATAAAAATATAAATCTCAAATAAAGTATACCCAAACGGTCCCATTGTCGTAAAAAGAACTTTTTGATACCGAAATTTTCTATACCTTTTGTTTTCCTTGTTCGCTTTCTATACATAAAGATACTCCCTTCGTACATCACACTTACACATAGACGGCATAACCCATCCCCATTTCCATACCAACAACCTAATTGTTCGATCAAAACTTGCTGCTACTGCTGCCCTTACCTGCCCTTACCTGCCCTTACCTACCTGCCCTTGCCTGCCCCTCTTTGATTATCGATATCGTACCTTATCGAAATCCTTACGCCACATCCATCAAATCCCCCCCATCTTATTGCAAATCCCGGCCTTGATTCAGGATTTCAAGCAAACTAGCACCTAGAAGAAAAGTGATCATTGAGAGGCCAAGCCAAGCTCGTCGGCCCCCAAATCAAATAAGCATAACCTTACAGCGGTTATTGCACAATTTATTTTATCTTTTTGTGCATTTTTTATTTTTTTATGCTTGTTGGGTGTCATTATTCACACAAATACACAAACACATATACACACACATACACATATCAAATCAAATCACACACCCAAAAGTACAAATTTTTATTAAAAAATAAGTGGAGACTTTTACCTAACCTTTTATTCAATTGGAAGAAAATTATACCAGACCTTTTTAAGACTCTCATACAGGCTACGCAGGGCTCTAATCAACAGTCAACTCTGCCCTCTCCCTCTCCCCCCCCCCAGCCTTTTCGCTTTATTTTGCCACTTCTTATTACTTCCCCCACTTCTTACCATCTGCAACTTCACCGTCTTCTACTACCTTCCCCCTCCTCCCTTCCTCCCTTCCCTCCCTTCCTTCCCCCCCCATTACAACCTTGGGATATATCTCATTCAACTCAGATTTTAGCTCATCGACAACCACAAAACAAATCTATCATCTCTTATCATCACAAGGGAAAATAATAATACATCAAATACATCAAATACATCAAAAGAGGCCACCTCAGAGAATTTTATCCCGGGTCCTTACCTTACCTTACCTTACCTTACCTTACTCTTCTTCCTTCTTCAGCTAATAACATAAAGAGATATTTGGTTATATCTTCATATTACACGACATAAGCATCTTTCCCAGCGAAGCAGTACTACCATACTGTACCACATTATTGGATTGGTTAGGACCATACTATACCCTCCCACACCATCTTCCATAAGCATAAACTTCTCCCTAGAGTTGTTCAGGGCCAACCAAATTTTAATTTACCACCATAAGGACTTATTTCATCTCGAGGCTCCCATTTAATCCCGGACAATTGAAAGAGAGAAAGTTTCCCACTTCTCACTACATACAGGATTTCCTTCTAGGCTCTTTTTCCCTTAATTGCCAATTTGTCACCGGTTAATTTTGTGTATCACCAAATCTATTCCATAGGCTGACGTGGTGTGTGTGACTTTGTCTCCATCAGTCCTCCTTTTTTTTTGGACTTTTTTTTTCTCTTTCTCTTCTCATCAACTTTCTACCGGATTTTACATCATGTCGCGACGTGATGATAGAGATAGAGCTCCACGCTCACAACCACAACCCTTACGAACAGGTCAATTCATTATTGATGCTGAAGGTATTGACAGAGAAGTCATTACCGCCGATATTTGCCGATATCTTGGAAATGATGCTCTCGTCAAACCTGGTGATGCGAAAGTAAGTTATCGCATAATTTTGCAGATGTCCATACCCAACGAACAAAAACTAACCACTTAATTCTATAGGACCCAGAAACGGGACGACTAACGCAAGTCTATGTGATAACGGCATATCGGAATTTGACAAATGTAATATCGTTTACCCATGGATCGAGCAACAATGCTGATGAATTTTTGGGATAGGCAATGATACATGATTTGAAGCAGGCATCTGCAGATTGGCAAGCAGAACGACTTGCTAGATCTTCTTCTGCTGCATACCCTACAAATGGTATCTCTTTGAGGGATTCGAACGATATGGTTCGAAAATCTAACACCCCTATAGTAGTGGACTACAGAAGTTCAAATGCACTCGATCAATCCATTGCCCGGATGGATGCGACACAACCTCGACCTCCTGCACCACAGGTGATATACACATCATCGCCATCTGCTGTGCCCAGTTCACAGTCTCAATCTTATCCAAGTGGCCAGAATTATCCACAGGGCTACAGTCAGTCCTCAAGTTATAATCAAAATCCTCAAGGCTATTCCCAGCCACCACCACAACAGTATAACTCTCCCCAGACTTATCCTCCGGATAACAGGACTTATATCCATGGAGCCAATTATTCTGTTGATTCTTCCGCTGGCCGTGGAGGATCTGTCCCTCAGTCCGTTCCAAGGAGTCAAGCAGGTTCTTACCCATCTAGTACAACGTATCAAGCACCTGCGCCGCAATACTACTCACAGTCATCAGCACCCCCCACTACATCCGCGTATGCTCCACATACTGCAACAGACCCATACTATAGTCGTGGTGCGTAACGCCAAGTGCATCCATTTTCTTTTCATACCTTTGTTCTCGAAAACGAATCTCGTCTAACAATCTAGCTGCTCCCTCAGGCAATTATGAAACCACCCCGGAGGTATACGATTCCAGATCGTACCAGGAAACTCCGGATTATCAAATGCAAGATGCCACTTATACTGAATCAAGCCCATACCAGGAATCAGGATCATATTCATCACAGCCCATGGCATCTGGACGAAGTGCAACCGTCACTTCTTCGTCACAATCAAGACCACAACGTGACCGGGACAGTAGGGATGACCGTGACAGACATCATCGACGTCGATGATTCCATTGGAACGTAGCTTCTTTTGTGCGATCTGTATCCACTGCGGACTTTTCTACTGTTCTGGCGTTTTTTCATTGCTTTATCTTTCCCTGGATTTACTGGCACACTGGATCAAAATTGCTTTGGAGCCCTGCCCAATCATGGAATCAGACCAGATGGAGGGGCACTTTACAACCTCTCGGATTACTTTAATGAATTGCCAAGATTGCAATGGACCGCAACTTGGAGACCGAGGTTTGATCTTAAAATCACCGGCTTTTCTATTATACCCTACGATAGATCACTACAAACTGGACCGAGACGGATTGTATTATCGAAAAAAAAAATTACCGCGGATGTTAGTCATGGCCAATGCATGTGCAGAGTATCTGTTACATGCTTGTATGAGCCGGACCACATGAGGATAATGGATGTGTTTTTTGCTTTTCCTTTCTGCAATGTTATTATTCTGTCGATTGCATCAGTTTTGCATACGTACAGGCCGTTGGGGCGTACCATGAGTTTCTGTTTTCTTCAAAGTTCCTGGATTGTTCTAGGACACCCTCAATACTTGCTGCCTGGACTTCGTTTTCCGGGAGCTCCACCAATTGTTTCTTCATCGCCTACCACTTTTTTGTGACTTGGTTAGTATCTTGAGATCCTTTAGAGCATTCAGATTTGAGGCCAGGCAGCATGGTAGAGGAGATTGTATATACACCGACAGCCATTTAAAGGATAATTTTCACCCTTCACACGTTGCCACCCACTTCACTTTTATGGATATCTCCTGGTCAAACCCGACCATGGAATTTGAAATACACTGACTTTCAGGCATGTCCTCACAGCACAGGTACAGTCAAACCACCCGGTTATGGATTTCTTTCTGGATATGGCCTTCCTTGGATTTGGACCTAGATTTTTACCTTTGGGATACTTTACCTTGGCTACTTAAATATTTCCTGGATGCCATCTCTTTCAAATGACCAACTCACTCTGGAATGAATGCTTTGACTTTGTTTAGGTGTGTATCATGCTCTACTTGGTCTCAGCCGGTCTTTATCAAACTTAATCCAACAACTTGTCTACCTCATCCAGCATTAGGGATTTACTATTTTTGCCAAGGATCCTCATCTGCTTCTCTCGTTCTTGTCGCAGTTTATCCAAACAACATAAAAGGTACTTTGAAATGTTCTTGCCGCAAACGCCAATCAACAATCTAGATTACTCGTTTTATCTGCTTATACAGTAGGGCCTGTCGCTTGGAATCAACTCAAATCTACACTTTTCAAACTACTTCCTTGAATTCTGAATGGGGCTCCAACTTCGGCTTCCCGATTCTCCAGGCTGGTTCTTACGCATTACTAGTTACCGCAGTCATCATCAATACCGTATACCGTTGAGGCTGCCATAGATATCATGGTATTTTGTTCACCTTCGTAATTTGAACCATGGGACCTATTCGAGTACTGCTTATCAGCAATGGAAGAAGAGATCATGCATTGCCCTTGAAGCTCGTCTAATTTCCTTCTACTATGGAATCCATACCCATCTCTCAGGATAATTAATGATGTCTCCAATCTTGCCGATGGGAGTGGTGCGGAGGCAGATCATAATCCGGGACTTATTGGCCATTACAACTTAGGATCACCATCTCTTTTCTGGACAATCCCAATTCACCATACGTAATTTGGCCAGCTTTGGCCTCGAGATTGAATATCTGTCTTTCTGCATACTGGATCACTCAACACAAGGAGGTTGCAAGCCATATGTTCCCATGAAGATGATTAATAGGATAGCTGGTTTTTTGTTCTTTTCTCGTGCTGGTCTTGCAGGAACATTTTGGAATTCGTTGGAGATAGTGCTCGATGATAGGGATGGATGGATGAAATGGGATGGTTTTTGTCATTATTTCCGTACTCTTGGTCGATATGTGGAGGGCTTTCTGATTTTTAATGATGTCTTTCATGTGCCGTATGTGGAATGAATGATCGATCAATCATTAGCAATCATGGGATGGAGATGAGATGGGTTGTACGATTAGTTATTTATTTTATGACAATATGGGAGATGGGGTGGTTATAGTCTTTTTGCTTTGCATTACTCCGATAAACCACGCGTGCTGGCGGTCGATCGGTGGTGGTGGGTTGGTTGGTTGGTTGATGGGTGGGTGGGGATAGTATTCATGGTCCCTTCATAGTATGGTGTTTTTAATGCTGCATTTTGATCTCAATTCTCAATTCCAATTCCAATTTCAATTCCTACCTCAACTCCAATCCTGATATCCTTCTGCATTCATATCTTTTACTCCTATCTTGGAATCTTTAATTTAAGTCTTTTTCGTGCATGGCATTGCCTGCTATTGTATATCATATGTCCTTGTTAATTTTGCTCTCTTCAATCAGTAAATGTTGGTGTCGTTCATCACATCCATCATATCATCATCACATTAATGTTTTCCAAATCGAAAGGAAGAATAATCTCATTTCCAATTCTTAAAATGTCAACTAACTAATTCATTCACAAACGAGACAAGGTTGGGAACTTTTTTTTTCTAAAAAAAAAAGAAAAACTATATACTGATCGCTGTTGATCGATCCTATTGATCAAGTTTTGGGGATAAAAAGATTAAACATTTGCATGCTGGTCGAGGGAGGGTATGGTATGTATTCTAATAACGTAACATTTGAGGTTCGTACTGCAACTCTCAACAAGGTGACCAACCAATCGATAATGTTCCGGAAGCCATCGATATCTTGCTTATTGTGCCAAAAGAAAATCCAGAAAAATCAGAAATCGTCATGAAGTCATACAATACAGTTTTAGTTAGCGAGCGCTTCGGATTGTGATGCTTGTTGAAATTGTCGGCAGATCTCTGCGACTCCTGAATGTAGATGATTGGCTCATCTCCTTTTCATCTAAAGTTAGAACGGATGAATGATATGACTTACTTGCCAATATTCGTGGATGCGATTCGTCTTCCGTCTCGCAGAAATGTGGCGAGTTCCGTTTTCTATCAATCCACTCGCTAATATCGAATTTATTAGTTCTCTTTCTCTGTGAATGACGGAATGTCTCTTCGGGGTAAAATACCTCATTTCACATGGGATCTGCGGATGCGTCTTTTCGGGCCACTTCATGAACCCGTCATAGTCCACTTCACTCTCGTATTGAATTCTCAACCGAGCACACTCGATATCAGCTGAGTTTATGTTCTCCCTATCTTCCGCGTTGGACCTTTTATGTAGTTCAACTCGTAAAGATTTCCTATCGTGGAAGATCCCTCGATTCCATGTGTCATCCACAAAACACATTGGGTAGGTAATATGCTGTCACGGAAGCGACCCCATCGTATGGCCAAAGAACTGAAGTGTTACCGTTTGCAAATTGCAACATACATCCGTTCAGTGCTTCCCTAGACGAGCCCCAGCTCACCGGGAGCTTTTCTGACGAGTCCAATGGATCGTAAGACATGAACGAAATGGTGAAACCTGTAACTTCGCCAAGGATGGACTCCCGCTCGCGTTTTCGCTTTCTTCGCGTGGATCTTGAAAGATCGGGACTAGGTTGACGCCGAATCGGACTGGCACTCATGTTTCGACGATCTCTATCGGATAGTGTTCGCGAGCTACTATCGAGACGAGTAGATTCTAATGATTAATTTCCCGAGACTTGGCAACCAGTGCGATAGCGGAATTAGGGTTCTTAGGATTTCGTTTGATAACAATAATGCTATTTTCTATCTTTTAGATGCTCACATATACGATTCAAAGTCTCTTCCCTGCCCGTTGGTTAAATTCCTCTATATGATCTTTTGTTTGAATCATAATTTTACCCAGCCCAGAAGCCTCACGGAGAATGATGTTTTCCTCTGCTCGATATTTGACTTCCTGTTGGTGCCCGATCTCAAATAAACATCGTCTTTTCGCCCACACATCTTTAATGCGCTGAATATATTGATTGCTCTTCTTCGAAGTAGAGAGATGCAAGCTTTTCAGACTTCCCAGGTATCTCTTGGTATATGCTCTCGACTTTGTGACGCCTTTCCGCATACACATCTCGAAGTTTTGCGATCTGTTGGTTTTCTTCGTCGCTGTAAGCTGCAAGGACCATAGTCCTAAATGTCTCCAAAGTATTACAGCTATCTCGGTCAAGCTGTTCATGCGAAAGATAAATTTGGTCGTTTTCTTTGGCGTGTAGGGCTTCTCTAGCGATCTTTTCCTGTGCAGGTTAGATGGAGGGATCGCGAGCCAACTTTTCGGAAAAGTCATTTCGAAAAAGTCTATATGATGAAAAGAATAAATTTGTATCAAAGAAGCCTGCTCGAAATAACGAAAGTATTAACTATTAGCAAGGAAAGGGAAGTAAGGAAGTACTCGAGTTGTATCGACCTGCAGTTTTCCAAAAGAAAGCGCAAATGATAACATGACAAGATAATGAATGATCTTTCTTGCGTTAAGATCTAAATAACTTTCATGTCCTTTATAGAAATAAGAGGAATGAGACATCTTCTCTATAAACAACTTGCTTATTCTCAAAATATGTTACGAATTCATGGCAGCTGAGTTAGGTTCTGTCCATGGGATTCTGAATATTGAATTTGGAACACTTGGATATATAATTATCATCAAAATGGGAGGACAAAGAAATATTGTGTACAAATTAAACAATAATCTCCTCAATATAGGGAGCAAACGCCCTATACATAACAATACTGACACACATTTACTTGATAGTTATGAGCAGGACCGAATTCACATTAGGACAGTCATGGCAGGAGCTACCGGTCAAGTGAGTTCATTATTTCGCGAGAAGCATCTCATCTCAACTTTGGAAGGGCAAGAGCACTTGTCTGAACTACCTGGACTTCGAAAGTGAAAAATTTACAACACGATAATGATATGAATTTCCGCAAATAACTTCAGCAGGGACAAAAGATGTGTTAAAAAGCTAGGTTCTTCCCTTCATTCAATTAGCAAGCATTTAACTTCGATGACTTTTTTTGATGCCAATTGGTAAAGGGTATCATCATAATAGGTTTTTCATCGTCGACTTGAACATGCTGGTTGTGAATAGTATGCATCCTCTACATCCAATTCTGGCTTTCGTGTAGAGAACTCTTCGTACCCGATGTTGTTCAATGAAGTGGATTTAATAACGTTAATATCATTGAATATCCCACCACAACGATTTAAACCCTAACAATCCTAAACGGCAGATCCTCCTCCCTATCCTCCCTATCTCCACCCACCACCGTCCCCAAATGTTTATACTTCTCCCTCAGACTAACCCCCCTAGCCTCCTTCGTCAACTCCCTCAACCTCACCTCAAAAACATCCAGTCCATTAACCATCATCAGCGGCTCCAATAACCTCAACTCATGCATCCAGCTAGGCATGATTCTCGGCCAAACAATCACCGCTCTTAATTCTCGAAGGCTTTTCATACTTCCTAGTATCATCCATGTGCGCTCCCAGCGGGGTGTGTTGTTGCTGGTGGCCTCGTGATAGGTGTCAGAAAGCTCGAATTGGAAGTCTAGGGTTAGATATTGGATGACGTCGAAGCGTTGTGGGAGAGCTCGGTTGGAAAATGAGATTAGACTTTCCATGCTATCGAAGTCGAATGTGTTGGTTGAGTAGAGAATGGGTATTGCCTCTGAATATCTATTTGGGACAGTCAGTTTCTCTCTCCACTCGGAATGAAATAGTAATATATTAAGTCTGGGTATTGGTGCAACAAAATCAAAAAGCAAACTTACATTCGTCGACAAACCTGCAAAAACTCAATCAACCCAACAGGATCATCATTCAATCCATGCGCATTTGAAGTATGACAACCATGCGATTCTTTAAACCCACTCAACCCAATAGCATCATGATCTCCGGGCAAAATATGACAACCACTCGAATCTTTAAATCCTCTACACTCCACCTCTCGACATGACTTATCCTTTACTTTTTCACATTCACAACGACGATGACATGGTACCCAACCTAGTCTATCCGATCGCCTTACTATATGCATAATTCGTTCCCCGAGAACTTTCTCGTAGATTGATGCCCTCACTTCTTTGGGCAATGTGAAAAATACAGATTGGGTTTGCATGTCTAGCTTTCTCTCCCTTTTCTTTAGCGCCTGCTTTTCATCTATTTCTCTAGATTCCTCCAAACCACCTTCCACCCCAGACTCCCCCTCATCATCCTCACCCTCCCCACCAATCACCTCAACCCCTCCCTCCAACCCACCTACCTCCTCCAACTTATCCCCCCCACCACAACTCAACCTCCTACCCCTCCCCCTGACCCTCTTCCCCAAAATCTCTACCTCCCCCACCCAACTCTTACTCTTCCTCCCACTCCACTCCCTCTGCACCCCCGGCGGTCTCGGCAACGCTCTATACGGTTTCCCCCTCACATCATCATCATCAGCATGCGATCTACTACCCGGTAGTTTATCTAGTACTTTTTTTATTAGGAAGGCGCTGAGGCGGCGGTGTTCTTTGTAGGGGTTATTGTTGATTTGGGGGAGTGCGTGCATTTCTGTTTGGGGGGGGGGGGATGGGGTGGATGGAGATAGATAGATAAGTATGGATGGGTGATTGATTGATCTATTTGTTAGTCAATTAAGAGAGTGATTAATTAATCAATTAATTAATCATGAATGCTAAAAAAACCAAAATACAAATACAATATAATCAATACAATCAATACAATACAACAAGTCAACAAAAAACCCGCCAAGCGACAACCCACACCTATAAATACAAGCTGCGATTCAACATAATCCTTCACAGAGCGACCGAGCCAATAAATCCCGCGAACACATATGTATGTATGTATGATACTATCCATCCGACATACCATGTAATATCGGGTCAAGGACCCCCCGAGACGCTGCCTCTTTCTTTACTAGTAGTACTTACATGCGAGCGAAGAATATTGGATTTAGTCGATAAACTATTTTAAAACGGTGCAAAAATTCTTTTTTAAGACATTAGCAAACACGAGAATTGAGTAGATTTGTAATAAAACCTCCTTTTTCGTATTAAAGAGAAAATGTATATCGGGTTAGATTCTTAGATATATCGTCTTTTTTTTTTTTAATTCTATGATCTTTTATCAAGTGTTAATCCATATTAAGTGTTAATCCATGTTAAGTGTTAATTCATATCAAGTGTTAATCCATATTAAGTGTTAATCCATATCAAGTGTTAATCCATATCAAATGTTAATTCATATCAAATGTTAATACTACTGACATGCTAAAAATAATAGATTCTAGTTACTAATAATAATAACAACAATAACAATAACAACAATAAATGATTTCAATCCAAAAACATACCAAAAACCCATCAAAACATCAAAACATTACCATAATAATAGCATAATAGTATACTAGTAATAAATACCATCTACCACTACCACAGCACCACCAATATCCCAAAACAAAAACAAAAACAAAAACAAAAACAAGAATCGAATAACTTAAATAAGCCTCAAGTTAATCCGTCTGTCGATCAATCTGCAAATGGAAGCGCCAAGCGATCCAACGAATGATAATTAATCCTCCTGCCTGGTACCCCTCTCGTAAGCAGGATCCTTGTTTGGGGGTTTTTTTGCTTCGTGGGGGGTATGATGGGTGTGATGGGTGTGATGGGTGTGATGGGTGTGATGGTATGATGGGTTTTGTCTCATTGTGAGTCGAATTGGCTGAAGGGAGGGAGGAAGGTATGGAGGGCTCGGGAGTGAAAGGGATGGGGTGTTGAGAAGGAGGCACGTAGGAGATCATCGGTAAGCATTTGCCAAGCGCTACTGTACACTGATTGATTAACGGATGCTTGATAGGGAAGGCATGGCAACGGAATGTTGTATATGAAGTTGGCGATACACTATTGGGGTTGGGTTAGTCAGCAATTACGTTTGTTGCACCTTAGACGCGGTATGGATAGGGCACGGAGTATCATCGAATCCAACATTATTAAGTAAATTTAAACTAGGATGGGGGTATCACTATGTAATTCATTATTATATCCTATTCTATCCTATCATATGTAATCCCAACGACCATCATGACCATCTAAAAACAATATTCCTCCACATGTAAAAATATCCCATTAGCCCCCGTCCCCTTATGAACCGCCCTCTCATCACTCAACTGAGCCACCGAATTCCTAACCTTAGCTACCAGTCCCTTTCCTCCACAAACCGTAATTGCCGTTTCTCCTCCCGTGCGTTCTACCGGGTCTCTTATGAATTGTTTGATATTCGGTCTTCCATTGAGGTATGTGATATTTCTCGTGCTGGGAATTTCTACTCGCTTCCCCTTTGATTTTTGAGCGCAACAACATCCACCTTGTGTAGATGAAGCTGCTGAATAGTCAGATGTTGGTTTGATGGTGGTATATGGGGATAATTTATCGCTGTCTTTCTCATCTGTGTATGTTTGTCGTTTTGCGCTTCTTATCGAAATGTTATCTTCACCTGTTGCACCACTAGCTTTAGGGTTGCAACAGCAACCTTCTTCCTCCGAAGAAATCGTGCTGGATGATGAGTCTGATACTGATTTGACGAATATTTTTCCTTCGTCGTTTCTTTCCTCGTCTCCTACTTGATAAGCTGCTTTTTCGTCTTCTCGAGAACTGGTCATTGATGCTGCATCATCTCCAGTGACTGCAATATTGACGATTAAATCTATGCCTTTCTTATCCGCCAGCGAAAGAGCAGATGCTAAACGTTGCGTATAGAAATCTATATGGCAGCGTTGGCGAACCACTAAGAGAAATTGGATTCGTTGAATGCAGCTAGGTGCGGGATTGTGGAGGATAGATTCAAGGATGGGAAGTGTGTACGATGCGCCAGTAGATGCGGAAATAAGAATAATAGATTCGTAGGTGTTCCAAGTCTAAACACGGTTAGCAGAAATTCTTTGGTTAGGTCAAAAACCGAATACATACAGGAGGTACACCATAAGGACCTGCTACAAATGCGGTCAGTATGGCAGTCTTATCGAGTTGCTGCATTTTGGATGCATAATTGTGTATCCTTCTCGAAAATCCCTTTTGAGCCCTAATCGCGAGTTGAATTTCATTGCAATGACATTTATCTGATGTTTGGTAAGGACTCGCGATGGTAAACGGATGGGTTTCGAGAAGACCAAGTCTTGGAAGCCAGAGATACATATGTTGGCCTGCTTTCCACGTGAACGGTGCATCCTTGATACTGATGATAGTAATGTCATCACTCAGAGCCTTCAACTCTGCTTGATGACCAACTCTTTGCATTCCTCTACATGCAGCACCAACAACCTTCACTCTAAAGTTTCTGATGACAAGTAGAACACCCCTGAGTATCCAATCAAAAGATATCGCTGCAATAGCAAACCATACGTTGTATCTAGCATAGTCTGGGACATGCACATATAATACCCATAGGAATACAGCTGCAGCGGCAATATGTTGTAACACAAAAACTTCATATGCCATCCTTCTCATAGGGCTTAACGAAGTCAAGAATGTCCATACAAGGATGAACCACGCTCCAATCCCATACTTTACCATTGGCATGAGTTTAAGTTCAAAAGATAAGAAGTCTGCTCGAATCCATTCTCTCATGAAGTATGCGCCATGCACAGTAACTGTAATGAGTAAAGTCCTTGAAACCCAACGATGAAGCCAGTTCAATCTTTCATGAGAGCTCCCGACTAGGAATCCAATAACGTTGGATTTTGAGGAGAGTAGGTACACAAGGGGTACTTGTGTGACTGAAATCCAAGCGCCACGGAAACCGATTCGTTCAAAATAGTAGGCGTCGTTGATTGTGACATTATATGTCATCATGAAGATAAGTATCGCCCAATAGCAAAGAAGAAGAATGCTACGACCTGAAGAAGGCGGTGATAACCAAGATAAATGAGGGATGGATATGTGAATCTGGGGATAAGATACTTCTCGGAAGATTGCAGTAGCTGTGGCGTAAGATTGTTGCAGTCGGTTTCCAGGTTTGGTAGGGTGTTTGAGAGATCGTGTCTGATTCCTCCGTAACCTGTTGAGCACGTCAGTCGTGAATCTCTTCGCATTTGAAATCTTCAATTCTCAACAACCCCAAATTACACCTTCCCCTCCTCCTCATTCATCGCCGACCCCATCTATCCATCCGACCCTCTCCTCTCACCCGAAGTACAATAAAAGAGAAGAGAAACAAGAACCAAAAACTAACCTATCCCAATCCTGCCACCACTCAAACGCCCTACACAAAACCACAAACCCCACGAACCCTGCAATAATATACCAATAACCCCTCGCCAACTTAGAATTATAAGTTCTAAACATCCCATCAGAACCCATATCCATCCCTCCACTCATTCCACTCATAAGCATATCCATCTTGACTGATATTCGAGTGGTGATGTATAATGTAATGAGTGTATAAACAAATCACTTCACCACCGTACCATCCGATCCAGCGGAAGCGAAGGAGTGAGAAAAGAGAGAGGATACGAAAGAATAGCTATCCAATTGGTGGATTCCTTTTCTCTCTTTCTTTCGATAATATGTCTTATCCTAATATCAATATCCGTCGACGGTGATACCTAAATGTATAAGAAGAACAATGCACTCTCGTAATCAACAAGTCGAAGCGAATCGGAATATTCTTTTCTTGGCGTTCGATGAATACTTTTATGTGTATCGTTCTTTCTTTCCTCCTTGTTTCCTTTCTTCTTTCTTTATCAATGACAATGCAACTATGCTTGCTATGTTATGCTATGTTATGCTATGCCGTGTTATGCACAAAAACACAAAAGAGTAACAATAAACCCACTTCGAATCATCCCCAATAGATATGTATAAAAGAACGATGAATAAAATGAAGTGATACGATGTGATGTGTGTGATACGATGTGATGTAAAGTAGAGCAAGGCAGGAAAGATTATCCGCCCTTCAAATTCTTCACCGTCCGTATGTTCGTTCGATTCCTTCTTCCGTTACACATTCGCATTTATAACGACGTAACTACCCGTGGACTATACTATACATTCTAATAAAAGTAATTATCAAGTACGTACCCAAAAGATTTACATACAAAAAAAAAATTTAATCTGCTCACACCAAACAAACCCATCAATAATCCACCTTGTCCTCCCATTCATCAACACCTCCCCCCAAAAAAAGATGGTTCATCTCAATGCCAAGCCCTCCAACGAGCGCAATTGAGCACATTTATTTCAAGCCAAGCGAGAGGCTAACCTTTTAGAGACGGACTAATAATAATTCCATACATCTGATTCCTTATTCCCGGCTACAGGATATTTTTTTGAGTAATAAATTAACCAATAAGGTTATATGGATTATGGGAATTTTGAGATGGAGATCTGAGCAAGAGTGATTTCTTGTTGTTTTTCTTTTTCTTTTTGTTTTACAGTCTACGGTCTACGGTCGGGGAATTTTTAATATCCCCACTCAAGCTTGAGCATTGAGCATGTTGAGCATGTTGAGCATTGAGCAAGATTTCCGATTTCCTAAAAGGGAGGGTGCGTTCAAGGTTCCAGAGATGCAAAGGGAAGGGATTAATGGGTATTACAATAGAATCACCGAGGCGTACAAGGTAAGGAAGGGTTTTGAGCAAGATAATATTACACTACCATATGGAGATTTGAGGTTTGAGATTTGAGATTCGAGATTTGAGATTCAGAGTGAATACTAAAAGAACTTGCTCACCCATCCGGGTATTTCTTTTTACTGTACTTCTATTTGTGATCTCATATACCAAGACTCTTTGGATCTATTTACATTTTATCCATCCATCCATCCATCCATCCATTCCATTCTCGATATCAACGAACAAAGAGAAAGTTAATTTCAACGCCAACTACACCAACTACATCAATTACACCAATTACATAACACAATGGCTCGTCTTACAGCTCTCGTTGGTCTCTTGGCCGCTGTATCTCAAACCTCGGCGCATTTCTTGTTGAACTATCCTGGCACCAGTGAGTACATACATATATGATATATCATATATCATATCATTTATGAAGTTTAAAGAGAGAGGAAGAATACTGATATCTTCTAGTTGGATTCGATGATGATGCAGAGGGAACAGCTCCTTGTGGTAGCTTCACCGTTGATTTCACTAAGGATAATGTCACCGATTTCCATGTTGATGGGGATGCAATTGCTTTGTTAGTCAATATCCTTTCCAAGCTCTTTTATGTGCCAAATATCAATAATTGATGCTAATGACTCTTACTTAATAGAACCAATACTCACCCAGAAGTAAAATGGTTATTCCGCGCTACAATCAACGATCCCACCTCCAACAATTGGACCACTCTCCTGCCCTCCATTCAACAAACCGGGCTTGGTGATTTCTGCGAACCCACCGTTACCGTTCCTGCTTCTTTCGCCGGAAGCCAAGGTGTCGTAGGAGTTGTTGCTGATTCTCCAGATGGTATGAACGCTCTCTTTACCCCCCCCCATCTTTCCATTTCCAAGTTTCAGTACTAACATACCGCCGCTTTATAGGAGTTCTCTACCAATGCGCCGCAGTATCATTCGTAACCGGCTCCGCAACCGCAACCCCAACCGCCTGCAAAAACGCAACCGGCCTATCCGCAAGCTATACCGCCGACGCCGTACTCTCCAGTCTCCCCGCCTCCGCGACCGCAACATCGAGTGAGTCTGCCGCTGCCGCTACCAGCTCAAAGGCGTCTGCCGGTTCGGCTGTTGGACCCATGGAATATGGTGCTTTGGGATCGTTGATGTGGGTTGGGACTGTTGCGGCTGCTACTTTTGCTGTGTTCTTGTTGTAGGGTTTGCAAGTTATATGAAGTAATGAATTGGGTCACTTTAGGGATGGGATGGGAAGGAAGGAAAGATGGATGGATGGATATGTAGGTAGTTGCATATGGGAAAGGGAAAATGTACATAATGAATCGCCTGGAGTTATCCACTCGGAATATGATTTTAGAATCAATAGAAACTTCTTAATATCCGAACCTTGAGAACTGGCTCATGTTGAATGTGTACATATTGAGAACATGAATAATCAGCCAGCACTCACGCCTCTCGAAGATTTGCGGTTGACAAACGCTCTCATGATAGAAACTGATTTCAAGACCTACGAATAATAAATCAGACACTAAGTGACCAATCCATAGAATTCCAAAAGCCAACCGAAGGAAACAACCCAGGCATGATATTCACAGAACGAAGAATATGCATAAACTTAGCGGCGTGTACTAACTTGAAGTAAGGATCTGGAAGATTTAGTGGAAGTTTTATTACTTAATGTCCGAGAACTATCTTGTCAGACCGCCACTTCTTCGGGTAAAACGGAATGCAGATCTCATGAAACAGACCCCTATCTTCCTAGTAAGTAAAGTGAACGAGTGGCGGGGAAAAACCACCGTGCCGTGAAATAGATGGCGGGGATTGGGATGGATACTAGCACTTGATGTAGAAATCGGTCGAGTTATTGTTGCATTTTGTATATTGTATGTTGTATGTATATAAGTGTAATGGTGTTCAATTCGAGTCATTATATAGGTGGGATGTGATGTTCATGAGCATTTCGTCCATTCCTGGTATGGTAACTACTAACAAGGTGGTTGGTTTATGTATTCGGAAATTGAAACTGTGCTGTCTACCTGCTTCTTCTTGGTGCCCATATATGTATTCATTCATGTTTACCGTCTGCGCCAACTCCCACTCCAATGCATAATGTAGATTCTAGGCTAAATGATCATAATTCGTGCTCGACTTGGCGGTTCATTGTTGTGCTTGCTCGTCGACTTGTAGGTTGACTGGTAGGTGGTTGACTTGTAGGTCGACTGGTGGACCGATTTAGAGAACGGCTCACTGATCGGCTGCTTGTTGAGTTCCGTTTTCTTGGGGGAGTCCTGGTGCTCGATTCGTACCATTCGTTTTTCGACCACTTTACGATCAGTTTCGCTGCGTTCTCGGATAGGGCATAGTATCCTGGGTTATCTTTTGGAAAAAACATAGCTGTACGAACGTTAGCCCCGTACCACAATTCCAAGCCTTTTAGTAACTCACTCATATGTGCTCCTGTTTCATCACTAGCCTTGTCATTGATAGCTTCATGGAAAAAATCCTTAGCACTAGTTTTCGGAAGATTGCAAAATGTTCTCTGGTTCCCTATCACGCTCCCCACTAGGCTTCCATCGGCCTTACTCACTGCCTCTCTGCCTAACCTCGTATACAGATTACTCCATCCAACATCCAGGTCTTTCTGCAACGTCACCATTCCTGCTACCCTCTTCTTCAATTCCTCTCCCTTCACCAGACATCCAACGAATTCGAGATGAGATCCTACCCATGACCAGCCCGATTGAATCTGATCCTTCTTAAAATATGCAGCCGCTCCGCCTGCAGCAACGGCTCCTGCTGCGCCAGCATACATAGCCAAAGTGCCCCATTTCTTCCACGCCGGTGCTTCCGCAGCTGGTGGCGCTGGAAGTGCAGCTATTGGTTTCTTCTCCTTCACTGACTTATCTACCTCTTTCTCGCCCCATATTGCACCTGCCAAACTACTCACTTGTGCGAAGGCCGACGAAGCTGCGTTGTAATGACCTTCAGCTCCATGTGCCACAACGCCTGGCGAGATACCTAGATAAGGGGTGTCGAATGCGAGAACGCCTTGGATGTATGGGAACATGAAAGTATTTAGGGAATCCGTGGTTTCTTTCGAATCGATTACTTTGTCGGAGGTAATGGCTATTACTGTATCTGCAGCCACAATCCCTCCCATAGAATGACCGATAAGAATTGTGCGGACGGATGGGTCGACTGTTGGAGAGGGTGTTTCATTTTGAACTTCGATATCGATAACCTTTTCTTGTAGCCTGTAAACTCAGAATTAATTGTGAATCCTATGCAAACGTACTCGAGAGTAGTACCAATCCCTGAATCTGCCCACGCATTCTGCCAAATCGCCTCGAGTTTCGTATTGGGGGTATATGATAGCTCTCACATCGACTTTGGGAAGACCATGGCTAACGAGTGCACAAAGATGCTCGGGGAAATCACCAAAAGTGTCATCTCCTCCCTATGTAGAAATATCAGCACATTGTAGAAAGTACCTAAGTAAAAAATGACAAAAATTTACCTTAAATCCGTGTATAAAACACAACAATAGGGTTTTCTTCATCTTGTGTTCTCATGGTGAGTTGTCTGTGTTGTGTGAGGAAAGGACCACTGAGGCAAGATTGTGTGGTGACGCACATTCGGAACTTTTGATTTGTCGAGGTCTCGTTTCGTCTGAACTGCAAACACTTCGACAACTCCAATTAGAACTCGACACTTGCAAAATAAAACCCACTGACAACGTGATAATGTTGTGGATTGCAGTCTTACGATATATCCATCGTATTGTCCTGGATCATTCAATTTTAGGGTTATCTAAACATGCTGAGCAAACAATAAAGAGGGGTTACGGCCTCGAGCTTTGACATTTCTTCTGAGAGCCATTATGCCATGAGATTCGAATGCGGGGAAGAATCACCTATAAGTTAACGTCTGATTACAATAAGACAGAAACATTTCCCTCGCCATCTGAGGTTTACCTTAATGATGATTCTTTATGTCCTATCTGGGAAGAAGAAGAAATGATTAAATGCCCGAGTTTCAACTACGTTAAGCCAGTGAAGATATATCGATATTCCGAGAATTGGTCTAGAGTATTCTTCGAGTGAAAATGCTTTCCAGATCGGCCATTCCTGGGTTATCGTACGATTTCATATGACTCACTTCCCAATCTTAAAGTTAAGAGAATACAATCATTGCCCTGCAGAATGGTATTTGCTTGCTCTTATGACCTAGTATCTCTGAACTTGCAAACCCCCAAATCAAAAGCTTCCCTTGTTGCTCACAGACAACAGTCAAACCTTCAAGATTGTGATCATCATTGAGCAGTTCTAGTTATGAAAATAATACGTTCATCTTGTGCTCCTGACCAAGGGTTTGCTACGACTGAGACGTCAAATGCTTCAGCAGATACAACCGCAGCTGAAGGCTTTCAGGAACAGGCCAACAGGAAGGAGGATGACTGTAGCACCGTAAGTGCAATAAATGCACGTTCTAATGCGCACGATACCTACTCTTATTGAATTTCAGGGTCCAAAGGGTTGCAAGAGTGGAATTTCGACATCTTCTCGCCTACCTACACTCGAACATAATAATGAAGAACGCCTTCCTGATCGTACCAATATCTTCAGCCGCAGAAAGGAACTCAAGCATACTTGCACCCTTTACGCCTTTCCTTGGGAGATTAGAAATCAGATCTTTGATCTTTTTCTTTTCGACTATTTTAATGAAGACCCCCAGTCTTGAAAAACAATAGCCTTCCAAGACTCTCATGACCCTTTTGCGGATGACGTTATTGGGCCACGGGATCTAGTCAGGCCTAAGTGCAAGAAGAGCCTCGCTAGGCGCTATCACTCAATTGCAGATGGAATTCGTAAATTACCAGTAGCCCAGATCCCTGCGCTCGAAATTGCTTTGATCCCAGAAAGTGACCTCTACCGCGAAATCTACAGCATGCGGATCCAAGCTTGCGTCATTGAACTTCGCCCCTGCCTCTCTTTTGACTGGGATTTTGAACTTCCGAGCATCTCATCTGAGTGGACGCCGCCATTTGAATCTGTGGAATTCGTGGATGTAGATGATTGAATTGATCGCACTGATCCACCAGACCCGACCTGGCAAGAGAGAAATATTCGTGATGTTGTAGAAACGAACGAGGCAGTATGTATATCGTTAAACCAAGATCTGCAAAACAAGAAAGCCTGGGCTTTTCGATACCCTTCTTTGGTCTTTTTCTCTCCGTTACTGTTAGCCTCTCTATACGGACCATTGTAATCCGCTTAAAGTAAGCATCGGATTTTTAAGTCGTTCTAGCATACACTAACTGAATTCTAGTACTGTTTTCTTGATAGACAAAATAGGTAGACTTATAGGTAATCTTGAGGTTCAAACTGATGAGTATGCACAGAGCCCCCATTTTGATATCGAAAGTTGTGTACGTATATTTCAAAGGGATATATGCATTTAAGAAAAAGTTAGAAGACCACTGACTTTGGTATAGGAAGTGGATATATAATAAGTCATTGAAGGGGGAACTCTTAAACCAAGCATTGCAGATTACTGCCAAAGAAGAAGTTGTCGAGTGGCCTTCGCAGGTCAAGGGTGAAGTTCTTAAGCTCAACATCATTACATGGGATGCTGGGAAGGGAGAGAAACTCAAATGGTACGACCAGAGTCCTAACTACGCTAAATTAATATGGGATAAGGCGGTATCTGTGTACGGATATTGGTAATTATGCACTGAGCTTTCTAAAGGAGCACGGATTATATTTTCTTCTACTTTCTTCGAGGTTGAGGTCCGATTCGTATTTAGTCACATATAAAAGCCCTCACTTACATAGCGAAGCACTTCCACGAAAAGAAAATCCCACGCCAGATAGCCACGGTTGACTCCGGGTTGAGCATATCTACTAATTTAATCTTACAATGACACATAAATCAAGGCTAATCTTCCTAATTATTGCAACTTTTTCTACTTATGATATTCATTGTATGATCTTATTTAGCAATGTTACAGCGGATTATAACTATCTAAATATACTCCCTAGACAGTATAAAATTGACCAAAAAGCAGCACTTGAGATAACATTCATGGTTTAGGATTACCTCGAGCTTTGATACTTCTTTGGAAGCCCTCAGGAAGCCATGAGAGCTTTGAATGGGTGAAAAGTCATCGTCCTCAAAGTTACTGGTGTTCAAATCGCCATTATAAACACTACCTCAAAGTTTGGTTTTCATTGTTCCGTAAAACCAATAAATAAGAGCACGAGATTATATGCAGGATGATAATTTAAGGGGTTTACGATAAACTCATAATATGGCTGGCGGCCAGTGACTTGGGTTTGGTGATATCTGAAAAGATATACTTGCCAATTTCGGAATGAACTTGAAGAGGTTTGGATCTTACCTCTGTTTGGAATTAAAATCCAGAGAAAAGGTCTCATTCAGTATCTAAACATTTATCGTTTTCTTTCTTTTCACTAGATTATTTGAGATTCACTTTTGAAGTTCCCTGTTCAACGCCAATTATTTCATTCCCCTCTTTCATCCTCTAACCTTTTTTTCTTCCGCAACCAAGATCCAGATTTTTATGAAGATTACTGCTGTTGGGGATTCCTATTGCCGAACGAACTGTAATCTCTAGTGAGTGTCACAAATCTCTCGATAAACCTTCTGCTATATCTGAGATGTCGAAAACTCCTTCCCCAGTACTACAGCAAGTCTCGCTGATGACTTTACGGCATGTTACAGCACGAAACAAACTTACCACATGGTAAGTGAAGCCGGAATTCCTATTGAAATTACATTTAAGCTAACGATGTACTCACTTTATCAAGTCTCGATATAGAAAGGGCAATCGAACGAAAGAGTCGGCCGTATCTGCACCGCCTGCGTTTCAACGTAGGACTGGAAGACAAAGTCTAAACAATATTAATGCTATAAATTACGGAGACAACGCTAAACGCATTTGCACTCTCAATATCCTTCCTCCAGAAATTAGACTTGATATATTTGGTTTAGTTTTGGCGAATTATTTCGAGGAAGATCCCAAGAGACGAACCCTGATCTTTCAAGACTCTCTTGATCCTTTGGCGGATCATATAAACCATGTGATCGTACCCAACGTCAATCTCTCAACGGCTTTTGATCCCAGAAAGAAAGATATACTGCGAATTCTACAGTTTGCGAATTAAAGCCTGTGTTATTGAACTTTGCCCCAATATCTTTTGGCATTGGAGGTATGGATTTTCTGTCCTTTTATCTGGATTGGAACTGGAACTAGAATCTTTGAACATCTTTCCAATTATGCCTGCTATTACGGAAAATGACGACTTAAAAGACTGGTGGATTCTATATAGAGATTGGGCCGAGAAAACACATACAGAGTTGGAGCACCATTCGACAGATCATTATCTACGTGGCTGGATATACCAATATCCTTCTTTATCCCGCATGTCGGCACTGATGCTGGGTTCTATACACACGGCTCAAATACTCATAAGGTTTGCTTCGGTCTTATCATCGTTGATATCTCCAATAGTAATGTTGTTTTAGTGAAGAGTTGGTGAGCACGTGGACTTATCATCGCAATCAGCCCGAGTTTGACTTCTCAAGTTGCGTAAGTGTATTGAGCTTTATATCTTGATAACTCACTAATACATATATAGGAGCTTAAGTATGCTAAACGTCTCTCTAAACTATCGCTCAAACTCAGTAGTAAGTACTTCTTAGGACGGCAGCTGGCGTGGGTTTGAAAGGCTAAAGCGAGATATCCAAGACCTTGTTTCATCTTCTGATTTGAGAGGATCCTAGAAATAATTAGTTTATGGGGAAGATGCTTCTCCCACGAAAATGAAACACCTCGAAGGTATGAGAAGTGGCTTAATAAAGCATTTCAATCTTCTGCTAAAACCATCTTGGCTTTGACGGGAACACGATCTCAACACTTTCACTCAGGCGAAGAAATTGAAGACTTTACTTACCATACCTTGACCTGGGATGCTGGTTATAAAAAAAAACTCAGATGGCACACAGTCGTAGTATAATTGCTACCGAGAAGGACAGAATTTCAGTGTTTCGATTGGTGCTCTTTCTACATGCATGGAAATCTTGGAGGTGCCGAACTCTCCACCCGCTTTGTCCAAATGCAATTCCTCTCAATATTAATGCCTACTGCGATGAGGACGACGATGACCTCGCAAATGATCCCCTGGACAATGGGAATCAGTCGAGCTGCTATTGCTGGGGGTAACTGTTCCAGCATCTGAATCAACGCGTATCCAGCGAGGACCACATCTTTGTGTTTGCTTGCTTTGAGCTACTACATGGAACGAATAGGAGCAATTTGATACATCAGCTACACAATTGTTTTTTATTGTATCCATGTATTCACAATAAAAGTGCCAATTGGTCCGAACCAAGGCCAATATAATACAACATAATACAGTACAGAACAAATGCAACCTTGCAATGCAATGCAAGTTTGAATAAACTCTTCCCTGTTCTGTACCGTTCTCAACGCATACTGATATCACAAACTACTCTTCCCAAGTAGTATAATGTACAAATTTATCACCCCCTCTCGTATGAACATGATAGCAATTACCGATTTTTCAACTGCCTTATCCCTCTCATCTGATGTTCAGTTCATCTCATCTCATACAAACCGAAACGTGGATGCATGGATGAGATCAGATGAAATGATGTCTGTCATCCGAACTAGCATTCTAGTTAAACCCCCCAAGTGGGTCACATGCAAAATGCATCAATACCAACCAAACGCCTATACACCCCCAAACACCACCAAAACCCAATACAATTAACCTCTAATCCCTCTTCCCCTTCCCCCCATCCCCATTCTCCGTCCCCGACGGCCCCCCACCCAACGTATCCTCACTCCCTCCCACACGAAACGAAAAATCCGTCTCCCCAACCAACTCTTTAACATGATCCACCAGCCTCGCCAAATCATCCGTAATCAACGAACTCGCCACCTGCATAACCGCATACGCGCTATACCCCGGTTCCTCAATATGTCTCGAGTCCAGGATTCCCTTATCGAGAGCTTCCAGACGACGGGTTAGGTTATATGGGGGTGGGAGTTGGATGAAGGGGGGGAGGGCGCTGCCTTGGCGGACGGAGGCGGAGAGGAGGGTGAGAGTGGAGGTTACTTGGTGGGTGGTTGGTTCGACGGTGTCCATTATGGTGGCGAGGTCGCGGAGCCATTTGCCGCGGGTGTCGGATTGGGTGGTGGGGTTCTTGGACCAGGTTTTTGTGGTGTAGGACATTAGGGTGAGGTAGCTCATGATGCTGTTGAGTGGTAATGGTTAGGATATGTGAGAGTTGTTAGAGGGCATGGCTGTTACTTACTTTATACATCTTTGGGTGATAGCATCATATGTTTCACGTGGAAACTTTCCTCCGATTGTAGGTTCCCATTTTTGCCAATCCGCATGTTGTTGTAAGGAAGGCAAGAGCAACAGAAGTTTGCCAAATATCTTATTACGAGCTTTTTCCAATCGGCGTCCAGGGCTTGTCTTCACTGACATATCGCCTTCTGTGTTTTGAATTCGTGCATGAACAGTGGAATGCACAATCGAGTAATAATTTGCTAGAAGATAGAGGGTTGAGCCGAGGTCTTTTCGTAGCCATGTACGATCTGTGAGTGGATATGGGAAGAAGGTCCAGATGAATGCGACAAAAGATCCACCCGCAACAGTTGCCAATCGGTAAGGGGCAAGTTCGTATATACTGTGGCTATATTAGTATATGTCGTTACATTGGGTACGAGATACTCACGGGTAGTAGGGTTGACCAGAAGAAACTGATAGGGCAATTCCAATCTTCTTCACCTGTAACTCATAGCCAACAATCAAGACTTGAGTGACTATAAACACAAGCCAGGCCGGCAAAAACCGGGGAAACTTCAAAAATAGGTACATCTCAAGGAATATGAACAACCATAAGAAGACTATAACTCCAGCAATTTCCCCGTTAACGATATACCAAATAATGAATGAGGTGACCATAGCTAAAGCAGTTCCAGCAATTCGAGCAAAAAATCCAAACATGGATTGGCCAGCAGTCATCGTCATTCCTAGATGTGGATTAGCTATCGCATATAAATGAATGGAACGAGAGTATAGAACTTACCTATGGCAATGATAATCAATGCCCAGACTAGTCTTTGCTGCTGGAAGAAAACATGAGTATCCCTAAGGAATGCCACGATCCCCAAAGTCATAGTCGCACACCCGACTCTGAAACCAAATGCTGATTCAGGGCTGCCCAAGAATCTTGGAATAGTTCTTAGTCCATTTCCGAAATGTTGCCAGGCGGTTTTAGCCGGTAGATGTTCCGGATCTAACCTAGGGTTAAATCCCGAGCCCATATAAATGTTGTTGATGCCCCCCTCTTGAGCATCCGGGGAACTACTATCGGCAGTGGTATCCTCGCTTGAAATATTAATAATCCACTTCTTCAATCGACGATAACCTGGAGCTATCAATCGATTCTTCTTCATAGCTCCATCCTGTAATTTACCATCCGCAAAACGAACTAGTTCAATGACTGCTACACCGGTAGAATAAAGCTATTTCTGATTAGCTTGATCATGGTTTGAGAAAAGATAAAGACATACAAGGTTCTCCATGAACAGGATAAGATATAACTGTTGTTGATCCCTTCTATGTGCTGCTTCGTCTGCAGTAAAATTCTGTCCATCTAGGGGGATTGGCTTTGCGGAATCAAATTGGTCAGCCGAAAGTCCCTTTTCCTGTGCCCACTTCCTCAATGTTCCTCCGCGTCTCTTGTAGAACTCATCTAGGCGCTTCTCCATTTGAGAGGCGAATGCAAGATCCCCCGGCCTAGCTCGATCATCTGCGGCTTCTATGTCCCCGTCACTCTTCTTCTTGGGACGAGGGGCAAGTTCCAAGGTAATTGCTGCGTGTTCTAGACCTTCATCAATAGCTGCCGTAGTAACGGCAAAAGGCTCATGGAGAGTTTTCATAACTTCGTTCCATAATTTCCTTTCCTCTATCTTCTTTTCCATTGGTAAATGTTCCCATGCTTCCGAACGATCCCTTGAGCCCGTAACCTTGATCCAGCCCCGCCTTTCACCAATTCGTTCAAATATATCAGTAATAGTACTCATCCCTAAAAGTGGGACTAGAACATCCCTAAGCAGACTGAATATTTTGTCGATGTCTTTCGCATCCAATTTTCCCCAAGCGACTTCTCGTTTGGCAAACGTCATATCTCCGTAAAGTTTTCCATGCAAGCCACGCAAGCCTGCAACTGCACTCTTCAATGCTTTTGCTTCTGGAGACTGCGATGGCGCTTTCTTCTCACTGTCTTCGGAAGTGGCAGATCTGTCGGTATCGGTGTTATCCGGAGGAGGGCCAGCAAACATGTCACTTTCTTCAAGACTCTGCAAAAATGCCGTTTGCGCTTTGAGTACTCCCCTCAACATCTTGATGTATCCTGCTTGTTCCCCAAAAACCACCTTGCGACAAGTCACAGGTATAACGAACAAATTGACTGCCGTGCTCAACGCAAATGCAGTCAAAAACGATATCAGCAATCGCCTTATAATGGATTCGGCTTGTGCCACTGTCGAGAAAAGTGGTCCAAATGTAAAAGCGATATTCGCGAGGATACTGTACATAATGACAGGTAGGTTCAGAGCAGGACGACTTGCTCGCAGCGTATTCGCAAACCATATGTTGGCAAACAACCAAATAGCACAGACCGCAGATTGTGAGGAGTTATATGTTCCTGCCGCCCCAGGTTGTGTTGTATGTTCCCGAGCTTTAATACTGGTCCATAGCCCCAACATCGCAATAGCGGATCCAATGCAAATACCAAATAGGTCGAGGATCATCGTCTGAAAGAATTTGGCTCTTGGCATAATCGGTAGGGCAATAACACTAATGATGCCAACTAGATATCCTAAAGTTGTATATATATCTGCAACCGAAGTACTCTGGTAGAAAGCTGCGTAGAATTAGTATATATCTGCTTGTATAAAGTGCAGGGAACAGCACATACCAATACCTATCGTGGGAGCTACAGATCCTCTAAAACATCAATTAGCCATTTCCAAATGCAATTGAAGATAAAGCATACTTAAACATCATCAGAAGAGTTGGCGCATCAAGTCCAATTTTCCCCCATATCTTCTTCAACTTCGAAGGCTTCTTCTCCTCTTTCTCCTCTCCCTTCACCCTTTTCTCCCTAGTATCTCCTTTCGAGGCCCCTTCATTAACTAGATTCCCATTGTTTTGAGTTCTATCTAGTCCTGCTTCTTCAGATGCAGCTTTGTCTTTCCTCTCCACCTGGGAATCCACGTTCATAGCACCCTCATCGGTCGCCATTTTCTCCATAGGGCTGAAGATGGATGATCCTCCACATTGATTCAATAAGTCGTATTTTTGTAATTATATGTACATTATAAACATAGTGAAAAAGGTATGTTTGATAGAAGAGAATGAATACAACTGAAATATGTTAACCAGAAAAAGAAAAAGAATACGTAAAGAAAAGTAAATATACTTTGACTTTTTTGTTCAAATTGGTTACTTGGCGATGACGCCAGAACTTTTATTAGATTGGATTCCACATCTACAGCCGTATCAATAGATTGGATCAACCCGCAGAATTGTGAAATTATGCATTTATTATGCACTATCACACAGGGAGGGGTAAGAACCAATTACTGATGCCGGTAAGCAAAGAGCCTTGCATTAAGGCTGAGGAAGTCGCAAAGTATAGATTTTATGCAGATTTATATCAACCTGTGGTATCACGATACGATAACACGGAAATCTGATGCACCAGTGATATGTACATAGGTATGTACAGGCGGTAAAAGGATATAACTCATCACTTCGGAAGATATCATGGACATAGGAACCATTGATCAGATATGATTTGTCCGCTGAGTCTATTTCTCTATACATCTCTCCTCCCAACGTTATATCCTGCAGATCTCCTATCATCATTGATGTTCTAGTCGCAGGCTTCATAGAAAGGAGTTCAACCACCGGCACTTGAAGCTTTAATTTAGAACTATGTATCCTCATGTTATCGTTCTAAGATGCTCCATTCCCTAGGAAACTCTCGTGGAGGGAGGCTCGCAGTGATTCTGAAATGTAAATTGATTGTCAAATTTGCATATAGGATCTATTGCTCTAGTATTGAAGTTGAAGTCTTATGATTTGATATTACAATTTGATATATTAATAACTTAGTAGTTCGATACCAGAACTGCTTACTATTGTAGTAGTAAGTAGATAGAGCTAAACAATTCTTTTATCCGCAAGTATTCGCGACTCATGAAAACAGAAGAAAGATAGATTAACACAACAATATCGCGAACTTCAAAGAGGAGAATGCCAGGCTCTTAATCTTCATCTTCATCTCCATCTCCACTTGTATTTACATCACCCCGGCCTGCATCATTCCTATCATCATCGTTTCCGCCACCATTGTCTTGATCTTCGTCTTGAGTAGGTGTTGAATCCTCAACATTGTTCGTTTGGCCTAAATCTCGATCTTGATCTTGTGACGAATCCTCAACATTATTTACTTGGTCTGGCTTTTTCTGCTTTTTCTTGTTCTGATCCTCCTGGCTGTTTCCATCGTCGTTTTGTTGGGGGTCTTGATCAACGTTCGCGTTATCGTCATTATCATTTTCTCTTGTTTCGCGATTATTTCCATATTTGTCTCTATCATTGTTATTCTCTTCGTCCCCTTCCTTCTGAGACTCTTTGCTATCTTCATCTTCATCTCCTCCCTGGTCGTTTCCACTTTCTTCTTCCCTTTTGGCAGCTTCCCCTTGATCCTCTTTATCAATACTCTCTTCATCTCCTTCTTGGTCGTCTTCCCTTTCTCCTTTTGTATCTCTTTCTCCCTCGTTCTCCCCCTCATTTTCTCCTTGATTACCTTCCTCTTCGTCTCCTCGGTTATTA
The DNA here is from genome assembly GCA_028455995.1 of Scleromitrula shiraiana. Taxonomy (NCBI): domain Eukaryota; kingdom Fungi; phylum Ascomycota; class Leotiomycetes; order Helotiales; family Sclerotiniaceae; genus Scleromitrula; species Scleromitrula shiraiana. The sequence goes on from JABELC010000009.1 coordinate 865,450, forward strand.
TCACTCTCGTTCCTCTCTTGATCATCCTCCTCTGTATCCGCAGTTCCTCCTTGACCGTCCTCTTGCTCCTGTTGATCAGCAGTCCCTTCATCCTCATTCTCGTTTTCCTCTCGTTCATCTTGGTCGCTTTCTTCTTTGTTTCCATCTGATTCATTGCGCGCTTGATCGTCCTCATTTTGACCCTCTTGAGCATCTTCTTTTTGGCCTTCATAGTCGCTACCTTTTTGTTTGTCTCCTCCTTGTTCGTTCGCTGCCCCTCCTTGGTCACTCTCCCCTTCTTGTATTCGATCATCTTCTCTATTTCTATCCGAATCATTTGCATATTGTTTATTTGCATCTTTCTTATCCCCATCCTCTTGGCTCTCCTGATCATCTCGGTCGCCTCCATCCTGACCGTCTTCCCCTTGCTCGTTGGCTTCCTCTAGACCTCCATCTTCTTCGTTCCCCTCTCCTTCAGCTTCTCCCTGAGTATCGCCATCGTCTTTGCTACCCTGCTCATCACTTTTATTTTGTGGGCCATTCTCATCTTCACCCCCCTCTTGGTTATTTTCACCATCCGCGCTAGTAGAGTCCCCTCTTTCATTTTCTCGATCAACGTCTCCATCCTCACCTATTTGGTTATCTCCATCGTTAGAGCTTATCTGCTTTTCACCCCCCTCTTGATTACTATCTTCACCTGCGCTTTCTTTCTCATCCCCATCTTTTTCATTATCCCCATCATCAAAACCATTTTCTACATCGCCCCCCTCCTTATCCTCCCCGACAACATCGTTGTTCTCATCTCCCCCTTGATCATTTTTGCTATTCGAATCATCCTCCATTCCTCCAACTTCAGAATCGTTATGAGCTTCATCATCCTTACCCACATCTTCCTTACTCCCTTCCCCCTCATTATCATCTTCGCTCTTTTGATCAATCTCCGCCTTATCAGGTTCCGCTCCATCTTCATCCTGATCATTCTCACTTTTAGGGTCGCCTTGCTCCTCACCTGTATCCTCCCCACCTTTACCTTCATCTTCTGCACCGTCCCCTTTGTCTGAACCAGTCTGAGCTCCACCCTCTTTTACTCCATCTTCGTCTTTACCCCCCGACTCCTCTTCATCCCCGCTATTTTCATCATTCTCTCCTCCCTGATAATTCTCAGCCTTTGAATAACCCTCAACTCCATCTTCAGGAATCTCATCTCCATCACCTACACTTCCCTCTTTTCCATCATTTTCCTTATCTCCTTCTCCCCCTGCTTCCTCTCCACCGCCGTTGCTTTTGTCTTCTGGACTTTCCTTTTCATCACTCTGCTTAGGCTCATCATTAAAAATCTCGAAAGTATCCCCGTCAATTAACGTATCCTCGTTTTGACTCGGACCTGTACCTCCTCTATCATCAGCATCTGGCCCAACCTGAATCGATCGGCCCTGTTTGTCATCGCCCTCCAAAGGTAACAAATGCCGTGTTCCTCCTGACTTGCTGGTCTTCATTTCGGCAAGGAATCCTTTGGTATTTTGCGAAGTGGCGACCATAGCTGTAGTAATATTGGGGATCTTGGCTACGAGCCCCTGTGCAGTGGTGAACGATTGCGGATCCAGAATTGCATCAGTGATTAATTGAGACCCCAGAGCAACTAAAGGCCCAATCATCGGAATACAACTTAAACCCACAGCCAATATTCCTGCTAGACATTTGGCTATCCAATCAGGATCATATCCATTACCTTTATAAGTGACTCTGGTGCCGAATTGCTTACTCAGAACATGATCGTACTGGATGACTCCTGACTCAGTCATCCATCTAGTCGCAGATTGTGCTTTTGCAACGACGCTCTTACTATCGAACAGGACAATGAACTGATAAGGATCTTGGAATTCCTCCTTTCGCAATTGAGCCGGGATCGCAAGCATTGCTGCCAAGGACTTGATATCAAATCGAGCAGTCCAATGAGGCTGAAACTTCCATCCAAATGACTCATCTTCTGGTAACGTCTTACTACCCAATATAAAGTCATCGCCGTAGATTCCTTGTTCCCTCTTCTTTTCGGCTCCAGAAACACCGGGCTCCTTTGTAATAGGCAGTTTGGTGGTTGGATCTAATAGCTCAAGTTGGGTTTCGTTTTCTTCTCTTTCTGATTTAGGTATGGCTTCCTTCTCAAGCCTGATATCCTGACCAACAACCCCTTTGTCAAGGGTATCAATCTGCTTAGCATAGTCCTTCTCGCGGTTGACAAGATTGTATTTCCCTTTCACTAGTTTCGTCTCGTCAATCTTGATGTATTTGTAGGTCTTTAAGGTCTCGCTTGAAAGACGCATTTCGACCCGAGTGTAAGTACATCTGTTAGGGTACTTTTTGTGCGCTTGTTGACATAGAGGGATATAAACAGATCTCAAGGGGTAAGACAAATCAATCCATAAAAACTGCTCGTCAGGCGTGGGAATAAGAACCGGTATGTACGCAACCATGGTCTTTCCACTCTGGTCAGTAACGTCGAAGAAGTCCTCGTTACCCTCAATGGTCTCTTGTCTTTTAGCGTTTATACAAGTGCTACCAGCCATAGCGTTCATATACTTGTATCGAGCATATTGTTTTCGTAAAGGCTTTCTGAGAACTATCTTACCCAGGCGATTGAAGTCTTCATAATCAATATGTGGGGTGCGATATGTTTCATCAACATAACTGTTTGTGACGACTTCGAGTAGTATATGGCTGTAGAATTGCTTTGTATCTGTTGCATCGAACTTGTCGCACTTCAAAGCTTGCGTAGGAAACCAACAAACGCCTTCAGGCGGTGCTCCTGCCATGGTAATGAATTAGAGTAGTAAACTAATGTTGAAAAGTGATCAAACGTGTGAAATTTGTGAGAAATTAACAGAAGAGAACCTGAAATCTCCTTTGGTTTATTCGTTTTTTTCTCTGTGTCGAAGAAGGAAACTGGGTCTATATACATTTTTCAAGTAAGCACTCTCTTTCCAGCCTTCCAGTGTGTACATACAACACTCGTAGAATTCGGAACATAATGCTTCACCATTAGGGCAAGTCAAACTTTCGGCATATGCAAGAGATGATAGCGTTACAATTGCAGTCTAATTAGATATGCTGATCACCGACCAAATTCAATGTATCTACAAGATAGCGTTGTGTTCATATCTTATGCCATTAGGAGGCAGATCTTGCATTCACATCGCCAACACTATGCCTTCGTATGCCGTGGATCTTTTTTGTGCCGCGGAGTTTTCTAAGAACATTGACCACAAAAAGACCATCAACTAGCCAGAGCTCCTCCACCTAGAGTATCGAGATTTCCTGATGGCTAAATGAAATCGTTTGTGAACCTCAATTGATAAAAAACTGATAGTCTCCTGGTTTATTCCCAGTTTGACTGCACACGGCATAGAAATACTTAATGTCAATGCCGGTCTTCAACCGTGTAGTACGCAAGGTTTTGTGAATGGCAGATGCACAAACTGGGAATCGACAGCACCAAAACACTTTTTGATGGGCAATCCGTCTAACAATGATTTTCAGCATGCATAAAGGAGCCACCCATCTTCTCCAAGAGCAGTAAATTTGTGGTGATAGATATGGATATCCATAAATAAATAAATCAATCAATCAGTAATTTACACGCCTATTCGGTACTCGAGTTCATTGAGTCGAGTTACTTTTCGATGGATTTTGTCCAACTGCTCTGAGAACATCTCATACCGTGAGGTAACGATACCCCGCAATACTGTGACTTGAAAACATTATCGTATCCTGTGATATCCCGATATATCTTCATTATAGTACTATGACTGATGTCGCTATTTCGGATCAAAAGATGAGGAAATACCCAATTCAGGTCTCATCATGGTTTGGAATACAAGAACCGAACTCCCAGTTTCTGAGTTAATGTGAAATCAGGGCATATGTTAATGAGACGATATCGCTCCTGTCGCCGAATCACTTGATAGTGTATCCAAAATGAATTCCATATCTCTGTAGAGATTTCCTAGATGAACTAGCTGTACCTCCGTCTTTTCATGTAGAGAAGATGTGTGCCCTCTAGGTTAGCTTCATATAGTGACTTGTACATAAGTTTGACAAAGATGATGCAATAATACTCAGACACTCCAAGCACAGCTTTTTGATTATTTGTCAAAAGAAGTCCTTCTCTTGAGGGGTATTGAGATATTCGAGGTAGTAGATCATGCCTAGGTAGATTTTGAGCGCTAGCCAAAATAGGAAGCGGTCCTATTTTCCATCATGAACCTTGTGCGGGGGGAACGTCTAAAATTATCTGCGTTGTATTTCATCTCCAATTAGATCATATCTTAACAAAAAGCTTCATAAATTGATGACATTGAACGGCAATCATTAAACAAAATCATTGAATAGAATATATCCTCATATTACATGATGTATCTCGATCCACAGCTCTTCAAGCTCACATGACATTGCTAAATTCATCTCTATTTCTTGAGCAGCTCGTCGTATAAGGTTACCGCCATATCTACTAAACTCATCAAGTAACACGATCTACAATGAAAACAGCAACTATAGAATTGTCAATATCGCAATATCTCTAAATATCCATCTTAAATCCTGAATCCCATATATTCTTCCGCCACATCTCCGGCAAGATGCTCATTTCTCCATCCTACCCCCATGTCAATGTATCGAAACCTCTCACCAGCACACAAACAGGTTTTCCTTTGTATTTCATGAGAGTAAAGCAAAGTGACACATAGCAACCTCAATAACCATTCTCCTCCAATCTAATTCGCGTACCCCCTCGGCTTTACTACCAAGCACAAAACACAGCATATGCAATCCTACCAACCACCCCTCACACAGCACTCACCAAAATCCCATCACTCAACCACCAACGGCAAAAGCGGAACGAACACCTTTTTTCAGACATGCAACAGATACACAAAGGTTTCAATTGCTCTGGAAGTCAAGGACCACGTGTTGAGTATTGGTGTTACGATGCATCATTGACTAGAACATAATAGTCGATCACGCACGCACGAGGTGAAAAAGTGAGTAGCTTAAAGATGATGGATGGTGCGTGTTATACTATGGATACATATGATATGTATGCAGTACATCGTCGCACGGTCATGATTTTCAGCTGCCGTAAATTTTATGGTGTAAAAGTGTGTAATCAATATGAGATAGATGATATGAGTAGATAGGTTCCAGAAAAAGAGAGAGAAAAACCGTGGGGGTATATATGAAGAGCTACAATATAATAATATCCATGACAATATCAGAAACAGAGAAATACATGGCAATGAGAAAAACCCCATCTATACCTATCCGATCCCAATGGTATTGAAAGAAATCCTACTCCCAAGCCCAACCCAGTCCCTAATCATTATATCCATACATAACATAATCCAGACACATGATCCCTCTAGAAGAAAAGCCAATTATCCTACACCCAATACCATCTAAGCTAACTCACCCTTAAAGCGTAGGGGCTCTCTTTAGCCCCACGCAATATCTAACAAACAATTGATCCAAGAAATGAGCATGCTTAATGCCTTTCGGTCTTCGTCTAGCGAATTCATCGATAGCACTCTGAACACTATACCCGCATCTCTCCACCAAATAACATACGATAAAAAACCCTGTCCGATTAAAACCATAATGACAATGAACCCCCACATACCAATCACCACCTGCCCCTTCCTTTTCCCTTCGTGTCGCTTGTTCATCTCGTAATCGATCGATTAGGTTGATAAACGTAGTAACCTCATCCGAGGTAGGAGGAATCTTCGATACTGTAGGAAATTTGTGATAACGAATCCCACCCTTCTCTAATCCACGTGGGTCGTACACCGGACTCTCATGACTAATATCCACAATATCCTTAATCTGCTCACCCCAATCTTTTACAAATATCTCTGGGCAATGTGTCTCATCCACCTCTCTTAATGTTTTCAGGGCGCGAAATACACCGGCTATAGGTTCGGAGACGGGGGGCACGGCTTGCCACTTAGCTAAATTTTTCACATCCCATTTGCCGGACGTGGAAAGAAATTGGAGCTGCCAGCCTAAGGAAAGGCGTGGAGATACTTGTGTGCACAGGAAATCGGAAATGAGGCCTGCAAGAGTTCTAACAGTGGAGGGCATATAAAGTAGGGCGTGAGAAGCTGGAGCTGGGATTATAGTAGTTTTTAAGACTCGTCGAGGCCTTGACGCATGGAGTGGTACAGGCTTAACAATGCCGCAATCGTCTGGTGTGGAAGGGTCTTCGAATGTATCTTCAATAGTGCTAGGGTTATTTTCCAAGATTTGTTTCTCGGACTCATGCTCCTCACTCGTAAATTTCGTGTCCTCGGAGATGTTGATTGGCGCAGCTGCATCGACGATCGGCTCACTCTTGTCGTTAAGTTCAATTTGAACTGGATGAGACTTTCCAAGAAACGACGCAATTTTCTCAATTTCACCAGGCTTAGTGATATTGTCCGCCTCCCCCGCAACAAGGAAAACTGGAACCTCTAAACCCTTCCAAACATAGCCTCCCGGTATTCCACCTCTTGCGATGTGGCTTTCATAAGTTGGTAAAGTGCCAGCAGCCATACGTCTCCACACTGCAGTTTTGCTTTGACTATTAAATCGTTCTTGGAGCTTTTTCGTGTCTTCATCCGCATTCTGACCCACGAATCGATACACACTAGCACTTTCTGAACCTCCTCGGCGGTCCCAGCTTCGCCAAAGATCAAAAATCATGTTTGGTACCAGAAGTAGTTTTCTAAATTTAACGACCTCCTCTTCGGTTGGTGGTTCCGCACGAGGACATATTGCCTATCTTCATATCAGTTTTATAAACCCCGAATTGCATGTGGATTTAGCTTCTTACAACTAGGCCAATAACATTCTCTACAACCCCACTTCGCTGGGCTGACGTTTTGGATGCAAGTATTGCAGCTAACGAGCACCCCAAGCTATGTCCAATTAATACCACCCCCTGATCTGTATCTTTCTCTCTGTATTCCTCAACAACTTTTCCCACAAGTTCTGCAAGAGCATCGACTGTATAAGCATCCCATGGCAATTTCGGATCAAATGTAGAAAGGCCACAACCGGGTAGATCAATTGACAAACACGATCCCAAATTAACTAGGCTTGTTAACAAGGGATTGAATTGCGCAACCGAGCCACCCAATCCATGAATAAATACGAGTAAAGGTAAAGGTGCAGGTTCGGTAGGTAGTTTGTCGGCTTGTGGGTGTCTGCTGAAGAAGACTCGAATTGAGGAATAGGTAAATCGGCTCGTGGTAAAGGATCGTATTTCGGAATGCTTTTTTAAAAGTCCTGGATCGACAACTTCGATTTCTGAATTGTCAATTGTTAGTAAAGATTGGTAGAAAATATGCCAACCAGAAGACTTACCATTGACATCTACACTATTCCTGGGAGTTGACCCTGCTATACGTCGATTGAGTGACTCATTGGCGGAGGAGAAGGAAAAAGTCTTACTTTTCTTCCTTCGCGTCCGCAGATACCAAAAGGTAGGAAGCACACTACACAAAGCAGCAATTTGCACCATATCCTGAAAATCTAGTTTTCCCTTGATTATATTTGTATAAACTCGGCATGCGCTGGCTGCAATGGCTTGTAATGGTAGGGTTAATTTATTTGTGGAGGAGTTAGATAACGACGAAGGGCTGTTATCTGAGAAAGCAAAAATAACTTGAAAAGGAAGTAATAAACATAATGATGACAACAGCAAGAAACTCTCCATACTTGTACAGTAATGCACAAGCACAATGGAGTTTCTGAGGTCAGACAAAAAATAAATTATGTCGGGGATTTTCACTTCCTTGGTATAGCAGAAGTCCTCATAGCCAATAACGTTGTCACGCCCGCGGCGGTATGAGCTGCGCTGAAGGTCCTGTGAGTCTGGCTCTGCGTTCCAAAATGGCAAGCCAGAGAGAATAGAGAGGTTTTATTTGCTATAAAAGGCTTATGGCAGATGAAATATAGATCAAACGTGGCCCTTCTTGAGAGACGGTTTATAGCAGTCCGTTGACAAATTTGGGTATCGGTACTTGTATACCGTGTGCAACTATATTTGATGTTGATATTTCCTATCTTGTAGATTACTATTTTGGAAGATATCTTGGTATCTTGGTATCTTGGTATTTTGGGGTAGACCGTAGGTGCAATGCAGCTGCTCTGTGTATGGGGTATGAATCCCAGAATCCTAGTAGTATGTATGAGTAGCCCCAACAAACGAGCTTAGACTACATCCGCGCGTGTCAAAATTCTTTGTCTTCATTGGATTTCTCATTTCTACAATAAATTTCACCCAAAACACGAAAACACCAAAACACCATGATCTATATTTCATCTTGGTTTCTGAATCATGAATTTATGAATTAATGAATTACACCTCAATTGTTCAAATACGGTATTTCTAAAACCCCTATCTGCGTACGACATCTGTTACACATCTCCGGGATCTCCCTATACTTTACTTTACATGATCTGTAACACATTTCTCTTCTTAGCTAGATATGCAGCCTACTTTCACTGTACAACATTGATATTAGTGATGTAAAATATCGTGGCTGGCGTGGCTGGGCAGCTATGTACTTGCGATCATGAGGACGAAGATCATTATACCAAGTGGTACCACCAAAGATGCGGTATATTCAAGATCTATTTTTGCAATTGATACCCAATTTAGGCGATAATTCTTCCTCATTCAGTCCTTCTTTCCATGATTCATTGGTTCATTCAGCAACAACAGTGCAGTCACTGAGCTTTTCGAAACATCCAACACTGTGTTGAATGTATTAAGATGGGATACGATGCGAGTTTCTGCCCTCAGAACATGCAGTCAGTATTCTACCAAGTTCCACACGCGGTTGTTCATGAACAGTATAACGAGCATGCTGAAGATATTGTTGATCCTAATGTTGTGCATTTTGACGATCCAAACGACCCAGCCCAGCATATCTATTGAAATGGCCCGCACACTATGAGTGGAGAACTGTGTGGTCCTATCGATGATGAATTTGATGGTGTATATTCTCGAATTACTGGGGACACTATGTTGTGCCAAGTATCTCGCCAGCAATCTAGGAAACCATTATCGTTGCTCCTCGCAGCACTACAAATCCTGGCGTTCTTTCACACCAGTGACCCCTCTATAGTCTGCCATTTTGGTCTCTCCATATGGGATTTAGGTAGGATTCTTGAGTTTTCGATCATCGCTGCTCTTTGAGCTTGATGAAAGTTTGGTTATCACTATGCAATGGGCGATTTCCTCATCATTCTCTTGGTTGGAGGAGCAATCATTCTGAGCATCAACCTGGTCAATGCATTTCTATACTTGATTGGTATGATTACTGCTTTTACCACATTTAACAGTGGCATCTTGAAGATGTTTCGTCCGGAGGAGCGTAGAGAAGCTGTCTGCGATATGAGTCTTTATCTATTTCTGTCTCATTCTTGGTCCAGCCTTGAGAGAATATCTCGCATCTGCAACTAGGTGCCATTGGATGTTCTAGATCAACATGATCGCTAGTGGCGAGGTGTAAATAGGTTTCCTGTTCCCAAGAGTAACATACGATGTGACAATCATTCAACGAGAAACGAACCGATTAAGGAAGCAACTACAAATTTAGCACTTCGTCCCAAGTACGCAAACGCCCTACACAAATGTTATCGTTCTTCCCAATCATCGTCATCATGTCAAATCACCACGTGCAGCAGTTATATACGGATGGGTACCTGATGATGAACATCTTGGTTGAAATCTACAAGTTATAGTTTGATCATCACATAATCTGGCCGTCTTTCCTATTGTGGTGAGGCTGGGTAATTATATTGTTATTGTACTATCACACGAGAACAGACCTTACATAACGATTCAACATTGTTCGTCAACATAAAAGCAAAGCGAAGTCAATCCAACAAATACTGGGCCCGTCTCATGAATTGTCCATCGCATTAGATCTTAAACGGTATTGAGCGGACATTCATCCCTGGACGAACTCCATTGGGACTTTTGGAGGGAGAACCAGTGTACCGATAGTGATCTAGTGCTGACCTGCATGGAGGCGTCTCTGGAGGCGTGGACGGTGCTTTCAATTCCTTGACTGGTCTCCGACTTTGGAAAGAGTTAGAATACTCCTTTTCCACAATAGCACGTAATGGTGTGGTTGTCGGTGTCAGCAAACCTGTTTTACGAGGTGGGGTCATTGGATTCGAGGGCTTGCGGATCGAGTTCTTCTTAAGGTCACGCTGCATCTTGGTGATAGTTGCCGCACGTGGATGCGGAATTGGTGGGTTGCTGCTCGAGTTTCGAATTTTGCCATGAAACAGAACAAGCTGATCTGAGCTTGTCTTTGTCAGGTTCACTGACGACTTAGTAGCCTTTTCAAATATGGGGGGTGAAAAAGGCGATTGCAACACCCTGCATTCTGTATCCGATGGTTGATTTCGTATATCTCTAGTCGTTGATATGGCAAATTTGGAGGCCTTCTGGGCATATCCTGGTTCCGACAGGGTCGGAGCCGATTTTGGTCGAAACGCAAGCTTTGTTTTCGAATTCGTTATCCACTGAGGGCTTTTCTCCGAGTTTGCGGTTGCTCGCTGATTTGTCTTTGGTTTCGGTCGAAGCTCATCGGGAACAAAAGTCTCGTCCACAGGCCTTTTTCTTTTGGAATTCCCACGCTGTTCATACGAAGTTGGAATTTCGGCATGACTGTAATCCACAGTCTTCCTTTTTCTCGGTGTTGGAATGATGTCCGCTTTTGAATGCATCGAAAGCATTCTTTTGTTATGCTTTTTGAGATCTCTCGTAAGCAAAAGTTGTTCTTTTGTGACCATCTCCATGGGCCGAAGCACATTAATGTTGGTGTGGATGGTAAACACTATCCCTGTCATCTTGGTGAGATATTCACCGAATCTGATGCAAGGCTTGCAAGGTGCGAGATCGATGATAACTTCAGCCTGCAGTGGTGGAAAGCACTTTCGCACCATTTCGAGCTTATTTCTTGACTCCCACGGATCATCGTCATATATCAAATCGCAGACAAGAGATAGCATGAGCTTTTTCTCCACATGGCAGGCGTGAAACCGCCCTGGCGCTTGTTCTCCAGACATTTGTCCATCAAAAAGGTGTCTCGGAAGCTTGAAGTTAACATCGCGGCATAATTTCTTGACTTTCTGTGATTGATCCCACACATTAGCATCACATCGTCGACATGCATACAGTTCAGTTAATACCACACGTATCACCGGTTACGAGACGGAAAGAATTCTTACGTTTGTCCAAAATTCACTGTCTAGTAGGTCTTCGCTGTATTTCCTGCATGGAAGTGTCCACTGTAAATCGTATAATCAGTGATTATTTATCACAATTTTGTCAATCATCACCAGTGATGTTTAACGAGATATTAGATATACAAAGATTTTGTTAAATGAATCATGTTGTAGAAATTAGGAAATTGGCTGAACACTTACTCCAGATAGGGACATGAACTTTGGAAGACGCCCTTTCAGGCGTATGAAGCCAAAAGTTTTGCTCAAGTCGTAGTTGTCTAAGGACAATACTTCGAGAAACACTCTGATCGATTTTCCATCTATGAAAGTTTGAAACTTCAGGTGGTTTTCTTGATCCGGCAGATTGAATGGAGTAACTGCATGCTCTTTTTTAAGAATGGCTCTCATATCCTCCATATCTTCGCGAACATCGGTCATAAAAGTATCAAATTCATGACGTCCCAATATTTTCGAATTGTCTTTAACCTCATAAGATACACCGGAGATATCGGGCATCAGAGACTTGGATCTTGAGCTCTTCCCACTTTCAAGGAGCTTCTGCCCCGCATTTGAATTGACCGCATAAGAAGTTGCGATTCTCCCCAAGGGCATGCCATCCTTGCTGGTGGTCGCCGTCGATACCCCCTTCTTTTTTGATCGCGGCATCTTCACAACATAATGAAAAAAAATCAACTCTCACAAAGCAGTGAATTTAAAGGAAGGAGGAAAGAAGAGCTGGATACCTGAACAAAGTCACGATTGTGCGCCCTTGGCAAAAAAAGAAAAGTGTGGCGTAGTAGGTAGCGATCTTCGGCGAGAATATTACAGGTCATTTTGGAGTTCTAGCAACCCAGAGGTAGCCTTGTTTTTTTCAGAGGTAATAAATTGGATTTCAGGAATCAAAAAGAGAATTGTTCCTCACTTATTCAAAATCTTCAATTCACTAGAGTTGAGATGAATTTCCTTTCTTCGAGAAATAATAGTGGCAGTACCAATATGTGAAAGTGAAGCTTAATTGAGCATTTACACTACACCATGCTATTCCACTGGGCAGATATATCTATTAATTAGATCAATTGCCAGATATGTTTAAGTATTACTACAAGTAGATATTATGAGGATATACTTTTCAGATACGATTACCAAATTCCAAACTTTAACACTGTTAAAGTTATCGGTTCTAGGGTAATAAGGATAAGAGGGGAATTGTCTTATACAAGCTTTACGTACACTATTATCTGGAGGAAGCCGGCATACAAATTGATAGGATCGAGATCCTAGGTATATTTTTTGTGAAATAAGATAAATATTCATGGATGTCTACAACCATCAAATGTCTAGGTAATCTATAAATTGTCAGCAATTATTTTTAGCAGGATTCATATAAGACGGTGAAACTTTCGGGCCGTGGTACAGAATTTAAATCAAACGAGTACTACCTAAGTATCTAAGTACCGCACTGATTCGATAAGATACGTACTGTAGATATTGCGCCGCAATTCAACGTTTGGAAACCGAAGTTGCGTATGCAGCGACACAATGCGGGTGAGGTCGATGTTACTTTATAATCTATCAACGGTGCCGTGGAACCACAATTACGAGTGTTCACTCGTAAAGTAAGCTTATCTTGCGTACATCTGAAGTGGTGTAGGGCAATAAACAGGTATTTGTCCAAATAATCTCATTGTTACATTGATCTGACCACATTTTGAACTACAAAATCCATGGCGCGTAAAAATACATGGGTTATGATACAATATGATTCGAATTCGTGTCTTTAAGACTCATCGGTTCGCCATTTGATTTCCGACCGCACTTTAATGCCTCTCAGCGGAGGAGAAGCCTCGATATCATGCTGTTCCACAGCATCTGCGTTTACCCTTGTGTGCAACTTGCCTGAATCACCAAATCCTTGCAGCCCAGCGTCATCATTATCACGCAATCGAGAAAAGCTACTAAGCTCAGTATCATTGGTTTTGCTGCGAGGCCAATATAGCTTTCGGCTTGCGTTTGAGACTCCAGATTGAGCACCAGAGCTGTTCTTGGTAGTTCTGGCTGTTTTTCCGAGGCAGAGGCGTAGCAAAGGAAACATGCTAGGGAGACATGCAAGAACAAGTCCTATGTTGCATTCGATCGCATTCCATAATCCTAGAGGAACCAGCACAACTTGAATCGATTAGTTAAAGTTTTGTACTTTCTTCTTGAGATAGTGTCTTACATGTTAAGTCAAGTGCGCCCTCCACTGCCACAACAGTGACGAGATGAAGGCAAGATACACAAATGATGCTGTTACATCGTCAGCACTGGTGAAACCGGCTATCTTATTATCATGATCCGGGAAACTTACAATCCACCGAGTGTGAATACGCCACTCATTGCAATTTTCTTCGATGTGGGAAGTTGGAGTCCCCAAATCATAGGAAGCGGGAAGACCAAGAGCATCAAATCTGTAACAAGATTTGGAATTGCAACCGACCAGAAGTAATTGGGAGTGTTAATACATTTTCCCTTAATTTGTCTATCCCAGAATGCATGTATCGGCTGACACGAAAGTAGTCCAGCCACAAGCTATGCTTTTTAGTAATTACTACATCTAATCGATTCGGAAACCATACCAGAGCAATCATCCACGATATTGTGATGCCAGCAATTATGTAAGCAGGCCATTTGGTAGCTTGAACATCGAATATCCGTCGGTAGAAAGATATAATTGACAACTTGATAACTGCAACGGCAGACACATATACGATTTGTGCAATCCAGAGACAAATCAGATATTTCCGGATGTTTGTGGGGGTTTGAAGAATGATGTGTTTCCCGTATCCAAAATCGACAGCTATGATGGAGCTGGTTAGTTAAAGGATCAACCTTATTCGAATCCACTCACAAACGATTTGAACCAAGCATGTCGCCCATGCAAATAGTAGACCCACGACGATTAACCAATCATCCAGTTTGATAGGTTGTCTAGCTACCCTCCGAGATGTAAATCGAAGAACTACAGCTATGATGGACAGAACCATCATAGCTATAGATGTTTGGATGATGACAGGACCATAGTTCGCATATGGATTCTCATCATCGACACCTATCATTCCAAACATCTTTGCGTCTAGAGATTATACGACGTCGACCTGCCAGTGATTGAATAAAACTTGAAGAGAAAAAAAATTCTAGAATGAATAATAAGGCTATGGATCGACCATTAAAACGGGGCAGAGGGACTTGGCATATCTAGATATCTGTATCAGATTCAGCTCAACTCAATAGGGATAGGATCAGATTGCGTTTCATAAAAGTCAATTCGTAGCGATAGGAAGTGTCGCGTAAGAAAGGAAAGGATTCTGGAAATCCTGCGAAATGGGGTCACAACTCTGCCATATGACTGCAGTAAACGGAATCTTATACGGCTTAGAGATTTAATCCCTGTGACCATTTCTGCAACTCTAATCTGACAAGCAAGACGGGACAAGACTATCTTGATGTTACTCTGCAGTAATCACGGCCTTAGCATATGTATAAATCTTTTTTCTGGAAATAAGAACCGTATTTGAATGCTCCTGGGATGCCGCACAAGACTTGAACCCCCGGCGTTGAACAATGATAATCTATATTCAGTAAGCCAGTGGTACCACAACAAGCCAAGCCACCTCACACTGCATCGGTGCATTTTCTAGAAATATCTTATAGAAATAAACTTCTGGACCTCGTTTAGAATACGGGAGTAGATTGAACACTGAAGACTGATATTCGGAAAGAAGTTGTATTGGGATCTACATCTATACCAGTATGTTCATCTCACCAGAAATAAGACCATTAGTATCATGATAAAGATGTTATTCGGACCCGAAAGTTCTCACTCCAACGTAATAATCAGTTTAGCCTAAATTCAAGAATTCCAAAACAATCAATTAACACAGGCGCCTAGAAAAAATAGCAATTTCTAAAGTACGTAATCTCTGTTCTTGAGGCTGCTGAGATAATATCATGAATAAACAAATTTGTGCTCCTCACAGCTCAGGATACACATCATACCGTTACAGCAGCCTGAGAGATACATGTGAAAACGCCCAATAAGTGATTTGGGTCTTGACTGGTCTGAAATCTATAAAGGATTCATATGTGCCCCTCTTATATCTCACACTGGATCTACTCTTGGCAGGTAGCAGTGATCGAAAAGTGCAAAGTGCTTAAGCTTCTGCGGGTATGTGGAGAGGTACTTTAATACTCGTAAGGCCCAACCAACTGAATGACTCTTAAGGTACAGAGATATCAGCGGCTAATGCAGCATGGTAGTTTCAGAAACATATCTTGTCAGCACAGGCTGACAGGGGGACAAAACCTCACGACTACTAGTACTCGTCGTGACCCCGAAACAATCCACTTACTACAGCCACATCAAACCACTTCATTGCACCAGTTTATCGTTTGCCACTATGTCTGCCACCGCAACTACCACTGGAAGCCAAGTGGAAGCTCTCTCAGCAGATGCTGTATCTCGAGTTCCTTCCACATCTGTGTCGCAAAGCACATACGGCCGCTTGGTCGATGGCTACGGGAATGAGTTCAAGGTTCCTGAGTACACTTTCAAGGAACTCAAAGATGCCGTTCCAGCCCATTGCTTTGTCAAATCACCCCTCAAGGGTTATCGGTATATTTTGCAAGATTTCATCGGTCTTGGAGTGACATTTTATCTCTTCAACACCTATGTCACCGAAGCCAATGTTCCATCTTGGGGCACGAGATTCGCGCTCTGGTCGTTTTATACCTTTCTCCAGGGGCTGTTCGGTATTGGAGTCTGGGTAATGGCCCACGAGTGTAATCACGGTGCATTTAGTGATTCTAAGTTAATGAACGATATCACGGGATGGGTTCTGCACTCAATTACCCTCGTCCCATACTTCTCGTGGAAACTTTCCCACAAGCAACATGTAAGTAGAGAAATTGGCGTTCATTGACTATTCAAACAATGAAAATTGCTAATTTGTTCACAGCATGCGATCCACAACAACCTTGCAAAGGATATGCAGTTCGTACCAAAGGTGAGCACGAATCTTGATTTGCAATCTTTGACTTTGCCCCTAGCTTTTCCATATTAGGAATACTAACAATCCGGTTGTTGGATAAGACACGTGAAGCCTACGGTGCGCATACCGGCAAAGATACCCACTCAAATTGGGAATTTACCGAGGAAATGCCACTTCGTACAGCTACTGAGCTTATCGGGCAACAACTAATAGGTTGGATATATTATTTGCTGGCCAACGATTCTGGTTCGGAAGGTTATAAAAATCGTCCAGATGGCCGAGGTGTTGGTAAAAAGAATGGGTTCGGAGGAGGGGTTAACCACTTTGATCCTAATTCACCCCTCTTCGATGAAGATCAAGGCCATCTCATCTTGCTCAGTGACCTTGGTCTCGCGATTGTCTTGGCATCCACGACATATATCGGTTATGTCCACGGTTGGATGAATATTTTTGTCTGGTATTGGATCCCATATCTTTGGGTTAACCACTGGCTTGGTATGTACTGAGATACCGCCATATCGAATGCACACTCTGTTTATTTGACTAACAACTTCTATTTAGTGGCAATTGCATATACCCATCACACGGACCCCGCGTTACCAAAATATCAGCCAGAACTCTGGAATTACGTGCGTGGAGCCGCTGCGACCATGGACCGCGATATGGGTTTCATCGATCGATGGTTTTTCCATGATATTGTAGGAACGCATGTGCTTCACCATACGATTCCCACTATTCCCTTTTATCATGCTAGAGAGGCAACAGAAGCTATTAAATCAGTGATGGGAGAGCATTATAAGTCCAACATGAATGGAATTCCTGGCTTCCTGAAGAGTATGTGGACAAGCGCTCGATGGTGCCAATGGGTTGAACCATGTGAAGGGGCCGAGGGACTAGGAAAGGCTGTTTACTTTCATCGTAACAGTAACGGCCTAGGAGTCGCGCCCATGAAGAACACTCCTGAGAAGGTGACAAACTAGACATTAGAACGGCCAATTCATAGGTTGGAGGCAATGGTGTTTGTCATTGCACTGATAAGTATTAAAACCCATATTTGACAGCGTTATTCGCAAGAGTAGGCCTAAATAGACATATACACCATCCTAGAGATCCACTAGATCTAGAATTTAGACCAATCGAAAGATCAAAATCTAATCCCACCATCTTTTATCCAATCGTTCTAGAAACTCCACATCAACGTTTATAAAACTTTTCCATAAATCTACCTCCAATCTCCAAGGTCTCATTTGAATGGCATAAGTTACACCAGATACCATTTTCAACAAGTCCTGTTCATCCTCGCCCATCACCAAGAATTTGTCCCTCTTGACAACTACTTTCTTGCCAAATTGGCGCTTGAATGGCGTTATCCTTGTAGTCCCTGTTACGTGAATAGAATATTCTGAATGGGGCATGTCTTTAGGAACAAACAGCCACGCATAAAGTCGCCCAACAAGATCACGGAAAGATACTTCATCGCGCTTTTCATACCCAACCATCAAAGGATAAAAGTGAGCGCCGGTCCATAGACTTAGCACAGCAAACTTGGCTTTGGAATGTGATTTTAGAAACGTGCGCGCGGTGTGAAGAAAAGGTGTGACAGTCATGGGAGTATTGAGACCACCAGGTGGCGCATTGATGCTTTCCATCGCAGGACGCCAATCGATGAAGAGATCTGGCTTGTCAGGACGAATAATCTCAGTACCGGAGAACGCTTGTCCCTGGAAATGTCTTGATGCATGGCTGCGGATAACACCAGATTTGTAGACTATTATAGTCAAGCGCATTAGTTATATTGTCAAATAGATGGAGTCAAAGGGAAACTTACGATGTGCGATGATGGGTCGTATTATCAAATCCCACTCAAAAGGCATTTCATCAAGATCATCGTCATGCTTCATCTTCTTATATATCTTATCAAGTTCATCATAGAATTCAGCAGGGCGATAGGTTGGAGATATATGGGTTCTCATATTAGGGAAATTCTTGGCTCGTTCCTCCTGATTGAATATTGATGAATTTTTGAATTCAGTTCCCTTCTCCGAATCCAAGAATTGTGGGTTGAAGAACGGGTATACTTTCCCAAGTGCTTTGTGCAAGTCCTTGCAATCCGGTGGCATCACGTCCAACCAATCGAGCAGTTCAAAGCTGAGAAGTGTCGATGAAGTCATGAGGCTTGCTTGGTTGAACTTACGGGATTGCTTGGTCATGCTGATCATTTCTGAGTATTGTTCTTGCGAATTCGGTGTGAGGTCTGCCATATGCCAAACTTTCTTGAAAACTGGATATGTCAGTTAGATGTTATGTTATAGAGCACAGTAAACCATACCTTTAGCTTTCTCTTTATCCATGAATGAAAAGAATTCATCATGCATGGCTTGCGGATCATCCTTTGGAGGCATCCGCCTATCCTTTAATGAAAGTCTTCGCATGACATCTCTAAGCTCTTCGGGAAATAGTTCAAGTGCACTAATATCCTTCACGACCCCAGCATCTCGTGGTGACGGGAAAAATTCATCATCACTGTAATCTTCACCCTCGTCTTCATCTTCATAATCATCTTCAATACTCTCATCTTGATCGGAAAAATCGCTACCAGTGGCTGACATCTCATCAGAATCGTAATCAGAATCCTCCCACTCCCATGAAGCATCTATAAATCCCTTGAGCGAAAAACCCTCCTCCTCCCATGTACTGAGAGGTTCACCTGTACCTAGGTTTAGAGGATTCGGTCTCTCAGCAGTCCGCTCTTCGGGAAACAATATCTCATCTTCCAAGGCATCTGCATCATTATACAATAAATTTCTGGGGATTATATCAGGCTCTGTGCTTGGGTTGATGTTTTCCATTGGTCCAAAATAAAACCTTGACCGGCTATCTGTAATAACATCCCAGACACTCGAGATTGCGGTGTCGCCAGGCTTGATATCACACAAATTGTCGTTGTCGTCTCTATAAATTGTCTTCAAAACAGGCGCTGCAAGATTGTATAAATCTGCACCACTGCGACATCGAAGTGCTTTCATAAGCATCTACAAATCTGTCAGAAGCTGGTCAATTTGAAGATATAGTTAGAGGAAGAACTCACTCTTTGTACAAGATTGAATAGTCCAGCGAAAGTTCTCCCTGACTCATAATCCCAAACATAGATATCGTAGTATTCCTTAAATGAAAAACTCCAGTGTCGGTAGCGCTCCACCTCTTCAAAAAATTCAGGACCGACTTTCTTCAGGACATTCCACTCATTTTTCGAAGCTCGCCCGAGCCCACTTTTTTCCCGCCATAGCCATATTTCTTCTTCGGGAGGCTTTATCAATAAACGGCCACTCTCGGCATCCCGAACAAGAACAATTACACTATGAGTCTGCATCGAAAGATATTGGATGAGGCGGCGGCTGGCTTGATCATCTCGTTTTATATGAGCACAGACGATATTCCTTGCTTGGCTATCAGCGCGTTAGTGATTGCGTATGATACAATATGTTAAAAGCAACATATTTGGTGTAATTCGTATTTAAGATCGTAACGATAAAATCTGAAACTGGATAAACTTACAACACAGCATGAGCACGTCGAAATCGACCGCGACCACCTTGAGAGTGGTTAACGCTCATATTTCTAGCATCCGGACTTGAACTATCAAAGTACATAATGAATCCCTAAATGTCACGTCAGTATGCTTGGTTACGCATGAACTACTTCCATTGGCAGTTGATTATCTATGGAAACGTATGATAAAAGTTGTTAACATTTCGAGGGAACCATACCAATTGGAGTGCTTGCTGTTTGTATCTATTGCCAACCCACGTTGCCCAATTTGCACCTGGAAAATAATTCCAGCAGGCCAGAATGTTTAGCTCGAAGAACTCTTCCCAGTTACGACACAAGGAAACTGCGGCATGCAAGCTGCTATCTTTTGCAATAAGGCAGAAGTGTAACCACCCGCCACGACTCATTGCTTTATCACTAGGATAATTCCAAATTGTTCTCCCGCAAATCTGAAGACGGATCTTCCTACGCATCCTTTTTTGAGATTTTCGTGCTCCAAAATTAACTGCTGTACCCTCCGAACCCCCAAGAATATCTTCCCAAGATGGGATCATATCGCCGAAGTTCTTTCTTGCTGCTTCCCTAGCTCGCTCACGCTTTGAAAGCCATTTCTCAGGGAGTACGCTCGGGTGTTGACGAAGCCCCCCGAATTTTATGTCGTATGGATCCTTAGGCTCCTCGTTTTCTTTATCATTTTCATCTCCGGACTTTGTCTCCTTATCTGCGTCTTCCTCTTCCTCTTCTTCATGATCGGAACGGAAGAAATCGGCGCATGCATCGCGGATCTCTTGAAGCCCTGGTTTTTCCATCTTAAGACAAAGGTCTCTGAGTGCAGGGCCCGTTACTTCTTCATCTGTAAGGAAGGAGTCAATACTATCAGCGCGGAGGGCAGCTGGTAAAAGAGTAGCGTGCCCTAGTAGAAGTCGGCAAAATAGTAAGTGTTTGATCTCGGATATTTCACCAAGGAGCCGTTGTATATCATCTTCTGGGAAAGATCGCGTCTTGGTCTCCATAACAGGGTTCTCCACGGATCCAACTACCATCATTCCACCACGGCCGCGATTGATCTCCGTTCCATGGGCTAGCCTCTCATGCATGGCTTCACGACTCTCGATGAGGCTCTTGTCTGGAAGTTCTTGAGGCTCAGATGACCCCGAAGGACTAGCTGCAGCTGCAAGTTTCTTCTTTTTCTTTTTCGCTTTCTTAGACAAAGCAGAACTCTCGGGTTGAATAGGACTGTTATCATTGGCGTTCATAGTCAAACCAATTTCTTGAGGGGTTGGCTTCGGCTGCTCACCTGCGATGGGTTCGAGCGTAACCTGATCTTCTGGTGAAGCCATCCACAGAAAATGACGAATGAGATCTGCGGTTGTTTAGTCACTCCAATACCTAAGGGATATATAAACGACATACCAACGAAATTCCCTTTGCCATCTTCCAGGATATCCTCAATAGGATCCCAGTCCATCCCATCATCTGCGTCTTTGGTTTCTCCCTCCTTCATTTTCTCCTTATAAACTTTCTCCAAGAAAGCGTCCTGCTTTTTCTTGTCTTCCTTCTTCCGATGTTCCTCCATCCTCTGTTTTGCTTGTTTCCAATTTCTCTGCCAAAGTTGTGCCTCTTGCTTTATCTTCTTCTGTTCCTTTTCTCGATGCATTTCCTCGTCATCTTGGCATTCTCGTACCCAATTGAACCACTGTTTGTTCTTATACAACACCTAAAGTTCACAGATCAACATTGCTCTACCACCAATAAAAGAATATAAAGTATACCTCAGCACTTCTCCTCTCCAATTTTTCCAAAGCTTTGGTCACAAATCCTTTTTGATTAACCAATTGATCCAAAAACTTCTCGTGTCCATAATCCATCCGAACACTAAAGAATCGACTATGGTGCAACCGCCTTGCCCTTATAACCCTCTCCAATAACTGATATTTCGTCCATAGCCAATCATGTATTTCCTTACACTCTTGCTCTGTTGTCACGCCTTCAAATGTTTGGTTCACGAGTGGAACTTTCGTATGAGCAAGATATGACGGAGTGTTCTCGTTGAGGCGTTCGAGTTTCGCGGTACGGAGCTTATATCCGCGATACAAACCTGCATATTGTTAAAATGGGTATTGTTAGAAGAGCGGAATTGGTACCTTGGCATTGTTTAGAATGGAAGCTACAAAAGAGCCCATTCACAGAAGTAGCTTTTTCTAAACAGCGCTTTTCGTCAGATACGTTCAGTGCATTGCATTGTGATGGTGGGTTTGAACCCATTTTGATATTCTTGGAACATCAAAGAGGATGCGGAGCTCCAATGTCTCGACACGGGACAAGGACCTCCAAGCTATGAATTTCAAAAAAACCCATAGTGGGGATCAGGAGAAACGCGTCGTGCTGGCGTAGTTTCTGTTATCGATAAGGATTGGCATCACTAGCTGCCGAGGCTGCGTATCTGAACCGATTGGCCCGGACCACTGGCGAGCATGGCCCGATGTTTCTTCCGGGACACAATGCATCAGTGAGGAGTTTGTGGCTTATACAAATATTACATATACACTAGAATGCAATCTAGGATTTGATAAGTTGGATGCTGAAATATCATTTGGCAAAAGAAGCTTCAGAAACATGATTGTATAGGCTCTGAACTTATATTTGGTTTGATTTGGTAGTATACTAATGCTTAAGTACACCTGACATACCCCCCTTGATACCGATTTATTCCTAACGCAAATTATCAATAGGGATTATTAAGCTCAAGCGTTCATTAACTTACTGCTAAACAATAATAGATCGATTTACAACTCTCAACACCTTCTCCGTCGTCAATGTAGTACAACTGTCTGTTGTCGTCTTTGTAGCAATCGAAAGTATGGAAGCCATTTGTAGCATAACCTGCATAGTTGAAGTTTCCCACACTCTGTCCATTGGAGTTGATGAACGTATGTACAGTGACGCCTGTAGAGAACGTGCAAGAGACTTCACCACCTTCCCAGATAGTATTGCCGGAGTTGGGGAATCCGTATGTCTGGCAAACATTGCCTGAGGAAGGAACTTCAAGATTCTGGGAATCTTGACCAGCGGCATAGCAAGAAAGAAGTCAGTGAAAGATGCATATAGAAGGTTAAAGTACTCACTAATCGAGCTCTGAATAATGGTATGTGCCGGAGCCACTTTGACTGATGCAATTAGAAAGGTAAATGGTCTCAGGTGCGGCAGACGTGGTAGCCGAAAGGGCGAGCGAAACCAAGAAAGGAGCAGAGATGGTCTTCATCTTAATGGATAGTTGTAGGTTATGGAGAATTGGAAAGTGTTTGATTTGGCAATGTTTTCTTGGTCTGAATATATCGAGTACTCGGAGGTATATATCCCCATTTTCCATCTCCCAAACTACCTCCATCTCCAGATAAGATGATCATGGGTATCAGAATTTTCCTTGAAGCTACTAGTTCTCACAGTCAAAGTATTGTAGATTATGGAATCATGCATTTCCCACTAAAACACCAATGACAGTGGTGCACTACGAAGATGAGAATGATGTTTTTTTCTCGTAGTTATAAAATACACCAAATAGTAATCAAGTAACCCAGTTACATGGAATAGTCATCAAGTGTCTCACGAAACTAAGCTTTTTACTGAAAAGCTTCAAATTGTCACCCTGCAGCATATTGATGAGGTTGAATGTATAAGATCAGCTTATTCCTCAAATAGAAAATGCTTGCACCACTTAATGTAGCTATCAGAAAATCAATCCCCGGATGTATGAATCCGCAATAATTAGCTACTGGCCAAATTGTTCACCATGGGTGTACTCTGACATATGAATTGATTACTCCTCCGCTATTAGCACAAACAACGCATTATAGTTCTCATTTCAGCTCGAATTTGAGAAGATGGCGTCGTGTAAACGCACTCTCGGAGTTTTTGCATAGCAAGCTTTCATATCATTCGGGAAAATGCAGGCACCATGAGAAAAATGCTCTCAATTGTTGTATCAAAGTACACTCCATTCATTCTCAATCCTATCGATGGTTGAATGTTGATCGTGTGCAGAATGTATCTTTAAATTATAGAAAATGCTGTTGACTTCCAGAAAGTAAATGAAAGTGATCAAAAAGCGGGAGGGAGACCTGCAGGCTTCTGCACATTTACTCGATTTGATGTTGGCCTTTAATACCCATATTTATTCTCAGATACGTAGTACTCTACTAACAAAGCTTCACAGAGCCTACTAGGTATACTAAAGTATGAGTTGCTTCTCGAAAATGTTTGATGACAGAAATTTATTGCCCCCAAAAAAGTGCGGTCTTCGGGGATATATGAGAATTTGATAACTGGATATGAATTATATTATTAGCATTATTTAGTCTGATGACATAGAAGGATTCACGCAATAAAATTCTTGATAATACTTCTGATGTGTGGTATGAGGTTGGTTCATATGGAATAATAAAGTGGTGTTAGTGTTATAGCGAAGATTACTCGAGTACTGTGGTATATATGTATAGGACTGAAGGGAGCGCGCGTAGCAGAATAAAGGCGGGGTAACATCACTTTTGGCACTCTTCGGAAAATAATCAACACCTTACTTGCCCAACCAACACATATTGATACTTTCTACGCCACAGGATTACTTGGAACTATTGAATCGACTGCCAACTTTTGGGAGCATTTAATTCGATATGTAACTATATTAACCCCACAGATAGAGACCACTGCTAGCGGTATCTATTAGCAACACGCCTGCAGTTGGTATTCATAAGCTGGGAGTTACACTTCTATTTCGACCGACAAGGGCTCATTAGTCCGGCGAATAACTTTTGGTTAAACACCAGGTGGCGTAGCTATGTATTCCCTTGAAGAGCCAAATTATTGGAGATACTTGTTAATAACTAAGTTAACCCTAAGATACCATCATACCATCCTGTTCGTATGACTCCGGGGGGGGGGGGGGTGGAACGGTACAATACGGGTTCATTCCTTGTATTGTATAAATCTGTTCAAGGAGATCAAGAAGGGTGTTGTACGCCGTCGAGAGTATATATCTCCTCAACGGGCACGTGACGTAAGGTCACGTGTTGACTGTACAAACACATCCGTCTAGTTATCACAAAGAATCACCCGGCTCAAGAAACCTAGCCGCAGGACATCTTTATGATCTTCCCTCAAATCACTTTCTCAAACACAAGCACCCCTGAATCTTTACACAATGCCCACATCCACATACTTCTCTAAGTATCCCCCTTTTTCGTCGGACATCTCTGTAGCCAAACTCCCTACAATCTCTTTCTCAAAGCTTCTCTCCAACGACGAAGATGAGTCCAACTCTGTTTTCGAAGTCAGCCGTATGATGGGGTTTTTTCTTTTTGATTTGCCGGGCTGTCAGGCCGGCGATGAAGTTTTGAAAAATGCGGAGATCATGTTTGACTTGAATGAAGAAGTAAGCGCACTTCTTTAAGATGAGCTAATGAAATATGCCTATAAGCCTCCTACCTCTTTATTTGGGTATTAGCATTATTCTCTATGGTCCCCTCTGCATTTCATTTTCTCCTTTTCCGATAAATAATCTTAGCTACACGTGTCTTACATCCAGCTACAAGCACCTAGGAAACCTCAAGATCGAATCTGGTTTACCAGATCGAGTGGAATTTTATAATATCGGTCGTGACGACATGGCTGGTGTATCAGCACCGCTTATTAATCCACCATGCATCGAAAATACCCGGCCGATAGTAAAATATTTCATGCAGCAAGCTAATGGAATAGTGGAACTCATTTCTGGACATTTCGAAAAGCAGCTAAGATTGGAAAAGGAAACATTGACAAAACTACAGCCGATCACGGAGTCAAGTGGAACGAGTCTCAGGATGTTGAGATGTGAAGCTCAGGTGAGCTGAAGAATGACTTTGTTCTTTCCTTCTCATTGCCAGTGACTTTCATTATCATTCCAAGTTTGGATATACAATGTACACTTTCTCGGCGATACTCCATGGTCTCTCGAGTCTGAAAGCTACTACATATTGTGTTCTTTTTTCTACAACCATTTCTCCGCCATGACCTCCGAACATCCACAATTCCTCTTCCCAAGCTACGTGTTCACCAGCCGCTCAATGACCGTCGAAACTCTCTCCTCGGTCATACAGACATTTGATCTCTTACCCTGCTTTTCAACATAGCCGGTGGTCTACAACTTCTTGCTCCCGATGCAGGTACGTATTCGTGCTTAGATCTTATCAAATCATGGAAGTACAAAACAGTTAATTGCCTTCAACAGACCCATCCATTGACTCCTCCTGGAACTACATAAAGTCCGAACCCTCCACCTGCATTGTCAATCTTGGTGATGCAATGATAGAGTGGACAGCTGGAATTTCTCGATCTAATATGCACAGAGTTACTTATGCACCTGGTGAACAAGGAGCCACGACTCGTTATAGCTTGGCCTACCTGTTTCGACCCTCGAGCGATGCTCCGATGAAACGGCTTGCGCCTCCGCTTCACCATTCTTCTTTAGTGCCACAGATTCTAGAGGGAGAAGAGGTTGATAATGAATTGAACGCTAGAGATTGGGAGGCTCAAAAAGCAGTTGCTATTAGAGCCGAAAAGGACAATGCGAGAAGCAGAGGAGGAAGACCGTTCAACACCGATAGAAAACAGGTGTCTCCTGCAGTTATTGAAGCTGGCAATGCTTGAGCATAGGATAGTATTCCGGAAGAAATCCTTGTCTGGTGAACGTAAAGATGATTTATTCATTTTGCAATTTTCAGTTAGGTTGAATGCTACTGCTTTCTCTGTATAATTTCTTGTCGATATCAATTTATGCTTTACACAAATATATGCCTTGCTGGCTACCTTAATATCCAATGATCATAAGTATAGATTTTGGTATGAGAATCATGCTTCGAGATGAAGTCTACCCATGTATTCCAGGGATGACACACTTGTACTTAGTACAAAGTATGTACGAGATTTTGAGCAAGCAAGACTCCACCACGGTATAATAATGTGGTCTATATGTTATGAGGTACATGTTAGGGGTCAATGCACCAATCATTAGTTCTCTATTGTTGGTCACCAACAGTTATGTACTGCCCGTGATATTGAAAATAGTGTGCTGGACTCGCCACCAACAGTTCTAATCAGATTGAAAATGCAGGCTTGCATATGTGAAGTTGACATACAATGCTGCGTAATAACAATCCTTCACACGTAGAGAGTGCCATCGGTAGGAGCAAAGGGTTTCTTTTCTATCGAAAGAGTATAGATTTGTAACGAGAATATGAAATAGAATGCAGTGTCGAGGCTAGGACGGGCGGACCCCAGAGTACTATTCGAAGGGGAGACGATATGATTAGAGGGGTTCGAACAGCTTGATCAAAGTTGTATTCATGGTGTAACAGGCCTTTCCTTTGTTCGCAGAACTTGATAGGACATGATTATTTGGTTGATTGTGCCACTGATCTTATGCGTTGTAGTAGTGAGCATGTCACACAAAAAGGAGCATAGTCAAGAACGTGTTGATTGATCTATCTAGAGGGGGAGCGAAGCTCCCTCTATATATACTACTATATGACGCTAAGGGTGCGGAGCACCCTAAGTCATATCCTGTCGATCACCTGATCTATTCTTTTGTGACAGTGCACTGATAGGCAGTGGAAGTGGATAGTATTTCAAAGTACTATCCTATGGGAAATAGCTGATAGATAGATTAGTGCTCTGCTAGAATCAAAATACCATATTAAAGTTGTTTTAAAACCGGGCCAGTAACCACAGTCCCATTCTTGTTCATTCCAAACAAAAAGGTCAAGTGTTTCAATCCTGCTATCTTGCAAGAAGTAAAACATCAAGGAATTCCAAAATGATTACATGCTTAAAACCGAAAAGAAAATCACTCATGAGTACTGTGTAGATGCCAAGAGCCAATGCTCCAGATGCAAGCCATATGTGGCGCGTATGTATTGCGGTGGCTTGTTTCTGAGTGCACGGACTAGGTAGTAGGTAGATATTCATAATGTTGGTAATATTATCCCTACGGTATCACGTATTCAGGGAGCGAACCTGAATAGAATTCAATGACTTCTTTAAATGAACTTTAGAAAATCGGCTATTTTAATGCCTAGATACATTAAAATTTTAAACATCGATATATTAAACTTGCAATTAATTAAAAATTGAATTTCATATAGTGTAAAGTAATCAAGTTTAAACTTAAAGATAAACTTCGATTAAAATTTATTGTTTAATTTGAAGCTATATTTAAAATGGCTTTATTATTAATCTCATATTATAAAATTATATAACTTTTTAATAAATTTTTATTAGTTAAAAATTTATTTAACTTTTTATTAATTTGATCTAATCTATATAAATATAGTCTTAGATTATAAAACTTTAATTATTTTTAGTTAATTTCAATTTTATTTTTTATAAATTAATAATTTTATTAAAATATAGATGATTTTTTATAGAATTTGAAGGTATATTTATATTATTTTTTTATATATACTAGTATTAGTTTGAATATATTAATAATAAAAAGAATGCAGAGTTGATTTTAATATATTAATTAAATTAAAAAATAATGAAGTATATCAATTATTAATATAATTTGAAAATAAAAATATGTTAATTTTATATATAAATATAAATAAAAATATATTAATCTTATATACAAATTTTATATTAATTTGATTTTATATAATTATTTAAAATAAACTCAAAAATTAATCAAAAATTTAAATTAAATTTGTATTAGTAAAAGATTATTTTTTGAAAATCAATTTATAGTGTAATTGAAATTTTAATTATAGTGCGAAAATTTCCTTTTTTGAATGGTATTCAAGAAATCCCTGAATAGGTGATACCGTAGGGTATGGTAAGTTTGAAATTTCGTAGGAACAATATTACTTACTTCTTTCAATAATTTTTAGGAACTTCCTAGGTCCGCTAGGCTTATCATATTTACAGGTCTGTTTGCTCATGCAACGGAGATTGAGTACATCAGTAACGATAGAAAAACTCCGCTCGCAGATCATCTGCTCCTGTTGACTCCACGCCCCTTCAGTCGATAGACATGGTAAGCCTCGAGATATGAATCTTGTCAGAGAGCATTGTTTGTTCTGAGGCCTGTGACTTCCTCTCTACTTATTCACCCTGGTGGTTACGTAAGACCGTACTTTCGATCTAACTCCTCATCGTATTTAATTTGTGGTTATTGGGGAGTAACAAGCCTGCTCCAACGTCATCGGCATTATGTGATTTGTGTTGAAAGAGCAAGTTTGCTATTCATCAGCATCAATATGATTCAATTTCGTCAAGGAAATTGAAGGCTCATTTGATCTATATAAAGGGATGTAAAGGTATACTTTCAGTCTGTTAACTTCTTCTCCATCTCCAATTCAAAGCATTCGGTGAATCCGTTCATTAATATGCCTTCTCTTTTACATGTCCTGCTCACCTCGAGCGCGTTT
Source organism: Scleromitrula shiraiana (assembly GCA_028455995.1). Classification (NCBI taxonomy): domain Eukaryota; kingdom Fungi; phylum Ascomycota; class Leotiomycetes; order Helotiales; family Sclerotiniaceae; genus Scleromitrula; species Scleromitrula shiraiana. The sequence continues at coordinate 894,743 of JABELC010000009.1, forward strand.
CTTGTTGCAAGCTCAGCATTTCCTACAACTTCCTCATCGTTCCCAGTTCCTCCTTCCCAGGACTCGTGGTATACCGCCCCACAAGATTATGTAGCCACTGCTCCCGGAACCGTTTTGCGTTTCCGTTCAGCCCCAGGAAATTTGACTTCAGTATTTGTGAATTGTTCCGCCGCTTACAACATTCTTTATCGTACTACAAACAGTCTTTACCAGCCATCATGGGCCGTCACAACGTTATTCATACCTCTTCCTACCATTGACACCACAAGCAACAACAGTACTAGTACTAGTGCACTTCTTTCATATCAAATACCATACAATAGTGCTTCTGTTGACGCTTCTCCGTCTTATGCACTTTATTCCGAAGGGTCAGGCTTCTCTGATATTCCCGAGGCGCTTGGCCTTGGATGGTTCGTCAATGTTCCTGACTTCGAAGGCCCTCTTGCCTCATTCGCCGCAGGAGTTGAAGAAGGTCATGCGACACTTGATTCGGTACGAGCCGTATTGTCACTGTCATCACAGATAGGTCTTTCACCTGATACTCGTTATGCCTTATGGGGCTACTCAGGAGGATCAATCGCCAGTGAATTTGCCGCTGAATTGCAAGTTCAATACGCACCTGAATTGAATTTTAGTGGCATAGCCATTGGGGGTATGCCCACTAATGCTTCGACTCTCTTGACCAAGATCAATGGTTCAATTTGGGCGGGTTTGATACCTTCCCTTTTGTTAGGAATTACTCAACAGTACCCAGATGCGAGAGCCTATATGCTCAGTAGACTCAAAATAAGTGGACCATACAACTCAACTACATTTCTATTGGCAGAAAATATGACTTACGCCGATGCCCATGAGTTTTACGCCAATCAAAGTATTTATAACTATTTCATCAATGGATCTGCAGACGTACAAGCACCAGTCATGCAACACATGTTCGATCGCGAAGTCAACATGGGATATCATGGTGTACCGGAAATGCCTATGTTGATGTACAAGGCGATAGCAGATGAACTTTCACCTATTGCAGATATTGACGCGCTTGTTGAAAGATACTGCGGTGTTGGTGCTAATATTCTCTACCAACGAAACACCATTGGCGGACATCTAGCGGAGGATTATAATGGAGACGCGACAGCATTTGAATGGCTGAGCACAGTGTTTGATGGGACTTATGCGAGTAAATACAAAGTTGAAGGATGTACTATTCAAGATGTAGCTTTGAATGTGACATCCTCACCTCTGTAAAGCGCAAATATCCTTAAGGTTTTGATTTTGGAACTGAAGTTTCATAGGTCACATGAAGCTCGGCGTGGATATATATGTGGTGTTTAAATAGGAATGGGAAGGGCTACAGGTGGAAGTCTGCCATTGTTGAACATCATTTCAAGAAATCAACCTGTATCTTTATGTAAATATCTTGAAGCAGTTTCTCTCCTCATTCATTACTCAATCATTCGAAGGTTTTTAGACAGTACAGTTCAAGATAAAACTATTGGATTGTTGTGTAGTAATACCAAACCAAAAGTTCATGAAGCAATTTCTTTGTCTTGATTGTTGCCTTTACTATTTTCTTTCTCACTGAGTTGAGCAGTCATTGTATTGCTTTATCTGTTAACCGCTTGCGGCTTCTTTCAAAACTCTAAGCATGGACTTGAAAGATCTTTATTGTCAGTAAACGACCTAGAAGCTCTTGTATTTTCCTTAACAAGTCATTCGGGTAGTTATTATAATATCAAAAACAATATTACAACTGTGTACTTCCCTCTGCTTGCAATATGGCCAATTCTAAAGATCCTATATTTGTTGACGAGGGTGAGCTTCAGTTGTGGTCACTCAGCGAGGTGAATTGGGATGAAGAGAATCGCCTTGGAAATCAATGGGAATTCGAACGTCAAATATCTAGTAGGAGAAAGCACAATGCGGCAATTACTTTATGGAGTTTCCGAGGACCCCCACCACCACATGTAGTACAAGTGGTAGTAAAAGTCTTTCCTAACGATGCGAAAAGTCGCCGGCGGGGTGGGTTTCCAAAGGGTTATAATGGATTGCGCGGAGAGGGCGCGTTTTTGCGTTTAATTTCCTCAGAAGTGGATACTGAACATATAGTCAAGATGTTTGGTCCATCGAGAAGAGATAACGAAGGTCGACGCATATTATTCTTGGAGTATGCCATAGGCGGAGGTAATAGAGCGCATAGCTTGAATGAGATAATTAGTTCCCGTTCTACTTACCCAAGGATGTTAGAAGGAGATATCTGGCAAATTTTTCTGCAATTCTCCAAAATGATCAACGTACTGGACGGGGGCAATGAGGATGCTAATCAGCCGAGGTGGGATCGGCCGGTGGAGATCTGTCACTATAGGATCAAGCCCCAACATAGTAAGTTTGAAGTTTTTGAATCGGCGGAACGGTCATTAATCTGATCTTTAGTTCTGATTTTCAGGAGAAAGACTGCAAATGATCGTGTTCCGATCCTCAAGGTATATATGAACAATGTAGGCAATTAAGTATTTGATTAGTAACAAATATTTAGCTCTCCAATTTTTCACAGGCACTTGAAGTGCCCAGGCTGGAAGATCAAAATGACGATAAATGGCCGGAGGTGATAGCTGGAGGAGGATCTCCAGTAAGTTGCATCTTGAATATTCAGACTGAACTGGTTTGTTAATTTGACTACTTTTTACAGGAAGAAACATTTCCAGACCTTATCCAGCATCCACGCAGGGGAACAGTCTCGAATATATATGCATTTGGAGTCATTATTCTACATTTAATGTTCAATAGCCCCAAAGATTTGCAGGCAGCCCATCGCCAGAGAGCTGAATTAACGGAACCTGCAGCACGTGAATCATATGGCGATATAGCACGGCTCCTTCCTTTTTCTCTACGCCTTCAAGCTTTGGTTGATCTATGTCTGAGTCGCGAACCACTGCGAAGACCCCAACCCATAGAACTCCAACAGCTCGTCGAAGAAGGTGCTGCAAACGTACGAGTAGGGCCCAATGCACTGCTCCATCCATTTTTCCGAAGAACACAAGATGATGAATTGGGAGATCCCACAAATCCACCAGCTGAATGGATATCCGATGTCCCTCAGGAATCACCAAGCCTCCCCACCCCATCCTCAGTCGCTGATCCCAAAACGCCTGATTCCCCCGCACCACCACCAAAAGCCACACATCCTACCTCTTGGACACGCATCAATCCCCCCTCCCCCAAGCGCCAGCACCGCAACACCCGCCCACCCGACGGCATCCTCAAAGACACTGCCCGCACACGAATCTGGCATATCCCCCGACGCTACCGGGGCGGACCAGGCACAATACAGCGGGGAATAACACTAATGAAGTATTTTGAGGGAACACCGCCGGAACGAAAGAGGTTGACCGATCCGATTTATTATCGCATGTTGGAGGCCGGGGCGGATCCGAGGACTTGGGATCCGGAGCTGGAGATGCCGCCGGTGGATACGGATTTGGAGAGTTTACCGGCGGATGCGGTGGAGGGGGAGTGAAGGGGGAGTGGGGAGTGGGGAGTGGGGAGTGGGTTTGGTGGTCTGATGGGACGCGATGGGAGAGGGGATTATTACTTAGAAATCTCGTAGAAGGGTTTATTTTAAGCTAGGAATATTTGGAATATCGGTTTCAAAATTTGAGCAACGTAACCGTTGAATAAATGAATCATGATTTCAGAACCTAAACTTGTTGGGAATTAGTTTCGCGAATTTGAGATGTGTAACAATTAGATTATGTGTATTGTGGATCTAGTTTTAGGTGGTCTAGAGGTTGAGATTCGAAGGCTCAAGATGTGGAACAATTAGATATTCATTCTGATTTCCAGTCCGAGAATATTCAAAAACTAGGTTCAAAATTCACAAGCACACAGCATTTTAACAGATCATGGTTTTACATTAACAGATATTGATTAATTTCGTAGCATACAAAATGTGTGTTCTACTCCAATTAACCAAGAAAAGTGTTTCTCCTCCCCTTATCACCATTTCCTCCCCTTCCTCCCAGAATAGCTTCTAACGCCTGTCCCAAACCCACTTCATCATACAGCATTCCCGCACTACTACTTGGATCTGGAATATTTACCTTCATAGTTTCATCTATGCCCCCACCTATATTCTCACCCTCTACATGTACCTCCTCCCCACTAGAAGATGCCATAGCCCCTGCTGGCTGAGCTCTCCTCCCATAAGCTCTCACAGTTTCAATACCCAATCTCTTCAATTCCTTCCTATCTACAACCGGTGTTCCAGGTCCCTCCAAAAACACTACATGTGTAACATACTTCCTCCATTCCGTTTCCACTACTCCCTCACTATCACCTATACTCTCATTGCCACAACAACCCCTCACAATTGCGGCGATAAAATCCTTCGCCGTATAAGCAGGGGTTTCTCGATCCAGACACCCGTTTAGTATCAGTACTTTGAATCTAATACTTGCATCTGCGATTGCTGGCCCGACGTTTCGGAGAATGAGACAGGGGAGGATGGATGTGTAGAGGGAGCCGATACTGTAGATAACGCAGCTTGCGTCTCCTAGTGCTTCTACCACTTTTGTATTGGGTCTCGGTCTTATCTCTTGTCCGTATGGATTGATATACCAGATTCTATCGATTGGACTTGTTAAATCTTCCGTGTGTTCTTTATGGAAATCTATATTTTGTTTGCGTAAGGTTGGTAATGATCCGGGAAGATTTGCATCTTCAACTTTATCATGTTCGAGAAGATCATGCGAGATCCTCCTGTTCCGTGTTCTTGGACTTACTGGTTCCGTGGGTACGGATGATGGGGCGATGGGATGGGAAATGTTGTTTTGCCCTACTATAATTGTACCATCCCTTAGGCCTGCGGATATGTGATACGAGAAATTACTGTTAATCACAGGAATTACTTCCACATTATCTTTCACGCCCGTGATACTACTTAGAAGGTAAATAGCAGCCTCGAAAGATCCGATGAAGATTCTTGCACCGGTTAGAAACAAGTTGCCAACAGAGGCTGATTGGAAATTAAAGACGGAGGTTGGACGGGCTCGTTTAACAATTTCGAGGTTTATGGTGTTGAGGAATGAACGAATTAGTTCGCGTTTGGGAGATGTGATGTGTTTCCAAAGAGGATGATGACCCTCAACTATTGCAAGCCATTCGTGACGAGCTTCTTCGGGTGAGGAATCTAAACGGTGATTGAAGAATGCCTTGAGAGCGGACTTTTCGCTATTGGATCCGGTTGGATCTTCGGGGATGAGACGGACAAGACGACCTGGGTATTGTGTCAGGTGATGGTTGGGAACAGCTTCATGAGAAGAGTAAAGACACTTGTCTTGTTATCCAAAGAAGAGGAGATAAAAACTAATCTAGGATTTCTTACTCCTGACATCTCCTATTCCCGGTCCTCCAAATACACGGATGAGCTCTGAAGAGGAACCTCCATTGTCACTGATAGGTATTATGCTAGCAACATATTAGTATTGACCTTATTCAAAGACCCGCCAAATCAACTTACTAGCTTAATGAACACCCCTTATCCTCGGCGACTTTCCCAAACACATCCACCAGATTATTTGCAGCACTGCCGCCTGAGAAGACCACGATATGACGACGATTCATGATTGAGCGATTGAGATGAAATTACAATTTGTCGACAACAGAACTATCATTTTTGCTCATACATATTGTTTTGTGGGATATTAGGTGAGTAATAGGATGTTATGGACAGATTTATGGACACGTTGTGGTTCATTAATGATGATGAGGAGGGGGATGAAGGGTTCGTATTAGATCTTGGATTTGGCAAGAGCGGCACTGAGATGTACTATTTGAGTAGGCGGTAAGAGCAACTTGGACAATACAATCAATCACAGGCCAAATTTCAATGGAGGACATTCGATGTTTATTATTTCTCGAGAAAAAGCGTTAGAAGATGATTGGTAAGGGTTTACGATATCTCAATTGAATTATTGATATGTAGAGGCAGTTTGGTAGTTCTACGTGATATATATATATATATAATATATATATGAAGTGTCGCGCTGTGAAGAACCACCAGGACCTAAACGCTCCTATTTCGTAAACTCATCCATATACGAGTAATATTCGCTGCCAAACCAACACGAAGACGTGGTAGATGATAATAAATAAATACTGAAAGGGGGGATGAGGAGAGGATACATATTAATTAATATCGTAAGAATGAGACGATAAAATAGGAGAAGGGATGAAGCTAAGAATATGGATATAGAGGGGAGGGAAATTACAGATGCGGTATTTCTTGAAGTTTTTTACTCTCCTGAATTCATCAAAATTTCAAAAATGTTTCAAGTACGGAAGTACGGACTATATATAAACTATCGCGCCCAGGTATGTTTTGTATGGAGGAATTTATTAATAAATTAACCTTATTATCTCCATTATTGTTCTATTGTTGTATCTATAATTAATAAATAAATAATTTAACTAATAAATAATTGTATTTACTTGTATGAACTATATGAATTGATACAAAAGAAACTACTCTTTAAGTAATAATAAGTAATAATAATAAATAATAATAAATAATAATAAATAATAATAAATAATAATAAATAATAATAAATAATAATAATAATAATAAATAATAATAAATAATAATAAATAATAATAAATAATAATAAATAATAATAAATAATAATAAATAATAATAAATAATAATAAATAATAATAAATAATAATAAATAATAATAAATAATAATAAATAATAATAAATAATAATAAATAATAATAAAATAAATAATAATAATAATAATAATAATAATAATAATAATAATAATAATAATAATAATAATAATAATAATAATAATAATAATAATAATAATAATAAATAATTATCAATAATTATCAAAAATTCAGACTATCCTATCTATTACTACTATCGATTACTAGCCCTGTAGTTAACGGTTATAACCTTTTGAAAGGTTAAGCTTTTTCTTATTAGTTCTACCGTACACCTACCGTACCGTACCGTACCCGTACTGTACTATACTATAGCATCAACCAGACACTTGAATGAATTATTACTAGGCTACTACCCCCCTCTCCCCTCCCCCAAAACGGCATACTCGGTTTCTCCTCCAATCTTTAAATCTCCAATTACTCGAGTAGACAGATTTGAACTCATTTGGTCCAATTCTCCACACAGAACGAACCTCATTTATTTTCTTTCTCTATATTCCTCAATAATGAAATAGTACGAATGGACTTTCTCTTCTTATTAATACCAGAATCTCTTTGTTAGAGGTCTTTTGATCCTTTCCTTTTTTTTATTCATTGCTTGTTGACGAATACAATGCGAATGGCGGTTTGCGATTCACGATTAATTTGGTCATGGCATTGTTGAATCCCACCTTCATATTTGGGGTTTTTGTCCTCCTATACCTCTTCTCGTTCATACTATTTGCCATAATTCGAATAATAACCGGAATATCAATTCAGCGCATCGGATACTTCTCCCTGAGAAGACTTGCATATACACCAAAAGATGGCATAAAGATTGAGATACGGGGTTTGGGTCTGAATGTCCATCGCCCTACCTTCGCACAACCGACATGGCTGAGTATTGTTCTGACGGAGTTGGCAATTACTTTGGATTTGAAGACTTTGGATGGAGATAAATCTGCGCGCAATGTCGAAGAGAATGGGGTTGCTGAAGGGTTGGATGGCTCCAGTCGCGAATCTGAGCCTGAGATTAAGCCATTATCGAGAAGGGCCACATCCTTCGAACCGAAGCGTAGCAAGAGCTGGGAGCAGCTTACAAGTATGAAAGAACGAATCAAGCGTTTACATCGAAACATAAATTGGATTTGCATGGTGGATGTCGTAGCATCGAATACATTGGTAACCGTGGTTGATGTAGGAAATATACAATTGGGAAGTTTCACTATGGCGGTGGATACTAGGAGGAAGACAGTAGATCGAGATAGGATGTTTGCGCATGTAAAGACGGCAAAGAAGGACCAACGGCCGGCAGAATGGATGCTTACTATCCGCAGTGTTCTTTTTACACCAGAAGGGGGAGATTCTTTAGAAGTGCTGGATCACCTCACATTGATTATACATGGTTTGTTGTACAAGGAACTGGATGGTCTTCGGGATGCGGCGATTGCACTCAAACTTGGTCGACTTCATATTCCATATGACGATATAAATACATGCATCAATCGATATAAAACTTGCCGCAAGGCCATTAAACACAAAGATTCTGAAGACGTGGCGAAAGAGATATCAGTGGCGGATTTAATTGAGGAACTCGAAAGACCTGGCAGTCGAGAGGAAGACCTCGTACAAACAGTATCCGATTCCAAGGAGTTTGCAAGCTCTATCCTTCGAGGTGTAAAAGAGGTACAGTTTGCAGTTAGTTATATTGCGTTTACAAAGAAAATCACTTCGGTTCAGCCTCAGGGTTCCCCAATGTACCTGAATGCATCAATGAAGGAGGTTGGAGTTGATCTTCATCGACTAGATCCAAAATCGCCTGCTCATCGCATGTATTTCTCTTCTAAAGATATAGCTCATCAAGCTCTTGTAGCGGCTCTATCCGTATCCGTAGGGGTTGCGGACGGACGAGGCCACTCTGACAGGCTATTGTACATCCCAATGGCAACTACAACGGTCCGCACAACACTCCCCTCTAAGACTGTGGAGTTTGCGGGAGATAATAGTGCAGCGGAGCGCAATGCGAATATTTTGTTTGCAAATGCTGTTGTTACATCACCTTCAGTTGATCTAGATCCTAGGCATCTTCCCCTTGTCATAGCCATGACACAATCTAAACCAAAACTTAAAGACAGCAATGCACCAGAAAGACATGTGCTCATATCTCGCTTGTTGCCAAAAGCAAATGTCAAAATATCGATGCATGAACCGGTTCTGCGAATCGCTCTGCCTCCGGTCGAAAAAACTGACGACGAGGACGATTTTGACCTAATTATATCTTCTATATCCTCAATTTCTTTAGATATTGAATCCTCCCATTCTGCAGTTGGGGAATTGCATTATAGTCTTGGATCTACTCTACGACTACAATCTCATGACCTTTATTATCAGACTTGCTCCGGATCTCGTTTTAATTTACTTCAAATTGATTCCTTAGATTTAAAAGTACAGGTTAGTGCCAATCCTGAGGTATATGTTGTGGCTACGGGTAATGTTCAAACATTTTCAATCCATATGGTACGACCAGAAATCAGTGATGGCGTTCGCCAAATCGTTCGCCAATTAAGACTTAATGTTCAGCCGGACAAGAAAGCTCATTCAAAGACATCGCGAGATCTTAATTTTATTCGCGCATTACCACCTTGGTTACTACATTTCCAACTACAAGGCTCAGATTTTAGTGCGGAAGTCGCTGGTGTCGACGAAGACATATCAGAGGATACTCGTGGTGTTGCAGTGCAGCTTGAATCCTGGACAGCCGAGTACCGAGCTCAGAGAGCAGATCCCGTTGATCGGCGATCATTGCGCCGTCGAACAGGAAGTCGCTCCCTTACGCCTGACCCAGAAGCGTTCCTTTCAATGCCACGCTCTCCACGTAAGAAGCATCAACAACACCCTACCGATGGTAGACGACTAGCTGTCCATGTTCGCGGCCTTGAATCGTTTGTTGTTGAGTCGGCAGAGAAATGGGAAGTCGAGCCTTTTGTTTCGATACCTCGTTTCGAGGTTGCTTTAACAACATCAAGTGATAGCCAAGGTTTGATATTCCATCTGAATTCATACGTGAAGACACTTCTAGTTCAGTATTCATTATATCGCCATTATGCTTGTGGAGTAGCGCTCACGGTACTCCGAAAAGCATTTGTCCGCACTAGAGCTGATGTAGCAGAAGCCGAACAAGCACGCGCAGTTTCAAGAAAGTCGGAAGCTGCTGCTCTACTATCACCAGTGGCTTCTCCAGGTGACTCTCGTATGCATGATAATGAATTTGTATTTGCAACTAGAGAATTAGTCACTCTTGATTTTAGGTCTACACTGGTGCAAGTCAAGGCCTATTTGCCTTCTGATCCTCCACTCATGCTTCAAATCTATGGCGTAGATGCTGGCCGTCATAGGTGGTCGGCACCCTTCTTTCACGCTAAGCTGGCTCGTTTATATGCAGAAGCTCCCCAAATGAGAAGAGTTTGGGCCAGGATTGTCAGCATAAAATCAGCACGAGTTGATCTTCGAGAGAATCGGCGGATGCGTAGCTCAGGCGAGATGCAGGAAGAGAAAACGATTGATATCAATACTGAGGCAATACGACTGGCAGTACCACATCAACTTATATTACACAAGGTTGTTGACAATGTTGTGAATACGCTCAAAGCTGTGGAACAGATTCATCATCGGTTCCACACTTGCACGAATGAGTACATACTCGACAAGAAGCCAGAGGGACCGAAGCATATCCCCAGACTTTCAATTCGCAGCAAGGCATTATTATTTGAGGTAGAAGATGGAGCATTTGAGTGGAAGCTAGGTGCTATCTACAGGGCTGGTTTGGTTGAGCAGCAGCAGCGTTTAGCTCGAGACGCTGCTTTTGACGTGAAAGCAAAGAAGATTGAGGAAGAGGAGATGCGAAGAGATACTCATCGTTATCGAAATCGATCGGCACATCCTCGTGGCCGTAGTAACCACAAGGAAGATTCTGGAAGACGAAACAAGAGTGTGGGAGACGATCTGCATGAATCCTACTCACCCAGATCTCCAAGAGGCCGCCGCATGCGATACGACCCAGAAGGAACTTGCGGAATAAGTGGGAGCTCCAAAATTTCTATTTCGGAAGCTCATGATAGGCTCCAACGTCATAACGCCCAAAGTTGGAAAAAGCGCATCGATCGCATTTACAGTATTGCAAAGGACGGCATGAAAAATCTTCGAGGTGTATTTTGGGGCCCGGACGAATTACCTGACGACATGGAGGAAACTGAAAATATTCTTGAGGTTCCTCAGCGACCCGCTTTGATGAGCACTCTGATTAGCGATCTCCACATCACTATTGATAAGCCATCATTCCCGATGAGCCAACTACCTGATTTTATTCATGAAGTGGGAAAAGGCATGCCTCGTGACATGCAATATTCGCTTTTAGTTCCGATGCATGTTCAAATCGACATGGGAGAGGCACGGGTAACATTACGAGATTATCCGCTTCCTCTCTTGCATGTGCCTGCAATTAAGTCTGGTCAGTCGCCAAGGACCCCGGCTTGGTCTTTGAAAACAGATTTTGTCATCGCGGAGGAATTCCGTGGACCTGAGTCTGTTCGTCATGTAAAAGTAGAAGTTGTGCCGCCGAAAAATCGTCAGCCAGGGACAAGTAATGAGGGAGGATTTGCGATTGATGTGCGAAGGACTATATCGCCCGTCAAATCATACTCAGATATTAATGTGGATATCAATACCGGATTGCCTACTCGGATCACATGGGGGGCTTCTTATCAGCCTGCAATTCAGGACATGATGATGGTTATCGAGACATTCACAAAACCACAAGTCGACTCTTCTGACCGGACAGGGTTCTGGGATAAGATCCGTCTTAGTTTCCATTCTCGGGTTACTGTAGCGTGGAAAGGCGATGGCGATGTTCATCTAATGCTCAAGGGAACTCGAGACCCATACGTTGTCACTGGGAACGGAGCCGGATTTCTTATGTGCTGGCGCAATGATGTACGCTGGAACCTTTGTCGCGATGATGATCCCCGTAAATTTATGACAGTGGATAGTGGGGAGTACATTCTTGCTATACCTGACTTTAGTCATCAAGCTCGTGTCTCTGCCTCGGAACAGAATGATGGGGACAGTATTATAAGTGCGGATAGTTTCAGACGTGGGGCAACGTTCAAGAAAGTCGTCATGAAGCTTTCCGGTAATGTACAATGGCTTGCTGGTTTGATGTTCGAAAGAGATTTGGATGATGGAAAACGATCTTTTGAATTTGAACCACATTATAATGTCGTGTTGAAAGAGCCCCAATATTGTAAGGTCGCGCCTGGAGAGGAGTACGATGCTTTCAGAGGCTTCCGCAGTCATCATATTCATATGTCGATTGCTGTCAAAGCTCCAGTCGATCGCGAATGGTCAATTTCAAATACAGAGCCCTCGAGGAGTTACAATACTGTTCACTTAACTCCTCGTTTCTTTACTCATTTCTTTGCTTGGTGGTCAATGTTTGGGGGTACCATGTCATTACCAATTCGACAAGGAAGCTTGTGGCCAGGCATCGAGAAATCAAGTAAGAAATTTGGTAGGCATCTTGCCACAATCAAGTACAACCTACTACTTGCACCATTATTTCTCAGTCACATTTACAAGCACAAAGATGCGGAAGATTACTCCGCAGATGTTGTGTCTGCGACTGGTCTTAAGATGAGACTAGATAGTTTCATGCTTGATATGCATCAACGAAGAGAGGAATTCAACACTCAAGACAAAGGTCGGAAAACCCAAACGAAAACGACTGGTATGAAGTTGCATCAAGCACAATTAGATTTGCTCTCGGCAGACATACGAGCTGTCTCTGCGAGTATTGCGGGAACCACTCCAGAAGATCTTCAGAAAGCTTCTGCTCCTACCAACTTAGTTTCACAACTAGAGCGTGGTCAAACAGATCTCTCGCATTTTGAGATACCTGATAATGACTTTAGCTGGATAGACATGGATGATTTTGTTGAGTTGGATTGGATACTTCCATCCGAAGCAAATCCGGAAACCAAGATCATGCCACTTGCGTTCGCGCCTCGCTTCACATACTTTAGACAGACTGATCACGGTGACAACATTGCTGGAGATCCGGAGCGGACAAGTCCTTTCGGCAATGAGCCCACTCACTTTTGCATTATGAGTAAAGATGATGACCCACGACGAGTTCAATGTCATCTCATCAACGAGCGCTTGGTTCAACTTGACCAACAGATCGAGGATCACAATCAAGCTCTTGAATCCGCAGAGTGGGCATATATGCAAGATCAGACCAATCCACAGCTTAAATCTAAATATGAGCAATTGATGATTCATGGCCCTATTTTGCGTAACAAGAAAATATTTTTGGAGGCCATGAAACATCGCATGGACATGCGTGTACACAACAATGACAAACTAATAATACCCGATAGCGATACTGATGTCAACAGTGATAGCGAGTCTCTACCACCCCAAGAAAACGACCCTCAGGGCGAAACCTCGGATAATTCTCCTTCAGGCGAATTCATTAGTGATTTCAACAATCGCTTCGTTATTCATAACATGCATATGAAGTGGAACAATCTACTGCGAAACATCATACTTAGGTATATCCATCAAGTTAGTCAGAGACGTGGTTTTGTGTACTACCTATCACGGCGAGCTGTCAAATTTATTCTTGACATTGTCGGGGAGCAAAACAAAGCCAAGAACCCCAGACCAACCGCAACGGAAACCGGAACTGCTTCAAGATCCACATCCACCTCGCCAACACCCGATGATGTAGACCAATCTCCATCGCAACAGGTCCAAGATCGCATCAATGAAATTCTTGCTGATGGAAAGAAATTTGTCAATGCCGATGATCCATCTGCTAATGAATCAGCACATCGGCCGTCAACTGATCAACTAGATGCAAATATCGCCTCTGAGTTTACACCACAGAACAGCTATCATCTTCGCCTAATTGCACCCCAAATACAACTTCAGAGTGAAAAGAACCCCAAATCTGTTGTCATGGTGACTGCCAAAGGAATGGAATTGAAAGTCGTCGAAGTTATGGATAAACATCGTATTTTTGATGATGTCAGTGGTCTTGTCCAGCGTCGTTTCTCCGTCGAGATGGACAGTACTCAGTTCTTCGTCACGCATCAAAAATGGTTCTCGTCACAGCTTTTGTCTTTGTACTCCAGTAGTCACTATGGTACTCCTGCAGGATCTGCTTGGCCTCCTTGGGTCCCGATGGAAGTTATGTTCGATTTCCATGTCGATCCATTTGGGTTCAAACGTGTTGTTCAGAAAACTTCTGCCAGTTTACGCTACGAGAAATACAATACACTGCGTCTTAAATATAATGACGAAGTCAGTAGCGAGAACAGCCATCCTTCGAATCTCAGTAGTATGGAGAGTCGTATAGATCATCTGTGGGTTGAGTTTCCGAAGATTCAAGCACTTTGCAATTCGTCGCAATATTATGCTATGTATATCATAGTCCTAGACCTGCTTATGTATAGCGAGCCGCTAGAAAAGACTCGAACAGAACGCCTCGAGAAGATTATGCTTGCTTCCGATTTCAGCGATCTACGTGGTGCTCCTGAGATGGTCATTCGTCTTCAAGAGCGAATCAGACAGCTCGATGATCTCAAGACGCAATTCCAGATTCATTCCAAGTCGCTTGACAAAAAGGGTTGGGAAGACAGACTTATACTGGATAGAGATCTTGCAAGTTGTGAAGACGAATTGTTCTTCATGATGAAAGCAATTACAACATCTCAGCGCAAATACGATGGCTCACAGACTACTAGTGGTCTCTTAAGATGGAACATCTCATCGAACCAGATCGTTTGGCATTTGATCCGGGATAACAATGAACCTCTTATGGAATTCCAACTTCAACGTGCCGAATATGACAGGACTGATAATTCTGATGGATCACATATCAATCTTATGCAGATCGGAAATATTGTCGGACTGAATCTTATGCCAGATGCAATCTACCCAGAGATGTTCTCTCCATACTCCGACGCTGAACGAGGGACATTTAACGAAGGGGGCAATCAACAGATGTTACGAGTTTATTGGTATATGCTCGAAGCTATTGCCGGTATCCCTGTAATGGACCATTTCGAAGTCAATCTTTTCCCAATGAAGATTCAACTTGAGCGTGAGGTTGGAAAACGACTCTTTGAGTACATGTTCCCTGGGCACGATGACAAAGACAAGTCCAATACTACCAAAAACAAATCTCCGTTCATGGTCAAACACATGATTCCTGTGAACGATGAGGATGATGAGGATGATACTACAACGAGCAATTCTATCAATCTACACGTAACTGACGTGGACAAGACTGATTCTTCTTCGGGTACACGAGCGGGATCGTTAGAATTGCGATTACATCCTACAATGAACTCGGAGCAGTCAAGGCCATCAACCGCAGTATCCACCAAGAGCAAAGCTGGTAGCATACTTTCTGGTCACAGTGGTGATCACTTCCGACTTTTCCAATCCAATAAACACTCCGTGGCCTCGCGAGGATCTTCTTCGAAAGGCTTGGCTAGAAAGCCATCTCTTGAAAGTTTACAATCCGGGTTCCCATCAAAACCAACGATGGCTCGAACATCAACACTGGCTTCCGCGTCAGAACCGTTGTTAACATCTGAAGATGCCAAAGGAAAAAGGTTCGGTATCCGAAATTCAAGCAAATCACGAAAAGAGAAGCCGTCAGATGATCTTACCAAAATGATGTCTCGAGCATCCAATTACATGACACTTGCATATGTTAAGATTCCCAGTGTAGTTCTCTGTCTCAGCTACAAAGGCAAAGGTGAACGCAACATCGAAGATGTACACGACTTTGTCTTCCGTCTCCCCATGATCGAATACCGCAACAAAACCTGGTCAAATCTCGATCTAGCTCTAGCCCTCAAGAAAGACGTCATCCGCGCACTCATTTCCCACACTGGCGCTATTATTGGGAATAAATTCAGTAAACATCGACCTACCACCGCACAACAAAATCGTCTGAGAGAATTAGCCACAAGTAGCGTCGTTCTCACTCAAAACCTCAACGATGACCCATACGATAATAGCGACACGAGTAGTTCATTCGCGACCAGTCCAACTGAAACCCGATACCCAAGCCGTTCCGGTGACCGCGATTCCGATTCCCACTCTAAAAGCCCGAGACGCTCGTTCGCTTCTAGTCGTAATGGCGGCATCGATGTAACGCCTAATTCGGGTTCGAGTAGCGTTTATTCGAGTCACTCGGCTCCGCTGGGTAGACCGCATTATGCGCCTTCGTTCACGATGACGCCTGCGTTCTCGAGGACGGATCATGATGGGAATAGTAATGGGAATGGTAATGGCAGTGAGAATAAGCATGATGATTCAACATCCTTGAGACTGGAATCGAGGAGTGGGTTGGGTTCTCATTTTGATGAGGGGAGACATGCGGCGGGTCAGTTTGTGGCGAATACGCTGGGGAACTTAAGGGGGAAGAGGAAGGATCATGGTCATAGGGATTTTAGTGGGGGTGTGGATGCGGCTGGGAATGGGGATTTGGGTGAGGATGATGATTCGAAGAATACGAGGAAGACGAGGGGTTTGTTGGGGAAGATTTTGTAGAGGGGGATTGACTGATTGGTTTGTTGATGGATGGGTTTTCGCTTCTTGATTGTTGTTTTTATCTTCTTTTATTTTATCTATTTATTTATTTCTCTTTCTTTCCCTCTATCTTCTTCCTATGGGGAGTAAGTAGATGGTTTGTATGCATATGCATTGCGAGGGCGTTTTAGACGTCGTTTTCAACGGTTGGGATTGGCGGGATTGGCGGGATGGGATAGGATGGGATGGGATGGGATGGGATTGTGAATTGAATGGGCGGGAGAATGGAATGGAATGGGATGGGATGGGATGGTTGGGATTTTGGATTAGGTGGAGCGGAGCAAATACAGTTGTTTTCACATACAGTGGTGGAATGAATGAATGGAAGGGAATATAGTATAGTATAGCATAGCAGACAGAACGTATTATAAGAGCAGATTATCTGGATGTAGGATGTATGAGATGAGATGAGATGAGATGATGGAGGGAAAAAAGTAAAGTATAGCATTTATTTAGCGTTTTGGTCGAGTCGTTGGTCATTGTATGTAGTGTGAGTTGAGATGGATGATGGATAGCTGTGGGTGGGTGTGTGGGTGTGTGGGTGGGGTGCTTGATGTAGTATGGTGAAGAAATAAAAGTAAAACGGGGTAGGGAAAGTAGATAGAATAATAAGAATTTATCACGAGTAATGATTTAGACTTATAGAGTATTTATTTATTTATTTATTTATTTATTTATTTATTTATTTATTTATTTATTTATTTATTTATTTATTTATTTATTTATTATAAAAGGTCAGATATGAAGAAGAGCATTATAGATTGATATATCATTATATTGTTAATTGACTAGCTAAAGTCTTGATTTTATAAGGGAAGATATATATCAATTATTGATTATATAATTACATTAGTTCTAATATAAAATGATCTTTATTTAGTAATTATTTTAATATATCTTTTTATTAATATATTGATTACTTATATTAACTTGATCACCCCTTATTTTGTGCTATATATGTATAATTATTTTATTATATCCTGCAGTTTAAGTATTTTTATACAAAATATTTCGATAAAATGTTAGTATTTAATTAGTATTAATAGTTTAATTAAATTATTTATTATCATTTTTTTAATTAGAATGAATTAGAGGTTGATATACTTTTGTATAATCTATTTTTAGATAAAATAGTATTTTATGACTATATGTTTTATATATTAATGGATTTCTAGATTCTTTGCAAATGTTAGATTTTTTTGATTATTATTATAAAATATAATATATGAAATGTTATTATTATTATATTCAATTTTAGCTAAAAATTATTATATTTATAAAGTTTTTATTAATATTTTAGTTAGATTATAATATTTTGATTTGATTAAAGAAAGTATGATAATAGTTTGTTTTTTAAATTATATTGAAATAATGTTTTTATATATAAAATAGATATATTTAAAAATGTTTTTTTAATTATGATATTGTTAATATAATCTAAATTATTATAATTTTTGATATATTTATTAGCTATTCTATTATAGACCATAATATAATTGATTGTTTTAAATATATATTAGTAAACTTTATTATAAACTAATATATAAATAATTATCGAATTGGTTAAGAATCTATATAAAATTCTAATTATAAATAAAATATTGACTTGAATATAAAAGAACTTAAATAATTCTATTTTTGATTAATATTTAATAATGAATTCTAATATTGTTATTTCAATATTTAATATTATTAAATCTATGATTTCTAATATTATTAATATAAATTCTGATTTATAATTATCAAAATTGAATTTTTTTAATATTTTTTATATATAAACGTTTTAATATAAGATGATAATTTTCTTTTTTTTGTTTTTAATAATTTTAATATCTGAAAAATAAATAGTAAGTTTAAAATTTTTTATTTTAAATATTTTTATTAAACTTTATTTAATCTGATTAATTAATTATTATTTATTAATTATAAAGAAATTATTAATATAAATGTATATAATAATTTTTATAGTAAGATTATAATATATATAATTATTAATATTAAAAAGCTTAAATCTTATATCAATAAATTTAATATATAATATATTTTATTATAATTATAAAGATTATTTTAATTTATATAAAGCCTTTAATAATATATATATCTATAAAATATCGTTATTAATAAAGTTAAATATGATTCTATTTTTAATTTAATATAATAATAATTTAATAAAAATAAGTTTATCAAGTTTATTATTTAAAAATATTATAATAATATTTATTTATTCAATTTTAAAATTGTTTTTTATTATTAATATTATAAAGATTTTCTATATAATTATTTTGTATATTTTTATATATATTTAATCATAATTCTTTTTATACTTTTATTTATATTTTTAAATAATTTAGTTAATCTTATATTTAATAATTTTTTTTTTATTATATTTTCATTTAAAGATGAATTTATTTTATAAGATTTTATATTTGTTAATAATATTAAATACTTTAAATTTCTTGATTGATTTAAATATCTTATTATTATATAACGATTTATATTTTGATTCGATAGTTTTGATTTAGTATTTTTTTTTTAAGTTTGTTAATGCTTTTTTTAAAGTTTTAAAATCATTATTATTATTATAATATATTATATTAAATATAGCGAATGTTATTTATATATTATATAAAAATTTAATAATTTTATTAATATCAATTAATAATGCCTTTTTTTTATTTTTTAAATTTATTAATCAACCCCATTTTTTTTTTAAATTCAAATAAAATAAAAAATAAAACCTCGTTAACAATTTCAATATCATTATTATTATCAAATATTTAATCAAATAGTTTTTTGTTTTTAATTTCTATATATTTATTTATATTAAATAGTTTTTTTAATATATTAATAATAAATTTATTAAATTATATATATTAAAAACTATTTATTAGTTTTAAAACATTATTATTATTATCCTTTTTATTTTAAAAATCAATAATAATATTATCATCTAAATTAATAACTAAATTTTTTTTATCAAATCAAACATTTAAAATTTATATAATTTTTTTTTAATTTATATTAAAATATATATATAATATATATAATTACCTTCAAAATTTATTAAAATATCAATTTCAATATATAAAATAAGTTTTTAATTAAAAATATGCTTTTTTTTTAGAATATATATATATACTTTATAGTTTAATATATATAAATATATGATTGAAAATTTATTATTATGATTTAGATTGATTTAATTTATAAATACTTTATATAAAATTATTTTTTTGATTAAAATAATTATAATTTAATTTATAATATAAATTATACTTTAATATATCTTTAATTAAAGTATTAAAGGTATTTCTTTGTTAATTATGATTATTTGCATTTTTTTAAATAAAATACAAATTGATCATTCTAAAACCCTATTTTGATCTAAAATGTATAATATAGTAAATTTAATAATTAAACTAGTATCTTTAATAAGTTTATCTAAATCATTTATATTATATTTTTTATCTTTATTTAATCTTTATTTTATAAGTTTTTGATCATATTAAAATTCGAATTGCTTTATAATGATTTATAAAGTTAATTTAATGCCTTTTTTATATTTATGAATATAGATTTATTTAAATTAAAATATTTTATTAATAATAATAATAATATATTAATATTTATTAATATTAACTAAATTGATTTTAATAATATTAATATATAAAAACTTAAAGATTTTGATTAGTTTTAAATTAATAATCTTTTATAATATTTAATATGATTTTACTAGTTCATATATTTTATAAACTTTTTTTTTATTTTTAAAATATTTTATTAAATCTTTAATAAACAATTTTTTCACTATTTTTTAAGTTGCCTTAATATTTTTTTTAAAAAAATATTCAAATTATCTATATTAAATATTTATATTAATACGTTTTTTATAAATATTAATATTTAAAAATAATATTAAAAATATTAAATAGATTATTATTTTATTTTATAATTGAGTGATGATATATATATTTAAATTTACCTAGAAATAAGCAATTTTTTTACTATTCTATATATAATTATATCATATATATCTACTATTCTTTTACTATATTATATCTAAAAATAATTTTAATAATAATTTATTAAAATATAAAGTGTTTTAATATAAAAAAAGTGTTTTGAATTTATTCTTTATAAAACATTCTAATACAATTTTATCTATTTCTATAAAATAAATTATTCCATTTATTAATAATAATCTAAATTTTTTTAATTTATATAATATAAATTTTTAAAACATAATAAATTTTAATATATTCTATATATAATGATATAAAATATTAATATTATAGATTTAAATATATTTTGTCACGGTTCTAAGGTTCTGTACAAGTGTGGCCTTAGGCCACAAGGCCGAAACCACTTCTATATAGTCGGCTTTCTTTAGCCAGTTTAGACTTAGTTTTTTATAAATCAATAATTTTATTATTTTGATAGTTTGATTTATCTTTTTTTGTATAGAATTTTCTTTATTTTAAATATATAATTTTTATAATTATTTTAGTCTTTTTGATTATTTAATTTCTATGTTTTTTAATATATTAGAGTTATAAAAATTTGTTTTTTATTTATTTGTTTATTTATATAATCAAACGCAATTTTAAATTTAAAAAAAAAATTTTTCTTTATTTATTTGTATTTTTTATTTTATAAAATACCTATCTACAAATAGTTTTTACAATCCATTTTTTATAGCCTATTTCTTATATTTAAATATCAAGCCTATCTTTTTGTCTCTCTATCTCCTTATCTCTTTATCTCTTTATTTCTCTATCCTCCCTATCCTCGCCATTATTATCATGCATAATTTACATAATATTAATAATTTGCTAATTATCTTTAATAAAGAATAGTTTCTAGAAATAATAGCTATTTTATATAGTTTCGAAAAAACACTTTAATTTTTTAATGCTAAAAAGCTTTATTATTGAGAAATTTTTAAAGTCTTTATTATTATTAATGATAATAAACAATTCTTTTTTAATATTTTTTTCGCTATTCTTTATAATTAAAATATAATTCATTTTAAAACTAATTAATAATTTATAGTTTTATAAAAAAATAATTAAAAATTAAATAATAAATTTATTAAAGTTTAATAAAGTTTTAATATAATTTTTCGATCCATTTTAGACTTTTATAATATTTTTTCCTTAATTTTAAATCTAAAAAAATTTTTTAATAATAAAAAAAATAAAAATATTAAATTTATTATATAGAAAATCTTTTACAATTTTTTTTATTTTAAATTTATTATTAATATTTCTTGTTTCTATTTTGAAATAATCAAAATTTTTTATATAATCTCTTTCTTCAATAATATAACATTTACTCTTTTTTAATCTATTTAACAAATTGCTTATAAACACTTTATTGACTTTATCTAATAACTTTAATAAATAATAACTGTAATATTTAAAGCCCTCTCTATATTTTTTAATATTATAAATAATTTAATTTAACTAGATTTTTACACTAAATTTATTTTCTACATTATTAAACTTGATTATAATAATAGTATCAAGATTGATTTGTTTAAAAAGAAAGTTAATGATAATTTGAAGGATTTTTTTCAAAGCAACGCTTTTATTTTAACGAATAATGATTTAAAAAAATAGATAACTTTTTTTAATAAATTTTAAAAAAATAAGCTTATTTTTATATAAAAAAGTAAATCTATTCTATACTTTAAAATTATTAATGCAATTTTTCCTAAACAAACCTTTAAAATTTTAATAACAAATCAAAACTATAATAATCTAATAAATTTTTTCTAAATTAGATTTATAAAAAAAAAAAGATTATATTACTATATTAAAAATAAATATATATATTATAATAAAGATAATTATTATATAAAAAAATATTTAATCAAAATCATTAACAAAAATTATAAAATCAATTAGGCCAATCTAAAGCATTTATATAATATATCTAATATCATTATTTATGATTAAAATAGTAATTTTGGGTTTAAACAAGGTTATAAAAAATACTAATTTAAGTACTATTAAATAAATAATATTATTCTCTTCAACTTTTATTAAATATTTGCAATTTCTATTTTATTTATTATAATATCAATCCTATCTATAAACTATATTTTAAAAAAGATCGAGAAAGCAGAAAAAAAGGTACTTTTGATATAAGTTAACATTAAGGGTCTTTATCTGATTCAAATACATTAGCTTATTTTGCAGATGATTTAGAGAATGTTTCAAATCTAAAACTAAGCATTTTAAAATCTTTTATATATAATGTTTTATTATTAAATAGCCTATCTAACTTATTACTTTATAGTTTTATAAAATCAAATCAAAATTGTATATATTATATATTTTTTTTTAATTTTAAATGCTTTGCAAAAACCTTTGCTAATGTTTCAATTACATATTGTAATAATTAGTATATTTTTGATTTTTCTAAGCTTCGGCATTTTTTATTAAATAATAATAAAAAATTTTTTTTCAAAAATATAATTTAAATTACTGTTATCCATTTTATTATTAGAATGTTTAAAAGATTTTATTTTAAATCTATTTTATTCTTTTTTATAAAATTTAATATTGATATTATTTTAAATATATTATAATTATAATTGTATAATTTATATATATATTATATCGATAATAATTTAATATTTAATTTTTTTTTATATTTATAATATTATTTATCTTTTATTTTATTATTATATATATTAAAAATTTTAAAAAAAGTCTTAATCTTTTTTTTTTAAATTTTGATAATCTTATTTTATTTATATAAGATTAATATAATTTTTAACATTAAAATGATTATAATTAAATTTATATTTATAATGAAAGATATTATAAATAAAAATTTTTTTCATTTATTATTAAAAATAAAGAATAATATATTTGAAAATTTAAACTTAAATAATAAAATTTCAAATAATAAAAGTTCAAATAGAGAGGATAAAGATAATAATTTAATCCTTAAAATTGATGCTATAGAAAATCTTAATAAGAATAAGTTTATAGCCCATTTACTATAGTCTAAATTTGTTAAAATTATGGCTAATTAGCAATATATAATAATACTTCGTTTTTTATAAGATATTATAAATAAATTACTTGTTATCTTTATTTTTAAGAAAATGATTGTTTTTAATAAGCTAATTAAAATATATATTTTATTGGCTCTTTTAATGTTGTTTTATTATTGATAAAGAGATATTTAAGCAAAATAATCTATATTAGATTATTTATTAAATAATATTTATATGAATTAAAGAGCTGTTACCATAGATCTATATTAAAATATTTTAAAAAATATTATTTTTTATAAAGATATTAAAGTTTAATTAAACTCTAAATTGCATAAATTTTTGGACAATCATTTTCAAATTTTTAATTTAAATAAAGTTTTAAATAAAGATATTAATAAATATATAAAAAGTAAATTAGATTATAATAAAATATATATCTTATTTAAATTATTATTAGAATACTAAAATCTCATTAATATTTTTTTTAAAAAGCTAGTAAACGTTTTATCTAAATATACCATTATAAATGCTAATATCGACCTAAAGTTTGGCTTTGAATTTTTTTATAATAAGAATTATCTTTTTATAATTAAAAAATATAAAATTATTTATAAATATATTAATAATAATATAAAAAAAGGATTTATTAGAAAATCTACATTATTTATAGCAATATCAATATTTTTAATAAAAAAACTTAAAAAAAATATACAAATATATATCAATTATTACAATTTTAACAAAAACATAATTAAAAACCGCTTTTTAATTCCCTTAATAAAGGATATATTTAAATAATTAAATAAAGCAAAGGTTTTTATAAAGTTTAATATATTTATAGTTTTTAATAAAGTCTATTTAAAAAAAAGGGATAAATAAAAAATTATATTTATCATTTAATATAGATTGTATAAATATATAGTTATTTTTTTTAATTTATATAATACTTTAATTTATTTTTAAGCCTTTATTAATAATTCTTTTTTTAACCTTTTTAATATTATTATTTTTGTTTATTTTAATGATATTCTAATCTTTTTTATAAACAAATATAACCATAAAAATTATGTATAAAAAGTTTTAAAAAAGTTTTACAAAATGAATCTTTATTTTAATATTGATAAATATAAATTTAATATAATAAAAACAAAATATTTAAAATTGATTATATTTAGCAATAAAATTTTTATAGATTTAAATAAAATTAAGGCTATTATCAATTAAAAAGTTTTAATTTGATTAAAAAAATTATAAAGCTTTTTTAAATTTATAAATTTTTATTAATAATTTATTAAAAGATATTTTAAAATAATAAATTCGTTAATAAGCTTATTATAAAAAAACATCTTTTAGTATTAATCCTTAATTTGCTAAAAGATGTTTGAAAAATTAAAAATACTATTTACTTTTGCTTTAATATTTAAATATTATAATTTAGATTTTGAGATAGTTATAAAAATTGATATTTTTAATTAGACTTTTAAAAGCGTATTATTATAAAAACAATTTAATAGCGAATAGTATTTAATAATTTATTTTTTATTTAAATACTTTTTATAAAAATATAATTATAATATTTATAATAAAAAATTATTAATTATAATAAAAGTATTTAAAAAATAAAAGCTAAAATTAAAAAGAATAAATAATTTCAATATTTTATTAAATTATAAAAATCTTTAATATTTCATAATTATAAAACAACTTAATATTTATCAAATATAATAAACTAAATTTTTAAACAAATTTAATTTTCATATCCATTATGAATTCAGTATAAAAGCAATTAAATTAGATATATTAAATCAACTCTTTAAAAAAAAATTAACTTTTAAAAATATAAATAATGATTATATAAATTAACACTAATAAATTCTATTATAATTTGATAAAATAGATTTATATATTTTAAATTCATTTAATCTAAACATAATTAAAAATTATTTTAGAAAGCTTATCTTAAATATTAAAACTTTAATCGATATAATTATTAATAAAGTATATAAATAATCGAATATTATTATATATATAATTTAAATAATTTAATTAAAAAAATTATAAATATAGCTTTAAAAATTGTTTAAATATCTATAATTAATTTTATTTACAATTTGTTTTATATAAAAAAAAAGAATTTATTATAAAAAATAATTATTTATTTTTTTAAATAAAAAAATAATAATACAAATTTTTTATCGTAACTATTCTATTTTATTAATAAATTATCTAGATTATATAAAATATATCAAAATAATCTAATATTTATATATTTAAAAAAGCTTAATATAGAATATTACACATTTTATAAAAAATTATTATACTTATTTATATTTAAAAACTTTGCACTTAACTTTTTAAAACTTATTATATTTTTTAAAAATATTTTATTGTATTTAATTAAATATTATTATTAATTATATTATATTTTTACCAAAATATCAATATTATAATATATTATATAAATATATTTTAATAATTATCAACCATTTAATTAAAATACGCCATTTTGTTTTTATTATCTTTCTAAATATTACAAATTTGATAAATATTTTTGTTTTTTGAATTTGAAATTTATATAATACTTCCAATATTATAATAAGTGATTAAAAAACTTAATTTATATTAGTATTCTAAAGGCAATTATATAAGCAATTAAATATAATTTTATTATTTAGTTTTGCATTCTATCTATAAATAAATGAATAACTAAAGAATTTAAATTAGATAATAAAGGTATATTTATATAGTTTTATTGCTTTCTTACAAAATAATTAAATCGATTAGCTACTATTAGCTAAGTTTATTTTGAATAATGCTATATTTAAATCGATTTTAATATCATTATTTTTTGTGAATTATGAGTTTAATCTTAAATTAAAAATAAAGCTTTTTTTTTTTTTATAATTAATATTTATAATATAAAAAAAGAAATATTTATTTATAAATATATTAATAATATATTTTTAAAAGATTATTGATTTTTTGTAAAAATTTTTAATATCAATATATAAAATTTAGTTTAAATATATTAACTATTAAAAAATTGATTATTTAAAATATAAAATAAAAAACATAGTTTTTCTAAATATAAAAAATATTTAAATTATTTATTTAATAATTAAACTTAATAATAAACACTGCTTATATAAAATATTAATAATTTATTTTAATATATATTAATTAAAATTATTAGAAAAATTCTAGATATTTCTAGTTTTCTATATATTATTTTTTACATTAACTCTAATAAACTTTTTCTCTAAATAATTCATTATCAATAAATTTTTCAATTCTAAACATAAAGATAATAATATTTTTTTAAAAGAAAATAATATAATAAATAATTATATTAAATAAAAATTCAAAAAAATATTAAATATCAAAAAATTAAGAAATAGAGCATACTTTTTTAAAGTTTAATAAAAAAATTATAATTTAATATTTATTTAAAAAAATTATATATAAAGATATAAAAACCAATTATGCGATTTCTATAAATAATTTAAAAATATATTAAAATATAGGCTAGTTTAGTTTATAAAATAAAAATTTTTAGAAACCGAGATAAAAGATATATATAATTATTTAATTTTAGATTATTATAAAAATTTGTATATAATAAATAGTTTAATTTTAGGTTAATATAAGCATTATATAAAGTTAAATATAAAATATAATTTCCTTTATTTAATAAGTATAAACAAAAAGCATTAAAAACACTTATTTTATAAATAGAGTTTTATAATAAAATATAGTATATAAATTATATTAAATTGAATTGAAATGTATAAAAACGCGTAAAAACATATAAAAATATAGAAAAATATATAAAAACGTATAAAAACATATAATGATAATATAATATTGTTATAAAGATAATATTAATATTCATTTAATATTTGCTTTTATCTGTTTTCTTTTTTTTACATAAAAATTATTTTATTTTAATCTAAATTTTAAAACGCTGCTGTTTTGTTTGCTCGCCTCTAATTAATCAAAATATGCAGTTTAAAAATAACAATTATCATAATTCTAAGGTTCTATACAAGTATGGCCTTAAACTACAAGGCCAAAACTATTTTTATATAATTGGCCTTCTTTAGCCAGCTTAGACTTAGTTCCTTATGAATCAACAACTTTACTACCTTGACATATTTATATTAAATATTTATAATAATATTTAAGATTAATTTATTATTAAATAAGCTATATAAAAAACTTTTAATCATTATAAATAATATTATTATTATTATTCTAAAATTCTTATAATTATTAAACTTTTTTTTATTATTTGAATTTAAAGCTTTATCATTAAATTTATTATTTAACATCCTATTCTTGATCTTAATCCAAATTTTCTATTTAATATCATTCTTATTCTTCTATTTTTTCTTTATATCAACGTTTTTTAAATTATTTAAGTATATATTAAAATTATAAAGTTAAACTAAATTAAAACTAAAATTATCGCAATAAATATACAAATTAGATTTATTAAAATAATTAAAATTAAAATTGTTTTATTTAAATATAACTTTTTTTTTTATAAAACTCTTTAACTCTTATTATTAAAAAGTATTATTCTATTTTCCAAATTTTCGATTTATCAAACTTTATTAATAAAATCAATTATAAAATCCTTTACTATACTGAATTTATCTATTTTTAAACTTCAAGTAATAAAGCATTATTATTCTATCTAAATAAAAAACTTTTTATCTACCATTATAATAAATTATATATATTAAATTATTATATTTAATACTAACTTTGCTTTAATAAATTTTACAAATAATCAACAAATTATAATAATTATTTTTTAAATACTTTTAAAATTATTTATATTTATTTAATTATATTTAATTAATTCATTATAATTAAAAATATAATCTTTATTTTTATATTAATATTTAAAAACTTTAATTATTTTTCAAATTGTTTTTTTATTTTCAATTAATTTTATCAAATTAATATAAAAAAATTAACAAATAATAATATACATTTTTATATTTTTTTTATTTTATTTTTTCTAAACCTTGATTTCTATTTTAATTATAAATATTATAAAATCAATATCTTTTAATATTACTACTTTTTTTTTAATAACTTTTTTTAATCCATTTATATCAACAATATTCTTAATATTTTTGATTTAATATAAATAATTTTTTTCTTTTTTAAAATATTGCTTTAAATTTATCTATAAAACAAACAATAATAAACTTGATTCTACTATTAAATTAATTAAATCTATTAATAAAAATAAAAATAATAATTTTAATAATTATTATAATAACAATTAATAAAAAAAAATTGAAAAAAACAATAACCTATTAAATATTATTATAATTTTTTATTAAATTATATAATTAATCTTCCATATTATTTTATTAATTTTATAATATTAAAATGATTCTTCAAACAAAAAAGTTAAATCAATTTCTATATTTTATACAAAACTATTAATTATAATTTCTTTTTTAATAATATCCAATATTTTATCAAATAAATATTAAAAATATAAATTAACAAAATTATTAATATATTCTAATTCTAATATAGATTTTTAAAGATTTATCATTATTAACCTATATTCTTATTAATTTATATTAAAAATTAATAAATTTTTATTTAATTTAAAATTTTTATTTGATTTAACATTATTAAATACTTTATAAACTTTTATTATTATAATATTTGTTTGATTTTTAGCGATTCGTTTCGACTTTTTTTTAATAATATCCTTTATAAAAAACTTAAAATAAAAATAATAAATAAACTTTTTTAAATATAATTTGAATGAATTAAATATAATTAATAACTTTTAAATATTTCTAGATTTATAATCTATAAAAGATCAAATATAAAAAAAAGCATTATAAATTGATATATCATTATATTATTAATTGATTAATTAAAGTCTTGATCTTATAAAGGGAGATATATATTAACTATTAATTATGTAATTACATTAATCCCAATATGGAGTGATCCTTATCCGGCAACCATTCTAACATTTATTTATTTATTTATTTATTTATTTATTTATTTATTTATTTATTTATTTATTTATTTATTTATTTATTTATTTATTTATTTATTTATTTATTTATTTATTTATTTATTTATTTATTTATTTATTTATTTATTTATTTATTTATTTATTTATTTATTTATTTATTTATTTATTTATTTATTTATTTATTTATTTATTTATTTATTTATTTATTTATTTATTTATTTATTTATTTATTTATTTATTTATTTATTTATTTATCTCTGTCACTTTATTTACATCACTCACTCACTCACTCACTCACTCACTCCTTTCCTCTCTACCGACCATCCACCAATCTATCGATTCGACTCACTGGCACTCCATCATAACGATACCTCCAAATGCGAACAAATGCACTGTGAATGTGATTTATTTATATGTACAATGTGGAATTTATTCATCTATGTATGTATCGTATCGTATGTATGGTGGTAATAGAAGTGGTAATCCCTAACCAACCTAACGCAATGCTTGCTCGCTCTATCGCTCACTGAGGTATCATCTAATCTAATCTGATCTAATCTAATCTAATGTAATGGAATGCGATGCAATGCGATGTGATGCGATGTGATGTGATAAAATGCAATACTGTACAAATCAAACAACAGACAACACGAAAACAAGAAAGAAAGGAAGGAAGGAAGGAAGGAAGAAGAGAAGGGGTAATTGCATCCTTCTAGCATTCTTTCTTTCTTTCTTTATTTCTTTCTTCCCACTTCTATTACTCTTCAATCCGTGAAATGCCCCAATCGTATCCTCTCCATTTTTTCCACCTCTGTCCTCTTTCTATGTAAATATACAACACAACACAACACAGCCCATCTACCTCCCCGGACCTCTAACCTTTATCCCCCCCAAACCGCCCGCACTCCTCCAAACACTCTCGCTAACTCTAATCGGCAATTTCCTCCCCTTCAACCTCTGATCTACCAACCACATGCCAACTACGAATTCTTCTTTTTCTAATCTCCTTTTGTTTCTATTTCTGTTTCCCCCATTACCCCCTCCTACTCTATTGCCACTCCCACTTCCACTCCCACCCCTCCCAATAACCAACTCCCAAACCTCTTCCAACACATCCCCCTCTAACCTCGACCTCCCCCAAATATCTCTAACCACCAACCCACACACACTCAAACTCCCATCCTCCCCTCTCCCCCCACTCCCATCCCCATTCCCATCCCCATCTTCATCTCCCTCAAAAATCAACCCCTTATTACTCGCCCAAACAGCCTCATACCTCTTCCTCTCCCTCTCCGTCACCACATCCCTCCACCTCTTCCTATCCCCCTCATGATGTTTATTCGGATGTTTCTTCACCAAATGGTGTTTCCTCGTTTTTCTCCTCTCCCCCTCATCGGCCTCTTTATCCCTCTCCCTATCTCTCTCTTTCGCTTTCTTGTGTTCCTTGGTGCCGGGGGGTGGCGCACGCATGGTAGTTTTTAACAGGGGTGTTGGTTTTCCGGGGAGAGAGGGAGTAGAGGAGCGCGAGGGCGAGGATGTACTGCCGGAGAAGAGGTGGATTCCGGTGCTGCGACGGGGAGGGGGAGGTTGGGGTGGCTGTTGGGGGACGGAGGGGGTGGGGGCGCGGGAGGAGGCGAGGGAGGAGGCTACGATTGCGTTGGCGAGGGAGTCAACGGGGAGGGGGAGGGGAGAGTGGGAGTGCGATTTTGAGCGCGATTTGCATTGGCGGGTGAGGTTTTGTTGTTGGGTTAGTTGGGCGCGCCAGGAGGGGCCGCGCTGAGAGGAGGCGGATACGAAGGAATCGTTTGAGGAGGCATCGTCATCCTCTTCGCCATCTGCGTTGTCGGAATCGTGGGTTTGATTTAGTTCTCTTGTGGATTTAGACGGAGTTCTAGGTTTTGATTTCGTAGCTGTTGGTTTAATAGGGTTAGGAGGAGGTGGGGTTTTGACGGTAGTCGATGGACGACGTGGTTGAATAGGTGGTTTTGGAGATTGGGGCTGAGGTTGAGGCTGAGATTTGGGGGTTGGTGGTGCTTGATGTATTATTGGTCGTTTCGGAGACGGGGTGGCTTGTTCGATAGCCTTTGATTGGGTATTCATGGGAGGTTTTGTAGATTGATTTATTGATGGCGGAATAGGAGAAGGAGAGATAGACTGCGGAAGATTCGGGACAGAAGAAACGGGTCGCGGAGCTTTTATGGGAAGTTTTCGGGATGTCGCGATGGTAGGGGAGGGAGCTAGAGCCGGAGTTGGAGCAGAGGAAATGGATCGACGAGTTGAAGATGGTGATTTTGAGCGTTTGATTACTCTCTTCTGTGGAGGTGTCGCATTCTGTTCAAACATCCCAACCAGCGAAGATGTCGGGGGAATGCTCGTAACATCTGGTCTTCTATCATAGCTATCAACCGAAGAAGCATAAGATTGTCTTCTTGAAGTAATAGGCGAGATTTGTTGTTGTTGCTGTTGATAATGATATTGTTGACCCGTATGATTCGGACTATTCGAAGCGGATCTCGAAGCCGCCAAATTAGCGGCCATAAAAGCCGGTGATTTCGAAGGATCCGTCGTATTCCCAGGCGGTTGTAAAAGTCCATTCCTCTGATTAAACTGCGATAAACGTTTCTGCACAGCACGATATGACTGGTGTTCCGAAGCACTCCCAGCATCCGTAGTCGAGCTTTCCCCCGTCCTATCCACCTTCATATGCTGCAACTCCGCCAATTTCGACGGAGAACGAGATCGCGCAGCTCCTCCAACCTTGGTAGCTGCCGCCAAAGCTCCATTATTCCCACTATATGTATTAACGACCGGTTTTGGCTTGACAGGAGGCTTGGCCGAGAAAGCGAGCGAAGCACCGGTTAAGGCCGCATTTTGGGGAGGTTTCGATTGAGGGGGATTGGAGGGTTTTACTTGGCGGGGAGATCTGCGGGCTGCTGCTGTACTACCGCTGTCATTGGTATCACTGAGTTCGGTGGTCATAATAGCTTCTTCGATGGATGGATCTCGAGGTCATTTGGGGCCACGATGAGATCGCGACGATTTGCGACCGTATTGAGGTCCAGCATATGTGGAGTTTGATCATAAGATTATGATCATAGTAATATTAGGTTATGTAAGACAATTTAAATAATATTATGCTTTTCCGATGGAGTCAATCCAATAGCTATGATTGATTCGGCGATAGAGATAGAGGTTATGAATTTTTAATTTCGTTACATTATTTCCTCCTGAAAGGAGAGATTGGATGTTTCGATGTCATTGCGTTGCGTTGCGTTGCGGCCTTTTTCAGGGTACTAATAATAATTACAGCCTTAGAAAGCTAAAAATGCCTAATCGATTACGGTCCGTAGCGATCGATGAAAGCGTTGAAAGCGTTGAACCCTCAAAACCTAAAAATAGTAACCTTCTAAATTCTTTCCGAAGTGAAAGTATGATTTTATGCCTATGTCTTCATGTATACTAAACATGTAGAAAACTATGACATACTGTACACCCTCGAGCTACCCTGAAGGCTTATAGGATACGTTGACTATCACAAAGTTTTAGCTGCACTATAGATCTTCAGGATAAGCGTCTACCTAGGCTGCTACACTTGGACACTGGTTACTACAATTATAATGACAATATTATGGGTGAAACTGGCAACCATGGAGTTGTTAATTGTTCTCGTTAATATTTGTATGTTTGTATATAATCTATATATCTATCTATCTATCTAATAAATCCTCCCCCCCTAAGATAAATAGAAAGTTTCTTCAGAGTTCAAACTCCATATATCAAACAAATGACACCTTCTCTCAACCCCGAACACCCATCCCAACCCACCAAATCCCAAACGCTCTTCCCCCCAAAACCCAAAGCTAAAGGCTAAAATATCAAACACCGGAAAGCAAAATCGTATTGCACGATCCATCTAAAAACACCTCCTAAATCGCTATGCAAACTCCTTAAATCGCTATGAGGATTACAATCATAATTCTCGACTTCGTAATGGTCATCAACGATGAAATATCATATCATATCATGATATCAGAACTGCAAACAACACCTTCACCCGTTTCCAAGGTTTGCTTCGCATATCGTATAAAGTTCCGTAATTGTGGAACCATTGTTGAACCCTTGGTGCATACAAATCCATAGCCAGTTTATGTAAGATGAGATAATAGTAGTAGATCCCTGAATTGCCATGAACTGGAACTGCATGTCCTTTTCCGCAAGCCTGGGAATTCTTTCTCGACTATTTTTTTTTCTGTCGAAATTTACCTAGCCCGAGAATTTCCCGGCCCAGTTGGTTCAGTCGTCTCAAAATACCGCTCACTCTTATTATTTTGTAACGCATCGTTCCTCGCCAAGGTTGCCTGTCCTCTTCAGAAACTGGTATCGGATCTTACGCACTATTTTCTCCCAAGATGATGCCAGGCAAAATTATCTCGTGGCTTCTCCTCCAGATGACAGTTAACCATACATAAAAAATGGATTTGATGATGCCCAAAATCATTTGTAATGAAATAAAATCCGGTCCGTTCCGACGAGGCTCAGTTTGAACACGAAGATTGGATTTTTAATCCTCGGAATTCAGTTTTAATGTGTCATGGTTTAAAGAAAACCCTTCTTTTTCGCTCCAGGTTAATTGTGGATCTCATTGATAAAATCAATGGGGAATCCTGTTCAGGGAAAATTCTTGATGTGGAACCAAAGTGATTCTAGAAGGTCGGTAAATAGAAAGTGTAGCACAACTGCCGCCCGCGGCCCGCCATCGGGGAACACTGACTCGAGCGTTGATCGTAACATAATTGGCCAAACATGAGATACTGTAGATATGGTCTCGTGCCGTACGTTGTTGCTGGGCAATATCACTGCTGCAGTACGAGTACCAAGTGTGTAAATGTCGTTGGCGTGAAAATACTTAATAGGAAACAGGAATCCATCGCGTAGGAACTCCGTCATTTCCAATCGCGTAAGACTTGGTCGATGCTTTTCTTGGTGGCAGGGCCCATCTCGCTCTTCCAGGTTTGTGATCGTCCAATTTTCCATTTCTGCGCATCGCCATTTCCATAACCGCAATTCGAATGAAGTCACTGTTCTCTCTCATGTCCCGTTGTCGTGCGACTGGACCAGTGGCAACCTCGGCAAAAGCTTCTTCAGAGTTTCCTTGAGAGCGTCTTTTAAAACCTGGCGATGGAGCCTTAGAGACCTTGTAGGTTTGCATTTGTATTGAAGCGGTACATCTAGTCGCACTCATTGTTTGAGAAAGAACTGTTGGAACATGAGCTTCTATTGGCGCATTGGTGGTGGGGTTAAGGTAACGACGAAGGGCGGGAGTGGGTGTATCCTCCAATAAAGGCGGCATGCGTTCATCCGTGAATGGTACTCGTGGATCAATTGATATAACAGATCTTGTGAGAAAATCATCCGGTGCAATCATAGGTGCTGTGAGACTCGAGAACGATCTTGCAGCAGACCGCAAAGCTTTTAATGATGCGGTTAAATTCGATTTGAACGCTGATTTGCGACGAGGTGATTCAACACCAGTAATAGTTGGTCCATCTTTAGATAAATCCGAGTTTCTTTGAAAAACTCTAAAATCAAGTTCATCAACATCTACATCCAGTAGAGGATGATTATTTAAGGCACTTTCGCCCGGTGATGCTGGTTGGTATCTTCGCGTAGGTAATGATCTCCTTCCTCGTGAATTTGGTGTAGGTAGTGAGTCTGTTGTCGTGGTTGATACTCCGCTCATAGAAGCACTATCTAATGATGGCACAGAATCGCTCAATGATGTCCTAATGGACAATACAGATCCCGGACCATTATCTATACTAGAGCAGTCGGCTGGATCCGTCTCGTCGGGAGGACTAAGTAAAAACTCTAAAGGACTCCTTCCAAAAGATATGCTTAATTCTTTTTCGGAAACACTTGTATGTTGCAGTATTGCATCTACCGTCAGTCGGTGCCCAGAGTTACCCCGTCTGCGAATACTATTGTTTGATTTAAGAGGTGGAATCGAGGTGATGGCTAGTAGAGCAGCGACAGATGGAGGTACCGCATCGGGTGAGTGGGAATCTTGTGGACGTCGTCCTGATCGTGTGGTAGAATGTTTCTTGCCGATTTGATAACGATCCTTCCTCAAATCAACTCTCTGGCCGGCTTGGAAGGTATTGTGGTGAACTCGCATGGGGATTACGACGGGAGAGGAAGCAGGATTGGTATCGATAGCGGTTTTCGAAGTTGATTCTCGCATATCCTCTGTATTGCGATCATACTTGTCTTCTTTAGTTAATTTTAAAAAGGTTGTAGGTTTGGATTTCGCCTTTTGGCTGGTGAACAATGAGAAAGATGTGGGCATTGTGCTCGCGTGCCTAGGTAGTAAAAGTGCCGGCATAAACCATACAGTATCTATTACTTGATAGTAATTAATTGGCGTCGGGAATTGAATAATGAGTAAAACAGGATTCGCTCTCTAGAAATTTAAGATATAAAACCAAATAAACAAATCTTCAAAAGGCTTATCGAAAGGAATAACGAGTTGTTTGCATGATTGTAAGTAGAAGTCGAAGGCATCGCAGGATATGGTAGATCTTCTAGTAATGATATACGGATAACCATGCGAGAATGTCCCTTATCATAACTTGATAGCCAGCTGGAGCGTAGACCGATGATATCGATTTAATTTGGGAGGAGTTCTAATTCCCGATCTCGGATAACAACACCTGGAGTGTATGTAGTGTAGTGTTATTAATATCTATTATTATGGTATTGATAGTTCCAGAATGAATTATAATCAGATAATTGGGGTATATTTAGTTAGACAAATATTTGATAAGTAGGTAGGAAAGAGTCTTTGTTTTAGAAAGCAAAAAGCATAAGAGTACAGTAGAGAAGAAGGGGGGTTCAGCTGATGATATATGATATAGGGTGAATCATAATGAAGAAGATGATGAAAATGAAGATGAAAATGGAAATGGAAATGGAAATGGAAATGGAAATTAATCCAGAGGGATTCCGGATATAATAAGAAATTTAATAGTTAATCACATAAAAGAGGCAGAGTTATTACCCTGCCTTACATTTCCAATCAACTATCCAACAGCGGTCGATACATATGCAGCCCAGTTAGCAGGAAGAGTCAGAGTTACACTTCTGATTTCATTTTGGAAATATTTTGGTTTGATTTGGCTTGGCTTGGCTCATCATCATCATCATCCTCCTCCTCCTCCTCCACCTCTTCCTCCTCCTTCATTGATAAGCATAAGTAAAAAAAAGTAAAAATTATGGAGATAAGCAGACGAGTTGAATGATCTTTGTGCTGCGTGCGGACAAGGCGGATAATCCTATCGATGTTTGTGTACCCGAAGATAAGGTACAAATGTACTGTACAACCACAACAACCACAACACCATATAGATATGGATATACTGTACAACCATATACCAGGGAAGGAGGGCTCCATCTTCTTTCGTGTCTCATCTCCATAACTGTACAACTATTTTCAATTCATACATATATTCATTGTTTATATTAAATCTAATTGGATATTCTTACATTTCAAGTATCCATCAGGATGAAAATATTTTTCATTATCCTCATCATTCTCATACGATCATTTGGCTATGTAAAATCATTATGATATAAAGTTTTTTCCCTTGCCCTTCCTGGTGCACTCTGCTCCTTCCAAATGCTTGCTTTCCTTCCATTATCTAATTATCTGTATGTAACACATATATTCGGGTATGCAATATTCAAGACCCTGATCCATTCTTTTTTGCACATCTCCCACACGAAATCCTTCCCTTTATATTTAACCCTTGACTCTTGAGCCTTCAGAAGCCTTGTGAGTGTTCTTGTAGAACTTCTATCAAATGCTTCATCTTGAAT
Organism: Scleromitrula shiraiana; assembly: GCA_028455995.1. Lineage (NCBI taxonomy): Eukaryota > Fungi > Ascomycota > Leotiomycetes > Helotiales > Sclerotiniaceae > Scleromitrula > Scleromitrula shiraiana. Next base: position 932,017 of record JABELC010000009.1, read on the forward strand.
ATTTTGCATTGTGGGGGCCTCGAAGGAGCACAACCTTAGAGTCTGGTGGAGTCTTATTTTTTTTTCGTCGCATTTTTCTTCACCTTTTTAATTGACATAATGTTTCTAGTGCCAGTCGACGGCGAACCCAAATATCATATGATAAAAGATATGATGATGTTGTTTGACAGGTATGGTCACTGATGTCTTACTCCAATCAATTTCCTCGTAAAATAAATCTCACTCCGACCCGGTCATTACATTACAGTACCTTCTTATTAATTGTTGTGATTTGTACCTTCTGTAAGGATACAAGTACAAGCAGCGGATCTTGACAATCTAAAGGTAACATCCTGAGATGTTTTCTGTTGAGCTCAAGAAGGATTTCGATAATATGCCATCTGCATCATGAACAGGAGGAGAATCTCATCCACCTTCCTGTTGTAAGAGCTGAACGGATGTTGTACCTCCCCAACACAACTTAACTATTCACGGATGGGACCTCTTGGGGTCCTCTTTTTTTCGAGTTGATTGTGGATTGTGGATCCTTAATCTCTTATGCTTTTTCAAATGCCGTTTCTCTTTTCACTTCATAGAAAATTTCTCCAGCCACGTCGACATGCAGCTCTGTCGCCCTGCTCCGCTATTTTGTGCAAACTGTATGTATACCTAGATATGTATTCATTCTTAGGGCTTCATTTTGGGGCGAGTTGGGCGTGATTCTACCCGAATCCAATTCTGGCAAAAATATACATGATTAAGTTGAGGACTTCGACTTCGACTTCTTTTGTGTATCCCAACCAACTTCTTTCAAACCTCTTTCAAACCTCCCAACACTGGTTGAAATAATCAAAATCGAACAATTCCCTCCACCTAATGTTCAGGCTAATAATTTTATGAAGCAGTAATCTCTGTATTAAAAGTATTCATCTTCAGATAACCTTCACCATATCCTTATACTACCAAGGATAAGGATTAATAATAAATTTGTTTCGGTATGCTGTACGGGGAAACTCAAGATCCCCACATCTCAAATTAACAGATTCAATCATCTCCGGGTATAGAGAGATTCCTTTGCATATTCAAATGAAAATGTAACCTTTGGAATAAAAAACTGTTAACTTTTGGATCAGCAGAGCTACAACATTTTTTCTTTTTACCATAATTGAAAAAGACATAGATAGGTACATCATTTATTATTATTATTATTATTATTATTATTAGTACAAAACAAATGATGAACTTCCCCACGACGTCACATTTAACTTTTCCTCGTGTGTTGAGTTAATGCAAGTGTTTGAATAGAGAAATCTGTTATCAGAGAGTTTTGATAGGGTCCGAGGGAGTTTTTAACTAGCCTATTATCTTTTTTATCTTCCGTATTAGTTGGACAATGAAAGTGAGCTTCCCCATTTGTTGTTCTCGAATCCATAACTTTCTTCTATAGTATAACTAGATGGAGCCCATTAACGCCCGATGCGCCATGGACTACATAGATTAGATAGAATAAGCTTTCTAATCCACTCCACCATTCGCTTTCCATAAGCTTTCCTTCGGCTTTCCCAAATAGAAGTAGAATATCTATATGATAGATAACGTTAAATCTTACTTCGGCTTTGGGGAGTCTTCATCGTCGGTACTACCCGCAGACATCGATGTGTACGCGATCTCTTATGTGTGACCATATGCGTCACACTGCCAATGGATACTCCGCAGGGCCAAGATTTCTTGCAACTCTCGTGAGTCGTGTTGTATGTATCTTCTCAATGACTACTCGAGTAGATCCCTTCAGAAGCCGTTAAACGTTATCATGGTACAAGATAGGTATTATGAGTTGCTTTCGAATCACCATGCATGTTGAGATTTTAAAGAAACAATGGAAAAGGAAAATAACAGGTAGTGTATCAAGTCATCGGTACTTAAATAATTAAGTATGCATCCATCCATCCATAATAACATTGAATGCGACGCAATATGACGATGATTGATTCGAAGTGTCCGTGCACACTCATGAGACTGCACGTGATTGCGCGTTCTCTTCGTGCTAGGCAACCAACCATGAGCTATCCAAAGCTGACGCCAATTTTCTTTGAACAGTAACATAAAAGACGTTACTTGAATTCCTCGTAACTCTTTCATGAATACATAGTGATATATCAATTCAACAGACTTGATATTATGAAATATGGCATCAAGTCAAAATCAAAACAAAACTCCAAGTGCTGAGGCTATTGATGAGGATGAACGCCAATATGGCCCTGAAGATATCAGAGAAGAGCTCGAGCAGAAGTAAGTTGCAATAAATTAAATTGTTTTTATCGGATTCCAACTAAACTGCGAAAGATATCCAAATCGACCTCATAATCATTCCAAAACTTTACCTTTTCATGAATTGTTTACAACCCTCTTCAATCCTCTGGCTAGTCAGAAGAAACCGAAAGGTGGTCCAACAATATCAAGGAAGAAAACAGGACCTCATGGGCCCAATGCTTTAACACCTCACGAAGAGCGGCGGAATATAGTCAATCGATTCATATCAAGATGGCGCAGCCAAGTTGGTGATGATTTCTTTCCAGCTATCAGACTTATCTTACCAGACAAGGACCGTGATAGGGCCGTGTATGGATTAAAAGAAATCTCCATTGCCAAACTGATTGTGAAGTTACTGAACCTCCACAAAGACTCTGATGATGGATGGAATCTTCTCAACTGGAAATTACCTGCTCGCGGTCCTGCGAGCAACAAGGCGGGCGAATTTGCACTTAGGTGTTATGAAGTACTTGCAAAGCGACCAATGCGACAAAAGGTAGGAGACATGACGATCGCCGATGTCAATGAAATGCTTGATAAGCTTTCAAGTGCTTCGAAGGAAGAGCACCAATTGCCGATCTTTAGACAGTTTTATCAAAGGATGAATGCAGAAGAACTGTTGTGGTTGATTCGAATCATACTTCGGCAAATGAAGATTGGCGCCACGGAGAAAACCATACTCACTGTAGGTTCTGTAAGATATGTTACTTATCCTTTTACTAACTTTTCTGGTAGCTTTGGCATAAAGATGGCGAGGCCCTTTTTAATGTCTCTTCCAGCTTACGGCGAGTCTGTTGGGAACTATCTAATCCTAACAAAACATTAGATGATGATGAGACTGGAGTTGAGTTAATGTCGTGTTTTCAACCTCAGCTTGCACAATTCATGGGATCTTCGTTCGAAAAAATGGTTGCAAATATGAGACCTGATGGCGAAGATGATGAATTCTGGATCGAGGAAAAGCTAGATGGCGAAAGAATGCAAATGCATATGGAAGAAGATGCTGAGGTACCCGGGGGTCGTCGTTTTGGTTGGTGGTCCCGGAAGGGCAAAGATTACACCTACTTATATGGACAAGGATATGAAGATAATGCTTCATCAATGACGAGGCACTTGAAGGATGCTTTCGATAGTAGAGTGAAGAATATCATTCTAGATGGTGAGATGATCACATGGGATCCTACGACGAATAAGATGGTAGCTTTTGGTACTCTCAAAACTGCCGCTATTGCAGGAAAAGCAAACCCCTTTTCGGATTCCAATATTCGACCACTATTCCGTGTCTTCGACTGCCTCTATACAAACGGTCAAGATATTACCAAATATACTTTGAGAGACAGACGAAAAGTGCTAGAGGAATCTGTTAAGGATGTCAATCTTCGGCTTGAAAAGCATTCCTATCAACCTGCACATTCCGCAACCGATATTGATCCTGCTTTGCGAAAGATCGTCGCAGAATCCTCAGAAGGTCTGGTACTAAAGAACCCACGTTCAATGTACAGGTTAAACAGTCGAAATGATGATTGGATGAAGGTGAAACCCGAGTATATGACTGGATTTGGAGAGTCTTTGGATTGTATAGTCATTGGTGGCTATTATGGATCTGGTTACAGAGGTGGTAACTTATCATCATTTCTATGTGGCTTACGAGTTGATGATAAGCAAATTAAGGCTGGTAAGCTCTTTCCCCTTCGAGTATATATATAAAGATTCTAACAATATTTTCTCAGGAGACGATCCCATGAAGTGTTTCTCATTCTTCAAAGTAGGTGGTGGGTTCACAGCAGACGACTATGCCGCAATTCGTCACCAAACCGAAGGAAATTGGACCAAATGGGACCCCAAAAACCCTCCCATGGAATACATGGAACTAGCCGGATTACACCAAGAAAAAGAACGACCCGACGTCTGGATCAAACCATGCGATTCCATCGTTGTAGAAGTAAAAGCCGCTTCAGTCGGAGTATCAGAATCATTCCGGACAAAATTCACACTTCGATTTCCACGCTTCAAACGTCTTCGACCGGATAAAGATTGGAAAACTGCCCTCTCAATTGGGGCCTTCTTGCAACTAAAAGCTAAAGTCGAAGAAGAGAATAAATCCAACGAATTCAAAGTGGATAAGAAAAAACGTGTATCCAAACGACTAAAGAAGGAAAAAGTCATTGCGGGTAATGATTCTAATATAAAAGCCCAATACGCAGGACCCAAGACGGAAGTTTTCCAAGGCTTAAACTTCTGTGTATTGAGTGAAATGCTCACTCCAATCAAGAAGAGCAAAGTAGAACTCGAGAGCATCATCAAAAGCAACGGGGGAGCAATATTCCAAAGCCCAACCGCAAAAGAAAACACCATCGTAGTTGGAGAAAAACGCGTGGTAAAAATAGCAAGTTTAATCAAAACGGGCAAAACGAATATCGTAAAGCCGAAGTGGATTATGGATGCCATTGAGCAGATGGATATAGATGGGGCGCAGAGGGAGAGATTCTTGGTTCCGTGGGAACCGGGACATTTGTTCTGGGGCAGGGAGGAGGATAAGGCGGAGTGGGAGGGGAGGGTAGATTGTTATGGGGATAGTTATGCGAGGGATGTGGGGGTGGAGGAGTTGAGGGGGATTATGGGGGAGATGTGTAAGATTGAGAATAGGGAGTTTGATGCTGGTGAGTTTTTGGGGGAGTTGGAGAGGAAGGGGAAGAGTTTGGGTGGGGTTGGGGGGAGTTTGAAGGGGTGGTTGTTTAAGGAGTGTGTGGCTTGTTTTGTTAGAGGGGAGGAGGAATGGACGGTTGATGAGAGGATTGCGAGGAATTGGTTTGAGTTTGCGGGGGGTGTGGTGAAAGATGAGGTTGGGGGTGATGTTACACATGTTATTTTTGGAGATGGAGAGGATCTAGATAAGAAGCTTAAGGAGGTAAAGCAAGAATTTGAGGAAGGAAGAAGAACGGGGAAATTACCGTTTTTGGTGGGGTGGAGATGGGTGAGGGATTCTTGGGATGAGGGAGAGAAGTTGAGCGAGGTTGGGTATGATGTTTGATATTTGATGGATATCTAAAACTTGGCGGGTGTTGGAGTGTTTAGTTGGTGGATTTGGGTTGCATTGATTTGATTTAAGGTGGGTTTACTGGATGTGAATGGTTGTTTTGTTTGTCTTGTATTGGATACCATGATTTGTATGTGTACATCGAAATGACGAGGATGACTCGGTAAATATAGCACAAGGGAATCATATTTCATCATTAGTATTTGTAAGCTACGTACAAATTTTCTGGCATTTATGCCAATCAATTTATATGCATCGAAAGAGAAGCAATCAGATTTATCACCAATGCCCCTTTGTGCTTCTACCAGCAAGAAAAGTACCTATCCCAAATACTCTTTCCACTTTCCAGAAAATTAGTCACCTCGCCTCCTCTTACAAAGGCGGCAACCCCTCCCTACAAATAGGACACTGCAACCTCCTCTTCATCCACCCCTCCAAACAATGACTATGAAAAATATGTCTACACGGCGTAACCATATACGCTCTCCTCGCCAACGCCGCCTGCACCCCACCCGCCACACTCTCTTCATCCGTCATCGACACAACGGGGACATCTAGATTTTGCATGCAGATGGCGCAGTCTACTGATCTGATTCCTGATGTTGTGGTTGAGGATAGAGTATCGGCTTTATTGTCTTCGTTGGGACTGGTGGGGGTTTTGTGGAGTCCGACGGGTAGGCCTCCTTCTTCTACGCCGTCTTCTCGTAATATGCGGTGGTAATCCCAGCCTTTTTCGAAGAGGCCCCATTTTTCGGGTATACACCATCGCGGACCTAGGATTTCCTGACTTCCCAATATCAGAAGCTGGATCCAAAGCCAACCAGCTAGTAATGTAAAAGCCCAGGGGCTTTTGTCACAATAGAGTATATTATCTTCATAGAGGTAGAAATACGCAAAGGGGAAGAGACGGAAAAGGGATTGGAAGATGACGAATCGCCATAGCAAAGCTTTTCGACAGTTTCGTGCCATATTGCGTTTTATTTGCGGGAGCCAGAGTGAGAGGTAGATGAAGGAGAGAACGTATATGTATGCATTGCGGAGGGCAAGGGGCCAGGAAGTAGATGAGATGGTTATGATGAGGATGACAAAGAGGATGAGGATGAATTGGCCGTATAGAGAGCCGAATTCGGCATTTCGAGGGGATGGAGTGGTTGTTGGTGTTATTGTTGTTATTGTCGGGGGACGAGGTACGGCTGATGCAGCGTTGGCGGTGTTTTCGGCGATTTCAGCATCGATGTCTTGGTCTGAGGGGATGATTATTGGGACTTCTGATCTGTTGGATGTGGCTGCTGAAGGTAAAGTATCCGCACCCGCTGCGGTGATAACCGTTGCTGCTAATGGTGCAGGTGGTGTTGGGTTTCTAGCTTGTTCCGCAGCAACGCGCGCTCGTTCTTGTTCTTGTCGTTCTGGCTCCTGGATGTTATAAATGTGCAAGATAAATCGAACACCAAGCGCAACTGACATGAAGCCAGAGAATGAAGCCACTAATGCCGTGGGGAAAAGACTGGGTGCTGTAGCGCTAAGGAGAGACATAGAAAGGAAGAGTAATCCGTCTGCTATAAGCATTATGCCCATCGTATGAATGCTGATACGACCGACTGTGGATGGCGTTGAGGCTTCTTTACATTGTAGCTTCAAGGCGAATGTTTTGGCGAAAGCTGCCGATGAAAGCATCACTAAGAAGTGGCGAACTTTGCGTAAGAATACTTCTTGCTTTACACCCACAAGATGCTCTCCTTCGGCCGGTGCATACTTAGGTGGTCCTTTGGACTCCAGCATGAATCCGCAATCAGGAGAAAAGATTATTGTAGACATTTGCAGTGGTGGTATTTCATCACTGGGACCACCTGTTGGAAAACGAAGCTCATTCTCAAGTTCTTGAATGATATCGATCTTATGAAGTCCTTTAGCCCTCAAAGGTTGTAGCTGAGCAAACAGAACGTACTCGCAATGCGGAGTTGGTAGTCCATCATTTTGGTTACCATCCAATATACTTCTTGGGTTTTTCTTCACAGCTTCTTCCATCTTTTCCAATCTCTTCCGCAATACTACTCTCATAAGTTGGGCACTACTATTGAATTGATCCAAATTTGTCGCAAAATGTGGTAATCCATAGGCGCCAGAAAACTTCTCGCTCGTAGTTGTTAAGAGCATGGATCCTTCTCTTGGCCAGTGTACGCCATGTAGTCTCATTTCATAGCCATCTCCGCTACTGCTCTCATCCTGAACTATGAGTGTGACGGAGATCTCCCTCACTAGAATACCAGTCGAAAGCTTAGAATTAATCCCAAAATCAACCCTCTCAATGCCATCTGTAAGATCTCTAACCGCCAACGGCAAATTCTCCTTCATAACTGGTTCCGCAACCTTGCCCTCGATATCCGTACCAGTATTCCTCTCTACGATCATTTCCTCCACCTCAACTTCATCCATCTTAATCCGAATCTTCCCCTCCTTCCCCGTAACATTCCTTGACCAAGCTTCCTCATCCCATTCCCTAACAGACCACTCCATCTCCGGCGTAATAACACTTAGATTCAACCCACCCCTCCTCTCCTTCCCATCCACCAAACCACCCATATATCTCCCCCATCTCCCTCTCACCAACCCCGTCACATTCCCATAAACCCGATCCTTTAACCCATTATTAACGCCAATAGATTCGTGTGCCCATCTTCTCAGCTCCTCGCATCTCTCCTTAAACACCCCCAGCCTCTCCCATCTATACGCATCTCGCTGTCTGAATCCCGTCAGATTCAAATATCTTTCCGCCGGTGTAAAGTCTCCCCATTTCGTCGTATTTAACACATCGAAAGTATCTCGCGTTCGATTTAATTGCGCCTCTGCGTATTTCTGCGGGGATGTGAAATTTGGAGGGAGGTTTGCTTCGTTCGAGGAGAGGTAGTAGAGAATCCAGATGATGCATACGAAGAGGAAGAAATCTGAACGTGGGGGTAATTGAGGCATAATTATTTAATGGACATTAATGGCTGTACTAATATACTATCTGCCATGATTCAGCCCGGTCCGTAATGAAGCGACATAGTGTCGATAAAATTATATGAAGTTATAAGTTTGTATGGTATGAATTTGTTCGGATGTGTACATCTGATTTATTACTTGAGGTGGTACAATGACGCCTGTCTCGACCCTTGCCCTCTGAGATTGATTCACAAATTCTCCGAAACCCTTTCTGTCGCATTAATTATAATTTACACCCCCTCGAGTTCAAACACAGATCGAAATTATTATTCTACAGTACAGATCCGACTTTAAAATTCAATATACCACAAAATGGCAGCCAACAGCACAGCTCCTATTCAAAATTCTTCCAACCCCAATCGCATGTCCACAGCCTCAGTGAGTCGAACCTAATCCCTAAATACACCTACTCCAAACTAAATATCCCGCAACTCTAACACAATTATACATGTAGATAGCAACGGATGCATCCGCCACCGCCGAACTCAGCGCCGTAGTAGACGAACTCTTAAATTCATTATCTAATAAGTTTGCCGGTGTATCGAGTGAGATTTTTGCTAAGAGTATGCTTTCCTCACTATTCACATTTCTTCTCTCCTCCCTCCGCCTCATTTAAAATGCATGAAGAAAGAAAGAAAGCTAATTCGTGTATTTGCGAAACTTAACAGTGGACGAAATGTCCCGACGATTAGACAACCTAGAAGCCACGCTGCAGAGTAATATGGAATCCCGAGACGGGAGGAACAGTCCTACGAAGAATTGACGACCAGCGAGCGAGCAGTAGAATATATTGCAGCACATACACGAATAGTATAAGACAGTGAAAATGGAGGGAATGGTTTGAAGGATAGTCTTTCGATTTGCAATTGCCAATCTCCATGCATGCAATGGGCGTTTTTGAAAGGGGGTGTAGGAATGGGATTGCGGTGATACCAGGGACAGATATTCAGATATACAGCATGTACAGTAGCAGGTTCATTTTTTCAATTCATGGTATTCATATCATAAGCTCTAAGTCTTCCAAAATTCTGCTTTTCCTAGCCTCATGGGAATAATATGTCGTTTACCATTACAAAAATCAAAGATACTTTTCTACAACTCAGATTTTCCTTCAGTAACCTTCTCTACGAATCTCTTCAAGATGTTTGTCTTGCTGGTAAACTCATCCAACTTCTCTGGTGCCAAACCTCCCTTCTTGATGATGCCATCTAATCTAGCAAGTTCCTTGGCGGCGTAGTTATCGCTCTTGCTCAACTTATCAAAGACCTTGACATAGTACTCAGCGTACTTGTATTGAGCACCATCTTTAAGGTCCTTGGCAGCCTTGGTAGCCTCAGCAGCAACCTCAGCGATGCTTGAACCACCGGTGAATTTAGTGACGAGAGTATCCAATGCTTCAATGGTACCAGCAGTAGCATCAAGACCACCACCTGGAGTACGGTGAGTTCCTGCTTTGCTGTTCATGAATGCAACAAGATCTTTCTCAGTACGTCCACCACTGTATGCCTCGGGTGTAGTGCTTCCCTTGGGGAAGAACTTGATGGTTGGGTAGGAGGTAACGCCTTGGTCCTTGGCTGTTGCTTTGGAGTTCTCGGCTTCGGCATCGACCTTAGCAATGACAACATTAGGTTCGTTGACGAAATCTTGAGCAACAGTCTCCCAGATTGGTGCCAAACTCTTGCAGTCTGTAAAATAATGTTAGCTATATTTTTTGTAAGGCATGGAAATACCGAAAACTTACGACCACACCAAGGAGCAGTAAATGCAACAATGATATCTTTGTCACCACCAATCTGCTCCTTGAAGGATTTATCAGTCAACATCTCCACCTGGCTTGGAGCAGCCTTTGCCTTCTTAGGCTTAACACCAGTCTTCTTGGTGATGAACTCTTGTAAACTATCGATATCCCTTCCCCCATTATAATCCTCTGGGGTCTTGCTCTTTCCATCGAAATATTTGATAGTTGGGAAACCCTGAACACCGAATTTCTTTCCCAAGCTCTTCTCAGCATCTGCATCAACCTTTGCAATTGTAATCTTATCCTTAGCAAATGCAAAATCCTGAGCGAGTTGTTCATATACTGGTGCAAGGTTCTTGCAGTGTCCGCACCATGGTGCAAAGAATTCGATTAAAGCTGGTTTGCCCTCGAATGCAAATTGATCGAAGTTCGAAGGAATGAGGTCGATAACTGCAGAACTGGCTGCAACGGTGGCGAGACCAGCATATAATAAGCTCTTTAACAGAACCATTTTGATGATATTTTTCTAGCAATTGAATATATTCGTAAGTATTGCAACCCAAATATATAATCAAGCTTCGAAAGCAAAGGGGAGTTGGAACTGAAAATACCTTTTAGTGAGAATGTTGGCTGGTTGATTGATAATACTCCCCCGAGGACAGCTGTGCACAACTTGAGAAGTGGCGGGGGTCGAGCTCGAGTGAGGCTAAGATAAGCAAGCCACACATGAGATAAGAGATGTCTTGGCTCTGAGGCTCTGTGAAAACTAGAGGCGACGGATGTAAAGGGGGGATGTGGGGACTTCACATTCAAGCATCGCGCGAAGACTCATCAGACTCATCTTCATGAATCTTTAAGATCTAAACAAATATATACGTGCGATACTTGAACGTCTAGCCTCGCCTAGATTCTATACAACATCCCAAATTCAAGCCGATCATTCAAATCAAACCTTCTGTAAACTTTCATTAAGTGTTCGAATCCCATTTCGTTTCTAAAATAGTGTCTACTCACCATCTCCCATTAAGTCATACCGTGGCTTTAAACTCATCAGATTATACCATTTTCTACCCTATTTAGCAACTAGTAGTCGGTGGCTAGTGGTTAGTAACCAATCCGTCTTATAAAGTGGTCAATTCCATACCATCAACTACGCACTATATACTCTCTCCCTCCCCCAATATACCCTAAAGCACCGCTCAAAGCCCCGTAGTAATGGAAGACCCTCTTGGAGACCTAGAGATACGCCTACCTCTTAATACCCATAATTCCCTGTGGGGTCGAAATATTAAGAAATGATCATCAAGAAGTAAGTTCAATATTTTCACTCATTACATACACTAAAAGCAAAGAAAGAGAAATCGACAGAAAGTAATTGAAGAACGGTGGAAGCAAAAGCATCATGATATAAACAGCCAATTCCCTCCATTGGTTTTCCTCCATACCTAACTCCTATCAATAGTACATGGGTATCGTTCTTACATACATATGTACAATAATAATACAGCAACATGACGTAGGATCCAAAGATCTATGATCATCCAAATTGCAAACAAGCCAAATGAAATGAAACCAAGCCAAGATATCGCTTGTAGCATAGCCAAATAGCATAGCCAAATTCAAAATCTCCACTCTGCTTGTTTGCTGTGAACACGCACAATTTTACTCCATATCTCACTATCATTCATAGTCTCGCCCTCCTTATTATGCTGTTTCACGCATTTCTCTCCTCTCTACCCCCTACCTATACACACACACAAACAAATACACTAAAACTGCGTGATCAAGATATCCGGAACATGCAAATCAACACTCTCCTCCATAACAGCCACCCCATCCTGAACCTCCAATGGCTGAGCGCCAAAGAAATTTCCACTGGATTCAATTTCCTCCATTGGGGTGCTGGGTGGTGCATCCAAAAGAGAAACCTCGGAAGGTGTTTGTGGAGGAAGTGGAATATTGATCGAAGTCAAAGTTGAAGATGAGGTTGTGGTGGGCGTTTGAGGAGTAGGAAAAGGGAAGGAGTGAAGTTTGTTGGTTGAGAATGTGCCGGAGGATGAGGTTGAGGAGTTGGTGGATGTGTTGGTTGATGATGTTAGTTGAGGTGTTTGGTTTTGGGTTTGTAGAGGTGGGGTGCAGGATTCGGTGGGAGAAATTCCAGGACGAGTAGTGGAGGATATGCTCGCTGTTTGTGTGGATGTAAAAGGAGAGCTGGTGAGAATTCCGAGACCGAGTATGGATGCGTGTTTACGATGTCTTGCGACTTGCGGTCTGGAACTTCTTTGTGCCTGCTATGCTTCGTATTAGCTTTCTTCCTTTTCGATGGAGTTTCCGTGTTTCTAAAATAACAGGAAGGCTATTAGGAAAAACCATACATACTGGAACAGGAACAGCTCTCAAGCCCAGATTCTTCACAACTTTAACATCTGAAACAGGCCTTACTTTTTGCAAGTTAAATCCAAATCCTGTGATGGCTGTAGCAGGTACATCATTGTTTGCAATAGCATTTAGGCTCAAGAAGCTGCGCTCAAGAAGTGTTGGTCGGCATGTATGACAACATTTGAATTGACATTCTGTTCCTTTTGCTGGGAGCCACGGTGCTCGATTTTGATAGGTATTTCGTGGAGTGGGAGCTGGAATTGCTGGAAGACGGGAAAATGGGTTGAATGAGAAGCGTGAGAGGGAGGTAGTTGAGGCAGAGGCGGAAACAGAACCAGAGAGCTGTTGCTCGTTGGGGTCTTCGACTGGTGAGAGAGTTTCAAGAAGCTATTTTGGTTGTTAGTGGGTCGAGTAAAATAGAGAGTTGGGAAACACACTTGACTACGTTGATGAAGAATCAATTGAATTTGGGCAGGCGTGTAGGATTTTAGATCTCCGTCATTAATCTCATCCAAAAAACTCAACTTTTTAGATCGTGCCAATGGACCACGTTTTCTAGGTGACATTGGTGGTTCAAAAATATCACAAAGATCGTCGAGTTTTTCCTGGGTCTATTTTAATCGATTCAGTCAGTAAAGATCAGATGAGTATCCAAAGTAAGATATAAAAGACTTACAGCATGACCACGTCCCATATCATCATCTAGCATGAGCTCACGATCTTGAGTACATCTCCAAAGCCAACCAAATGAGCCTTCTCGAAAACATAATCCACAACGGAATTCTTTCGTAAATAATCGAGTTGTAGTTAAATGAGTACACTGCGCATTTCTGGTAATACGTGCGGTATGCTGACCGGTGTTAAGTGCAGGTAAAGTAGTACGATTCATGGGTAAAGTTGACATTGATGAAATGATACTTGTTGTAGATGTTGATGTACGTCTGGAAGATTTGGTTGACGGGTTGGTTGTCGACATGGCTTTGATTCAAATAAATTCAAAGCAAACACTTCAAGAACATGGAAACTTCATGAAAGAATTCACTTCTGAATAAATCAAATTTAACAAGTCGAATGTGATAATATTCTCAATATGCGCTTTGTCAATGCGAAATCAGATTCAGGAAATAAAAGCTTGGCTGATTTTAAAGGGTGAAGTGTTGTTGTCGTTAATCTCATGGTGTTGTGATAATTATCTAATTTCTAGTTCTACTGTAAAGTTTTACAAACTGTGATAGGAACTTTTCGCAACGGTATAAAAATTACTAGATAAAAATTTATTTAGCACTAAGGAAATCGATAAGGACTTGAGTGAACATCTTTCCAGATGAATTCAAGTAAATTTCGAAAAGAACACTGAAGTGAATGTTTGGAGGGGAAGTGAAGCGGAGGCTAAATCTGAATATGCCAAACGAAAGAGCACCAGATGATGATTTTTTCGCACCACATCCCACCCACCATCTTCCAGAGCAGTCTCTCTGACGCAAATCATTCATTTGCATGTTATAGGAAAATTCTTTGTACCGTTTTTAAGCAGAGTTATCATAAGAACTCCAGAAACTCCTACTATACTATGTAAGTATGGGTCTTCATAGTTTAGCTGGTGTGTAACCATATGATTGGACTAGTTACAAGTCAGATACCTAAAACCTTTGTTTATGGAGATTCTCGAATATCTGCAGAGTATATTAAAAGTTTATAAAGAAGGTTTCCAAATGTGTATAGTGCAACGATTTATTATTTGTATCATACCACCGAATATTGTCTTTACAATGGCTGGTGGTTTGGAGGCAAATCCCATGTCCGAACACTTATCAAATGTTACCTGAAAACCCAACCGTTGAACCCTAGACACAATCATGCATACATCATCATAATGCAGGTGCCAGGTGGTTCGGACTTTTCTGTCACTGCGCTCGTTGTGCTTCGTCACTATTTCATTAGCACAATGCCAACAGCATTGATCACGTGTGCTAGTGTGAACCTTTACCATCTCTCAAAATCAACGTCATCCTTATCTTGAAACAGAGTATTATTACAATCTATGACCTTGATTGTAGTCCCAAGATCAGGTTGAGTATTTATTCTGTGGAATAATGCAAGGACACATATTCGTCGATTATCCGGCTGGATGCGAAAAGTGAAGATACCCTCAAAGCATTGAAAGTAGGTGCTGACCGGCTGGATTTCTCGACTTATTTCGATGCAAGCATGATAAAGAGGATTCAAGAATAGTTGCTCGAGACTGGCAATGATAACCTGTCAGAGTCTAAGGCTAGACAAGGATGACGACTATGAAGATGACTTTGGACTTGAGGATATTGCCCATGTTATGATTAGAGACACTTGCGAATATTGTAGTATCACAAATGGCGACGATACTAAAAGCTGTGAGTGCCACTGATTTCCACTGCCAAGTATGTGCAAAAACCATCCAATCATAACAAGACCCTGTGGAATAGTTTGTTGAATATATAAAAATCATGGTTTTTTGAGATAACCATAGATTAATTCATGGAGCCTCAACGAGAGAAGGAAAGAATTCACCATCTCATGGACTAATCCATGAGTTTAATTACTCCCCGATAAATCCAAACGGCAAGGCTTTATTGAGGCTCCGTTGCGTACATGATGGGCGATGGCAGTGGCAGTGGCAGGCTGCAGTCAGCAGGAGAGCTTAACATGGAGAGTTGTTTTTAGAGAAAAAAGGGTTGCAGATCATCTCAGTTGAGTGAGATCTATAGGTTCTGGTGCAGGTGTGGATATGTCCGAGTTGAATTCTCCTTTTCCTTCTTGCGCTCTTCATTTGAGTTAGGTCCTGCTTAGAATTCTTTTTATTTTCTCGAAACGTATTGCCTTGTCAATTATATGGGGTAATTTGCTTGGGTTGCCGTCACTCTCCTCTTTCGGTGTTGCCTATTTTTTATTTGATACGGATTCATGACTCCGATGTTGCACAACCAACTCGGCTTAACCAAAGATGCCATTTGATGCCATAGAGTACTCTTTTGTCGCGCGACGAACGTACTAAAGGTCTGACGAGTTGTTATTTTCTCCTACAACTCGTTTGGGTTGAATTAGAACCTTCCTTTCTCTTTCATTCTGTATATATATATATCTTTGCAAACTATTCTCTATTTGGTGTGTGTATTCAAGTTCAAGCTCGGTATCGGTGTCATTGGAAATAGTAAGATTGCGATGAGATTGAGAGGCTGAGGCTGAGCAGCGATATGCATAATGTATGCCGAGAATCTGTGTGGTTACAACGTGGTGTTAGAGGATAAATGCCATCTTCAACCCTTGAATAACGGAGGTTCGAAAAGAGAATACCTGAACTTCTTTGAAAATACCAAAATATCTCCATATAAGTGTTGATTCGTGCACCTTATCAATAATTCACACTCTGCGATCAATAATTCAGAGACCTGATACCAAATTCAAGAGTCAACAAGGCTGTGAGAGCGAACAAACATGACTACAAACCGCACTCGTAGCCTTACTCACAATGATTACACTGTGGGATGGATATGTGCTTTACCGGACACCGAACTGGTGGTAGCAAAAGCAATGTTGGACGAAGAACATGAACTCCTGCCCCGCGCAGATGAGAAAGATACAAACGCGTATTCACTAGGCAAGATTGGACCACACAATGTTGTGATAGCATGTCTGCCTGCTGATAGTACCGGAAAAGTGTCGGCGGCGGAAGTAGCGACAAACATGCTTCGCAGCTTCAAAAATATTCGATTCGGCTTAATGGTCGGAATCGGCGGTGGAGCCCCATACTTAGGCAGTCTGGGGAAAGAAAAGGATGAAGCTGAAAATTCAGATACAGAAGATGAAGAAACTGAAGGTGTTAAGGACATCAGACTTGGCGATGTTGTGGTCAGCCTAGGGTCCAAATCAAGCGATGCTGTTGTACAATATGATTTAGGAAAATCACTGCAAGGAGGAAAGTTTGTTCCAACAGGAAAACTCAACAAGCCACCAGGTATTGTACTGAAAGCAGTCAGCAATATTAAAGCTGATCATGTGCTGAAGGGTACTCAACGACTTTCGGAATACCTTGCTGGCATGATATCTATTTACTCAAATCTGGCTGCGAAGTTTGTGTACCAAGGCGCCGATAAAGATCAACTTTTCAAGGAAGATGTTGTTCATCCTACCGGCAAGAAGTCCTGCAGAAGTTGCTGTGGTCCATCTGATGTTAATCTCGTCAAAAGATCACAGAGACATAGCACATCTCCGGTAGTGCATTACGGGACTATTGGGTCTGCAGATCAAGTTATGAAAGACTCAAAGCTAAGGAATAAGTGGTCGAAAGAGAAGAATATCATTTGCTTCGAAATGGAAGCTGCAGGTAAGTTCCTCATACTCTTTTTCTCAAATGCTGTCTTGCTAATCTGACTTTCTCTCGCCAGGTCTGATGGATACATTTCCATGTTTAGTCATCCGGGGAATTTGCGACTATGCTGATTCGCACAAAAATAAAAGGTGGCAGCCGTACGCTGCAGCAACAGCCGCTGCATATGCAAAGGAACTTCTTTCTGTCATTGCTGGACAAGATGTTATGACGATGTCTCCAATTGAACATGGTCGGTAGTTCCTACATATTACGGTTGATTCGTCTTCATTGAAATTTTGGTCCATCATAGCTCTGCTGTGAATGAACCAAAAATCCTAGCACGAGTTAGCCAGAGGCCTATGGTGGATCTTTGTATTTGAATGGATATCTAGTATGCAATTTACAACGTATTCGGCTATTATCTTCATCTCTCTATCACTTCGTATCTTGCTGTCATGTTGAACTTCAAGTTGCAGAAGACTGATTTCCCTTATTTTTATAGTTGCCGATGCTATTATGAAGAATTTTTCAGAATGGCGACAATCTGATAAGGAGAAAAAACGCCTGGAACGACAAATTAATGAGGAGAAAGCATGTTTACAGTCATTGAGAACTACCAATTACGAGGAGCAAAAAAACATGAATCTAGACCGAGCTGAGAATACATGTCTTTGGTGCTTAGAAGATTCCAAGTTTCTTGCTTGGAGAGATAAATCAACATCTCGATTACTTTGGGTGACCGCGGACCCTGGCTGTGGAAAATCGGTTCTATCAAAAGCACTCGTTGACGAACGATTACTTGAGAAGGAAAAGAACGACACCATTATCTGTTATTTTTTCTTCAAAGATGTATCTCCGGAACAGCGAAGTCCTGCAAGTGCGTTATCCGCTTTATTACATCAGCTCTTCGCTTCGGAAAGGGGGCATAAACTAATCAAGAATGCTTTACCTATGTTCCGCCAAAACACAAAGTCACTCGCCCAAAACCTTGAAACCCTATGGACGGTTGTCAAAAATGTTGCAAAAGATCCCGAATGTTGCAAAATCATCTTTTTGTTGGATGCTCTTGATGAATGTGAACACTTGCGTAAGAGAGATTTCATTTTAAAGCTCAAACAGTTTGAGGGTATACAAACACCGGCTCAATTTTTTGTTACTAGTCGTCCATATTATCATTTAGAGAAAGATTTCAACGATTTAATCAAGAACATTCCTGGCATACGACTTGAAGGCGAGAAATATTCCCACCAAATTGATCTAGAGATCGATGGTGTTATCGGAGCCCGGGTAAAACAATTACAAGATTCAAATGTTATAGCAAGTTCAAAAGCACGGGACCTACTATTGAAAGGTCTCTCAAAAGTCGAAAATCGGACTTACCTGTGGCTACATCTCGTCTTGAAAAGCATTGAAGATATGGCAAGAGTTGATACCGAGGATGTGCAATCTCTACTTCGGGAATTACCAAGCACCCTAAATAACGCTTACGAGGCAATCTTGAAGAAGAGCAGCAATCCCAAGCGTGCTAGGAGGCTGCTGCATATTGTTGTAGGAGCAACTAGACCACTCAAGCTAAGAGAGATCGGGGTAGCGTTATATATTACAGCAGCCACGCGTAGCCATG
This sequence comes from Scleromitrula shiraiana, assembly GCA_028455995.1. NCBI lineage: Eukaryota > Fungi > Ascomycota > Leotiomycetes > Helotiales > Sclerotiniaceae > Scleromitrula > Scleromitrula shiraiana. Next base: position 950,408 of record JABELC010000009.1, read on the forward strand.
AGGAACTCGAGCTACAGGATGATGAAAAGTTTGAAATTGTTATTCGGGATTTATGTGGTCTGTTTGTGGTGATTGTTGATAGGGAGGTCTTTCTGATTCATCAGACTGCAAAAGAATTTCTTGTTGGTCCGAATCATCCAGACAAATTAACAGATGATTTAACACTTCATGACGAATATGACAATTGGGAGCAGTCACTACAACCAAAAACCTCACATCTCATATTAGCGAAGTGCTGTTTGTGGTACTTTTCATTTCATGGGATACACAATGAATGGGAAATGTCCCAATTGTATAGAAAGAATATCTTTCTATAGTATTCAGCACAAAACTGGTTTGTACATTTCCGAGAAGCGGAAGTTGTCGATGAGTCCACAAAACAACTAGCACTAGCTAGTTGTACTAGATCACGCTATAGAGCATGGTACAGAGTCTCGGTTTTTGTTACTGTATTTGGCAGCGATCCGATAGATGGTTTATTCTTAGCAGCCTATCTTGGGCTGGATAGTATCATGAAAATGTTGTTGAATAATAGAACAGAAGTCGATCTAAGGGACAGTTTTGGAAGTACGCCCCTAATCCATGCAGCTGAACGGGGATATGAGACCATAGTAAGGTTGCTACTTGAAAATAATGCCGATGTCAATGCACAAGGGGGGAAATATGGAACCGCTCTTCAAATAGCTTGTTATAAAGAGAATGAAGAGGTAGTGAAACTACTGCTTGAAAAGGGTGCCAATATAAATGCAAGATGGGGACTATCACATGATAGACCGCTTTCAGTAGCGGCAGCGTCTGGGAATGAGGCGGTGGTTAGACTATTGTTGAAAAGGCGTGCTGACTTAGATGTTCAAGGAGACAGCAGTGCATTGATTAAAGCTATAAAATCGAATCATATGGGGATTGTAAAGCTCTTGCTGCAAGCGGACAGATTTGAACCGGATTTGCAAGATGAAAATGGCCAAACAGCACTATTATATGCTGCTCAATACGGGCTCGAACATTGTGTTGAATTATTACTTCAGACGGGCAAAGTCGATGTCAACGTGAAGGATGAACATGAGCAAACGCCATTATTTTTTGCGGCCCAACATGGACATGAAGGTTCTATTAAGCTATTGTTTCAAACCGGTAAAGTCGATGTCAGCGCGGTGAATAAATATGGACAAACACCATTATTTTGGGCCGTTAAATATGGACATGAAAATTGTGTTAAGCTATTACTCCAAATTGGCGAATTCGATGTTAATACAAAAGACGCATATGGAGAAACACTATTGGGGATTGCTGTTCTGTCCAGTCATATAAATATCGTTGAGCTATTACTACATGAAGGTGCGTTGCTTGAATTGACAGGTCAGTTTGGTTGGACACCATTGCTAGTAGCTGTTATCCATAGGCATGCGGATATAGTCGAGTTATTGTTACGAAATGGCTCAATGCTCCAACCGACAAGCTATTTAGGCCGGACGCCGTTGCATTATGCTATCTACAAACATGACGTGGATATTGTCAAGCTACTACTATTCTATGGAGCGTTGCTTGAATTTGCAGATAAAGATGGTAACACGCCGTTAGCGGTAGCAGTTGGTGAGGGCAATCTAGAGATTGTTAAGTTATTGTTACACAATGGCTCAATAATTCAATCTACAAACAAAGATGGCTGGACGCCGCTATTCTGGGCTGCTCATAGAGGGCAGATAAACACTGTCAAAGAGCTTCTTCGATATGGTTCTGATATAAATATGTGCAGTCGTTACGGGTGGATAGCACTGCAAGCAGCGAGAGACAATGGCCACAAAGACGTAGAGGAGCTACTGTTAGAACATGGGGCAGCTCAACCAGACCCTCAACCGTCACACGAAGTGTACAATCTAGAGGACTTTTACAATCTTCAAATGTTCTCATTATGAGGTTGCTTAAGTCCTCAGATACAAACTTTGTGTTATTAGAGATGCTCTAGTACCATCATCCGAGAAATCGAAAACTTGAACTCATAGTTTTACTTCTGCTGCTTCCTATGATATGAAAGTTGCCAAATAAGCCATACGAGAACCGTCATTATAGTCACCGGAATTGTCACCGCCCAGTAGATCCAAAATTCTTCTGACATTGACCATCGCTGAGGTTCGGCATCGTTTCCCGGTGAAAAATTGAAGAAACTTGTGCTGAATACCGCCTATATAACGTTAGTTATCTATATATCATCTCTTAGAATAGGCAAGTTACAACATACACAGATAAAAGTTGCGGGGAGAAAGAGGAGACCTAACATGGAAATTGTTCTCATAGAGAAACTATCCAATTGCATTGACTCGGAGATTTTCACGGAAGTGCGACTGTCGTATTGGGATACAGTATTGAAGGCCTGTTAAGGATCAGAAGGGGAGCTGCTAATGCTGGATTAGAAGATTACCGACCAAATTAATCTCATTACGAAGCCTATCTTCTAAAGCCTTCGATCTTAATTGAAGCGACTTTAAGATTGTATTTTGAAACTGCAGATCTCTCGCTGTCTTTTTGGAAAGAGTTACGATATTTCTTGAGGCCGGAACATTGTCTTGGAAGTAAAGTTGATGCTCTTGGATGATAGCTGTCAGGATTTCAAGTGTTATTCCAAGCGTTTCGGACGAATGTATGACATGTCTTGCAAGTTCATGCATCTTGTCGTAATCCGGCTCGGGTTTTTCACTTGAGGTGCGATTCTGAGCAGAATTAGATACGTCTATACTTTCGGCTATGACGATACATACCTTTTCGAGATCTCGAACAAAATCACGGCAACGCCATAAATTGGAATCAATTACTTTAGTCATTTCCCATAGTAATATAGCATAGATAGAATATGGATCTTTTATATTCAAGTATGTTGAAGGATCGTTCAAAGAAAGTATCAAGCGGTCTCTGAAAAATGCAGGAAGATCGAAGCAAAGCACTACCAGCTTGTTAGGTGATGGCACCCAGGATGTCAAGAAGGTGAATCTGTGCCATATGTAGGTATAGCTTTCGTTTCTATGATTGCTAGCTGGTTTAAAATCAGGTGTTGCTAGAGTATTTTGCTGTAACTCAAGCTGTTTATTCAAAGCTCCGAAAATAGTGGCTGCATTCAACGTTAGGTTTTTCCTCTTTGATGTATAAATGGATCATGATTTACTATAGACTTCTAGATTATCACCCACATCCCTATCCTCTTGACACCCGAAGGATCCACTTGTTTCTCGAATTACAGATGCCCAAAAGGAATTTGGAATTTGAAATCGCCCCGAAAGCTGTTCATCTTGCTTGAGATGGAGTAAGATATCTGCAGATGGTAGAAAGCTAATTTTGTTTAATTTGACGATAATTAGGTTTGTGGATAAACACTGACACTATCATCACATCAGGTAATATCGACTACTTCTCGAAGTGCTTTCATATTAGCATATATTATACAATCTTCTTGAAACGGTCGGTATTACCTCAACGCTGCACAAGTCATGGATTGAGATGCGTCCTCCGGACTTATTTCTAACATCTTATATAATTAGACATGAACTCGGAGTGGACTAAACTCTGTTAGACCTACCAAAATAATCATAGCGAGGTATATAAACCTTTGATACACTTTGTTGATTTGACATTATCACAATGAGAAGGAATATGAAAGTAAATAGTTGAGATGACTCGATTAGAGCCTGACGATGTGAGGTATAGATATGCCATATATACACATAGTCAGCGATGTAACCTTGAAAGCATGACTAGAAGCTAATTCGCCCAAACTCCAGTTGCCCCGAAAGCTTATCGCTCGTCGAGAACAAGGCTGCAAAAATCTCAACCCGGCAAACAAGAATCTTGCTCTCAACCAGAACTGAGCGGCTATGTAGGTCACGACAATGACTTAATCTTGTTACAAAACAATGCTATTTTAGTCCAAACGTTCAAGGCAGAAACTATCCTCTCATGAAGTTGCACAAGCTGCAGTGAAACTGTGGCAGAGTTGGCCGGGCCCGGGCATACTGCTTCATCGTATCCAATCAATATTGACCGGTAGAGCCTGACCCAGACTGAATCGTTAATGAGAGAGATTTGGTATTTATAGAAGTGAAGGAAGGTAGATAAAGTGCATCGCCCTTCAAATATACGAAAAGTCGGTTTCCCACCTAGTTTATCCTTCCCAAAAACCCTCCACCCGTCCGTAAACAATATGTTCTCAGTCGACCACTCACTCTTCGATTCCTCCAGCTTCCATTCTCTCTTCCTACACGCATTTTACATAAGCATCTCACTCTAGTCACTTTTATTTCCTCTCCCAGTCCACACACCACCTTTCTCCACCAAAACCGCACCATCTATTTCCTCTACTCGCTGCTGCTGTCACCACAATATTCCCACCCAGATTGCGTCTTCATTGTCTCATAATTCGACGACTTGCAGAGAAACAAACATGATATTTCCAATGTTTATAGATTAGAATCTTCTCAATATAACCTTGCGGTCAAAGGTATCTGCGAATGCTAGGCTCACGATATAATAGCAGCAAGCTTCTCGTAAAATACTATATATATATATATGTCCATCAACAAAAGCAATCCAATGCCCATTTATCCTTCAATACCACTCTCTACATTCCCCCTCCCACAAACCTTACTCCATTCCAATCCAACCACTCTCCTCTTCCACATCTCAACCCCTGCCATCTATCCCTTCATCTTCTACTGCCATCACCGCACTCGATCCTCAGCACCGCGAACGTATCTTCTCAACAACGCTTTTGACAGGAACATGCCACATCTCCTACCCAAATAGTTCCTTCTCAGCTAAAACACCAAATGGCCGCTCCATAGTCCATAAAATATTCACAAATCCAGGCAAACTTGCACATACTCATCAACAAAAATAACACCACGCGACACAAGACAATCCGACATCTACTTCCAACCTTATTCCGCAGAATCATACTTGTAGAATCTCACCTGGAACATCTCTATCATAGCCAGAGCGACGCCACTAAAACTGACACCATCAGTCTTCCAAGTATCCACCGTTACTCCATCTCCATTAAAGACTAGCATCCTCAACACGGATAAAATGGGCACAACCACATTACTCACTAGACCACACCACCATCATTACCTGCTCAACCTCTCCCTTCCCCCCCTCTCTATTTCTTCGCCCTCTATTTCTTCGCCCTCTGTTTCCCACCTAAAACATCCAAGCAGGAAAACATTCCACCGCATCAAAAGTCGACCGAGAAAACCTCGCCCTCAATCTCATCGACCACGAGACAAACATAAACAAACCATTGAGACTCTAACGGGCATTTGAATGAACCGCGGGGTAAGGACCGATCAGCTCTGTTATGCCTATGCTATTGCTATCGCTATCGCTTTGATATACAATACAGCAGCCACATGGAGAAGATATATATGATGTTTTCGAAAAACACCATAAACTATAAAATTTGCAATGATGAGATTACTCACTGCGGTTCATAGTAATGATTATTGAGTAACATGAGGTTCTCTGAAAAAAAAAACTACAACGGTTACGCCAGGGAAGCACTCTACCTAGGATTTTTGCTCTACCAAGTATTTCCAGGGCAAGAAACCAAAGAAAATATATATGTTCAGTTTTGATAATTTTAATAATTTTTATGCTGTTTTTATGTATGTATGTATGTATGTATGTATGTATATTTTTACTCTATAGCTCGCGAAATACTCATACAAAGCTCGGATATCGCAATGATATAAAAATTTGCAATTGTTACTTACTAGTACTCGCAGCTAAAGACATAAAAATAAAATCAAAAATCAATGTCTTGAACTTGGACTTTAATACTGTGTATATATATATATATATATATTTGATGAGGTAAATCTTCACTGGTGTTTGGTAAACTGTGGTCAAGTAATATAGATGGAGTAATTATTACTGTAGAAGTCATGGATTGATTGATTGATTGATTGATTGATTTGGCCAATGCAGGAAGGAACCTGGGGAAAATCTATATATGTGAATATATGAATTTCGTAGCGTATCGTAGCGTGGATACGGAAGTACAGGTGGGGAATTATAGTGTAATGTATGTATGTATGTATGTATGTATGTATGTAGTGGGAAGGAGAAGCTGGAGTATTTGGATGGGTATAGTGGGAATTAATGGGGGTGGTAGAGGTAGTAATGTGTGATGATGATGATGATGATGATGATAATATTGATGATGATATTGATGATATTGATGATATTGATGATATTGATGATAATGATGATAATGATGATAATAATAATGATGATGTGATTTGATGTGATAGTGTTAGTTAGACTCTAGAGTTACTTATTAGTTTGAGGAGGGGACATTGTAGTTCTATGTTGGACTGTTGGGAGAGAGAGAGAGATGATGCATAAACTCCCAATGTTACCTACTATGCATATATATATATTTATTATAAGTCCATACATAACATAACATAACATAACGGACGTATGTATCCATGCCTTTGCTTCCAAATATTTTGTCTTTCGAGTCTTTACTTTTCTGTTCAATAGTTTTATTAATACGGATAATGTAATCCATCCGCATGACATATACACATATCTTCATCTGAAGTATTCTTGTCTTTATATTTCTCATTCTTTTTTCATCCTCTCTATCTACGAGTATAGATAATAATAATAAATTGATCGAATGAAGTTTAATCCTTCTCCAGGTCCGAGGTAAAAATAAATAAATTAATAAATTAATAAATAAATAAAGCTTATCAACCTCCCAAGGCTTGGAAGACTAGGGATTAGTTAACTATTACTACTACTATTCGGTGAGAAATGACCTAATTTGGAATAATAAATCTTAAATATCCTTGTTATTTTCTGTTAAATATTCCAATCTCCTCATCAAAAAGTTATCAAAGTTATCAAAGTCTGCACTTTTTTACTATCTAGGTACATCTTCTTCTTCTTTTTCTTCTTTCCCTTCTTCTTCTTCTTCGGGGACCTTGCACACCTTGTTCTTCTTTATTTTTTTTTTATTTTTTTATTTTCCATTTTTGGCTTTTACTATTTGAACTTTACCTTTTTCCCTGCCACCAATCTTATAATCTTACGCTCAATTTCCCTCTTTTTTTCCCCTTCCACCCGGCCCCGACCTCTCTCAATCCTTTCCCTCTTACTTCCCCAACCTCCTTCAATAATACCGTAACAACAAATCTCTATTCCATTGTTATTCAAACATCAAATCAATCGTGTCATCAATTCATATCAATTAAACAATAAAAATAAAATACAATACAATACAATACAATACAATTCATAATTTTATATTGATATGTAAGTTATCCCCGCATATTTTATTTTATAATTCATCATTCCGAAACATTTATTCTTCAAATACCTTGGGAATTGCGCGATGAAAGTTGAACAGAGAGAGAAAGAGAGGGGAAGACTTTCATTTTAGCTCACACCTCGGCTCCGCTTCTTATTAATGTAAACAACGAGCGACTATGAGCATGAGGAGAAGCTTGCTTTTTTTCCCCCTTCCTCTGATCTCATATTTCTAATTTGCTTTTCAATCATCAACCGAATCGCATTCGTCACCTTTGTACTAATCAACTTACTCTCTGTCAAATAGTTTCCGAGGGTTGAATGATCGCTCACCCATCACAATGTCGGTCAAATTCGAGAAAGATACCATAAAGCAGGTCGGAGATGTTGTGGGCACACACGGTCCTCCAACCGTCTCCGGTGGCAGACACGATTTGGTAGATGAGATTGGTACCGCGTTGACTGGAGGGAAGGGAAATGTAGGACAGCCAGGATATTTAGCTGTAAGCCATTGATCAATCTCGAGATTCGCTTCCTATAATACCAAATCGTGGAATTGACCATGTTATTTCAATGTCTAGTTGTATCTGAGGGAGCTACAAACCAATCCCCTCCGAACGAAAATGCTCACATCTGGTACATTATCAGCTTTACAAGAAATCTTGGCTTCATGGATCGCAAAGGACCGCAACAAGGAAGGACATTACTTTACGTCCAGGGTTCCAAAGATGGCTGCATACGGCGCTTTTATTAGTGCTCCGCTTGGCCATGTATTGATCAGCATTCTGCAGAAGTTGTTTGCTGGACGTACAAGCCTCAAATCTAAGATTCTTCAGATTCTTCTGAGCAATTTAGTTGTATGTTCAGCTTGAATCTTATCATGTAAATGGATGCTAACGAACTATAAAAAAGGTGGCTCCCATTCAAAACACAGTGTATTTGATTTCAATGGCACTTATTGCGGGCGCAAAGACCATTCATCAAGTACATGCCACCTGGAGAGCTGGTTTTATGCCTGTCATGAGAGTCAGCTGGATTACTTCGCCTCTTGCACTAGCTTTCGCACAAAAGTTCCTTCCTGAGCATACATGGGTTCCATTCTTCAACGTCATTGCTTTCACAATCGGAACATACGTGAATGCAACCACAAAGAAGAAGCGTCTCGCAGCTCTTCGTAAGAGACATTATGATGAAACGAGAGGGGGTAGACCCGAGGACTATCCAGGTGGTCCAGGTGGTCCAGGACCAAAACGCGACTATTAATTTAATGAAAGGGGGGGGGAGGGGGCGTCACCAAGGTGAAATAGCACAAGATGGGGTTCATCTGGCTGTGCTCATTGTCGCAAATTTTCCTTATCATAATGTATTTTCGGTTCACGGATCTGAATTTGGCACGAGGTCAAATTTACTGGTTATTGGGTGGCGACTACTTGCATATATCCTATGGTCCATGCGAGGCTTGCTTGCTTTCTTTTTCGGGGGGCACAATGCCACCTAAAAAGCCTCACCTCACCTGTTGTATAGTTTCACGATTTCATTGGTTCAAAGTAGAAATGTACTGGCGTTTGCTTGTCAAGCTGTCAAGATCGATGTCCCACGTGATTATCTGGGTGATACTTTGGGTCGATTGAAAAGCAACCAGCCGAAATCAACTTTCTTACACGTTGGTTTTTGTGGGATTTGCTACATGACGACGGAAAGGTAAGTCATATTTTCGTCATATTCGACTAACCTAGTACAACATGTTACAATAACGGTTATCTAGAACCGCTCGAGGGGGCAAAGACACAAAAGATAAAGATGAGCTCTTTTCATGTGTATGCTGATCTTCAGTGTCTACGTTACTTTTCTTTTCTCTCTTTACTAAATTCGTTGTTTGAATTTTTATATCTTGTCTGTTAAATATCTTGACTTTTTCACACATATTCTGTTCTCTGTCTGGGGCAATGTCATTAGTACCTTTAGGCCCCTACGTCCCACCACGAGCACGCGTATTATCGCAAGACGATAGATATTCAGGAGGGCTCCCCACTAGAGGAAGTGGCCCTCTTCTTCGAAATACTTTCGATAATGGCTATAACACTCTCAGCAGAGGCGCGATGGTCTTCAATTCTCGTGGTAATATGAGCGGTCCACTTTCTCGCGCTGGTGGCCGCGCTCAACCCTTCGAACTCATGGGCCGACAAGCATCTGTTCCCATGGATCCAAGTGTTGTTTTTAGTCCATGGCGAGGAGCTCAATATCATCGTCCTGCATACAGCTCCGAACCGATATTTCGCGACCCTTATCAACGGGGTTATGGTAATATGATTACTGTATCTACATCCCATCATGACGAATACAAATGTCGATGTCCCGATTGCGAACCTATACATCATTCACGAGGAATGGTCCCCGCTCGTTGTCATCACGAAACCCGTCAACACGACCATCACCACTGCTGCAGCAATAGCAAATCCAACTCCGGAGGCGGTGACTCCTCCTCTTCATCGAACAATAAATCCTCCAACAATAACTCCGGATCCAAATACTCCTTCCCAACAAAAGACATCGTCATCCGGGGAAAATCCTACCCCTGTCGCAAATCCTTCCTATCCGACATGCCGAAATTCGAAGATTCGCTCGTAAAAATGATGGACAAAAAAAAGGAAGACGAGGTCCCCACCACGGTCATCGACGCCCTGTTTACCTGCATCAACGACGAAAAATGCACGTCGACGCACCCGCACGATCTCGTAACTCTAAACGTGCTCGCTTCCTCACTGGGCATCAAATCGGTGATGGAGAAGAGTCTGACGCAGCTGAAGAAACAGGTGGCGGATACGATTATTCAGGGGTCGACGCTGACGGGGATTGTGGTCACGGTCATGATGAGTAGTAAGGTTGACGAGGGGGTGAGGGAGTGGCTGGGGAAGTACATCAAGGGGTGGGGGTTGCTGGAGGAGCTGGAACGGTGGCCGAGTTATAGGAGGGCGGTGGATGATCATCCGGAGATTCATACGGGGTTGTATGAGTTGCTTGGGTTTAGGAAACCGGTTGATGATGAGGGGTATAGGATTTTGTGAGGGTGGGTGGTTGGGGGGGGGGGGGGGCGTGGTTTGGAGGGGGAGAGGAGGTATGGGTTTGGTTTGGCGGGGATGGGATGGCTTGGCTTAGGTTGGGTTGATGATGACGATGAATTGGAAAATGGAGAAACAGGACAGAATGCAAAACGTGAAAGATGTGTGAAATGTGTGAGAGAATTTCCTTCGGATATTAAAAATCAGGAGGAGGATTTAAAAAGGGTAAGATTCTATTCTATTCTATTCTATTCTATTCTATTCGATTCTATTCGATTCGATTCGATTCGATTCGATATGATATGATATGATTTAATTTTAATGATAACGTTATGATTTTCTTCGTGTGGATTGTATATACAGTATTTGTGTTTGTTTAATTATCTGTATGTATGTATGTATGTATGTATGTATGTATGTACACTGTACTATCGTGCTTCTTACCATATACATTAATTTCCACCATTCTTTTTATTCCGACAATTTATGAAGATCATAAATGAAGGGTATTGAAATGAAGGTTGATTTTCATTTTTAGTGTATATATAGTAAGTATATATATATGAATGAGAATGAAAATGAAAATGAAAATGAACGAATCTCACTTCCTCTCGACTTACGCACACCGACAGATGGCTGGCTCTTTTTCCTTCATCGCATGATGGCGTATATTTCCTCTTGGATCCTAGATTTCAATCAGGTAGTCATTTATTTGTGCATGGAATGGATACTTTGGAGGTTTTTATTGCTTTTCTATGTATTGCTTTTTTGCGAAATGTTTTTCTAAGTATTGCTTAGGATGGATATCGGAGCTAGATGATGCGATGATATATCCCACCCCCACCCCTCATCTCATTTCACTCCGTTCACCAGCCCTTAAAATATAACGCGAGTTCTAGATGTAGATGTGCTTCGTCTTACGGTACACGATCGCTCTTGTGATGAGTTGTCTTTGCGTTGTTGGTGGAACTTTATATCACTTCACATCTATTTATGTCCTACTACAATACTCATAGCCATATCGTTCATATCATATTATATCATGTCACAGCATACCATGGAATATCATATCACAGCATATCATGGAATATACAAGACCTAGATCGCGTGAAGAAATACCTAGTAGAGGAATAATATCCCGCGGGGATATGCATATGCATATACGTATACGTATACGTATACGTATTGCAAGTGGTGCGAGTAGTCGCTAGCGAATAAACGTCAGTACCAAAGATCGGGAATGGGTATACTTAGAATGGGTATACTTGGAATAGGTATGCTTATACTACTGTTGTGTATATTGTGTGTGCGTTTACTTAATGAGGAGGCTGGATTGTGCTTGGGTTGGAGAAGGGGGGGTTTGTTGGTTGGGTGGTCGGATTTGTATGGATGTATGTATGTATGTATGTATGTATGTATGTATGTATGTATGTATTATTGACAGCTACATACATAGCAGGAGTGAGTGCATGTAGACGGGTAGGTGCTTTGAATCTTAGGTAAAGAAGGAGGAGATCGCTCCGTCTCCGTCTCCGTCTCCGTCTCTAATGAGAGGAGAAGGGAGGGGAGGGGATGGGATGGGGATGTAATGTGATATGGAGTGAGGTGAGATATCGGGAGATACGAAATGAGATGGAGATGGGAGATGAGATATAGGTAAGGCAAACTTTCCAGTGGTTTGTTTGTTATGTAGTGGAGTTAGGCAAATTGGTTTAGGGGGTTTCCAAGGAGAGCGGATGATGTAGATGGCTGGATTTGGGATTAAATTCCTTTCTTTCCGTTTCTTATGTACTCTGATAGATAAATTGGTTCGATGTACATGACGATATACATGATGATATAATATGGTATGATATTTGTGTCATACATTGCAACAACAATTTCTAATCCCCCTTTCACCGATTTAACAATCATTCCCCAAATACCTAAACAGTATTCTTCCACAAATATCTCAAACCTGTCCCACCAGCCACACTCCCCAACAAACCTACCCAAAACTCCGTAACCAATCCCCCCTCCAAACTCCAATGTACCGTCAAAGGAGCATAAGCCGCATTAACAATCAGACTCTTCCACCACCTCTCCATCCACTCCCTATGTTCCCTCTCCTTCTCCCCATTCTTCTCCGCCCCCAGCTTATCCCTCTTCCCATACTCCCACCCCAACCTCAAAATATCCAATCCCACATGCACCATCCAGCACCTCACACTCCACAACCCCGCCTTCGCCTGCTTCTCCTTGCTCCACCCCAATATCCCCTTCCCACTCAAATATGCCCCATTCTCCAGAACCTGATACAACGTCGTAGCAACAACTTGAATCTGTACAATCCTCCTAACCAGCCCATCATCCCCCTCCCTCCTCTTCCCAAATGCACCTTTCCCCCACTTCCAAATCCCAAGTAGTCCCCACAATCGCCCAAACGTCCTAAAATCGCTAATCGACCCACTTAATCTCTTCAATCTCTCCGCATGAACCAGCAATTCCGAATTCACCCCCAGCCCAGAACTGGGAATCACAAGAGCGGTATTGGGCGGTAAGGTGATGGCTTTTTCGATGAGCAGACGCACGGTGGAGCGGATTTGGTGCAGGGATATGCGGGACAGGATGTTGGATGTTAGGAGGGAGGTGTAGCAGAGGGTGCAGAGGAGGACGTCGGTTCCGGAGGGGGTGGAGAGGATTTTGGAGAGGTGGGTGAGGACGGTGTCGGTTTTGGAGAGGTAGAGGGGGAGCCAGCTTTGGAGGGTTTGGGGGGAGGGAGGGCTGGGGAGGGGGTGGGAAATGGGGAGGGAGGGAGGTGTGGGAACGGGGTGTGGAAGGGCACTTTCGGGGGAGGTGTCGGCTGCGGGGAGTCTGCTGATTTCGGACATGGTGTTGGGTTGTGGTGGTTGAGGTGGTTGAGGTGATTGCGGGTGGATGGATAGATGGTTGAGGTGGTGAGAGTGTATATTGTATGTATATTTACCACACCCCTGTTTACAAGAAAGGACAGAAACGAGAGAACAACAAGTGAAACGCAATCTCAAGATTTTTCTCTAAGAAAAAAATTAATCTCTAGGTATTTTATCCGGAGTAAAGCATAGTAGAACAAATCAAGATGAAGACAACGAGATCCAAGTTGATGTTACGCGATAATACCGAGGTTCGGAGCTTCGATTAGCAAGTTACTAGGGGGAAACTCCGGGGATAGTGGGCAATGACGAGTTTCTTGTGACAAAGATTTATTATGTTCCTTGACAACGATGTTGGGTCATTATTATTTACTTTAAAATTGATGTTTTGAGATATATTCTGATGTATTAATTTGTTAGAAGGACCTTTTATTTGTTATTTATGTGATTCTATTGATATTTAAACTCCTTGGTATGTAAACAAGAAGTTCATACTGTAGATTTTATACTGATACCGAAAGGGATGAGTAAAGCAAATTTTACGAGGTTATCCTATTATATCGAACCATTCTCCATATTGAATTTGCCGATCATCTAGTTATAGTTCCGGACATCGATATATCCCATGGACATTACTTATACTCTATTGTTAGGATTTGTGGGAGGTATTATATGGTGTCTCCAGTTCTGTTGTTGTTTCGTAGGAGGAGCGTTAACTAACTGGGCTTTAAGTGAAGCATTTGATGATATTCGAAGTTTCAATTGCTTGTTTTGCTGTTTCTTTCCCTATATTTTACGCTATTGATGGCAGTGGATGATTGCATTTGATCTTTAAGTAAAGCAAACCATTCGGACTGTTTTCTTGCTCTAATATTCAAATCCCTTCCCAGGTGTAACAACTATACCACAAGATTGCATCCAAGCACTCAGTTCAATTTGTCGTTTCAAATAAGTTTATCTCTGTGTCAACTCCAATCTTGCAAATCAAAATGAACAAAAATCAATTCAACGTATGGTTTGTATTGATACTATCTAAATGCTCAAATAGACAGTTTCCTAATTTCATCGTGCCAAAAGCCGCGAAGTAATGTTCCTTGCTCCAATGTCATGTCTATACTAAAGATGTTGTACAAGCAAATTAAATTCAAAGTATGCAAAAGCATCGCCTGCAGTCAGATAAAGAACTCCCCCATGATGTACTTATTTACTATATCAAATACTCCTTGCCATAATTCATCATTCATCAATCATATCCACATTCCCCAATAATAATAAATATCAACGCCCGCTCAAAACCCATGCTTCAATGTTCAAAAACAATTTTACAAAATCAAAACCATGTCATCCCGAAACGTTTAAATATCCATCGGCTCCAACTTCACCTTCCCATTTCCTGCCTCCAACTCCGCCATCTTCTGCACCTCTTCCATCCCCTTTCCTAAACCCCAATCTCTCATCGCCAAATTTGGTCGCAAAGTCATGCGGTAGAACATGCCGTGCTTCAAACACTTATAGTCCCATTTCTCGGCCCGGAAATCGAATCCAACACCGGACGCAAACCATTGAAGAAGGCTCACTTCAGGCCAATCTTCCTCGAAATCTGTTGGACAGGCAAAATACCGATGGGAATCGGTTTGTCCAAAATCTACACGTGATGTGACGTGGATGGCATATGGTGGTGGGGGACTCGTGTTGAGCGGATTATTGATAAGGTTAGAGGGTGAAAGAACTCGCTGTGGAACGAATGGAGGAGGCGTTGATTGGGTTTCCGTTGCAGAGGTTGGTCTCCATGGCGTTGGCTGGAAAACTTCCAATGGTTCAGAGATTAGAGTAGATGTAGGCCGAGAGGATTTAGATCTCCAACTCAAAGAATGCCAAGTATCATTGCTTGCGGGTGTGATTGCTCGGAACTTGGACGGTGGGGACAAAGAAGATCTCCAGTCTACTTTCTGGAATGCACCCAGCGTAGTAGTTGGTGACTTGGACGTGGACCCTGGCAAGGACATGGGCAACTCGGACTCGGTGAAGTTGCTGGATGACCATCGGTTAGTCCGAGTCATAAAACCGCTGTTGGACGATTTGTTAGATCGACTCAATTCAGGAACAACACCAGCGCCGTTGTTGAAAAAAGTAGAGAAAGATGGGCCATGGTTCGTGGATATTGAGTTTTGGTTAGATGATAATGGTGTATAAGGATCAATCTCAAGTCCTTGGTTATTCAGAATGCGAAGCGCAACTCTGTTTGAGTTGAGTGAATTATTCGGGGCAATGTTCCAGGGTTTGGCGCATGATGAAGGGGAAATTTCAGGCGACGGAAGCAGTTTGGCCGAGGCATGATAATCCGGATTATAGCCCCGAATGAGCTCAAGCAGGTCCATCTCGGCATCGTTTTCGTCATCAACAACTCGGACTCCCTCGTCCAATGCTTTAAAGACGTACTCATCATTCCTGCGAGCTTCGGAGGCTTTTTGAGCTTGGACCACATTGTGAATGTGGGCCGCCGATATTCGCTGAGTAAAACTCACGAACGATTTGTAAATGGCATCGTGTAGTTGTCGGTTGGGATCGTAGTAGGGCTTATCGCTATTACGTGTATCGACAAGTGCTGCCCCTTGACAACAGAAAATGTCCTCAGGGAGGGTGGTTAGTAAAGGTTGGTGAGTCATCGTGGGTGGTGGTGGTGGTGAAATCTGTAAATGAGTCCTTTGAATTTGGCGGGCAATAATGATAGTGAGATGGGTAAAGGAAAAAAGGTAAGTAAATCAGTCAGCAAGCAACTGATTAAATAAAGGAATATTGACTAAATCTATCAAAGATCAAAAGATCGAGGATGTATTACTAACGAGAGTAAGTTCTTTTGATAATTGAGTCCCTTGTTGAAAATTTTGTTATGTTGAGGAGTTGGTGTTGAGGCCAAAGCCTGGGCATCCCAAGATCACTTTATAGAACGAGGAGCCATAGATACCGGAAGCCAGCTGTACGGCTGTGAATCATTGTTGAGATGGGATGAGATATTTGGTTTACGACTGAGCCACATCATTCACTTCTTATCTGAGGACTCGTGGTACTCGTGGTTGTTTTCTTTCTATTTTTCTTCCGTCGCGTGCGCTTGAATCAGGATTAGGTATCCCTTTATATATTCACTACGTTACCCTAGGTGGGGCTTGCGAGAATATGCCCTATATAATTATTTTGTGAATGAGTGTTGAATCGTTTGGAAGTATTTAATATGGAAGAGGTATTGAATGCGAAATGTAGCGTGGGAGAGGGGTCAAGTAGCTTCTTTTCTTGTGCAAATTGTATTTATTGTACTTGGAAGGAATAAAATCATATATCTTATTCCATTGTATGCGTTTGCTTGGGGAAATTCATGGTTTTCTGCATTTAGACAATTGGTTTTCTTTCCTCTCAAGTTTCCATATGGAGATTATTTCCAGCCTCAATAATCTCAGCCTGTCATGCTATAACTACTTTTCCATCTTATCGTGTTTTTGTTTTTGATATTTGTTGCATGATGAATTTTGCAGGTTGCCTCCCTCATGATATTGGTTGTTGTGTCCATCAATTGGCCAATTATCCACACACAAACTTTTCTATGCTTGTTGGTCAGTTCAAACACTCCAGCAAATAAATAAACAGTAGATTTTCCAAATTCCTCTCCATATGTTTCCAATCATAGCCAACAACTACACAAATTTGCGCAGAATTATCTCTCGCAATCAAGTCAACATTGAAAATGATACCAAATTGATCAGTTAGCGACTACCAGCGGAACATTTTCGCTTCTATCCGATCCCCCCTTCTTGATCACATGTTTTACTCGCTCCTTTCAGCCTCTTACAGCCCATTCACATCAAATAAAGATAGCGAATCATTCACTTCGAGAATTCTATCTTTGTATTGATACATCAACAATTCAGTTTACAGGGGTATGATACCAGTTCATGGGATGAAATTAGAGGGGGAAACCTTAAACTATAGTCTTTCAATTTGAGATGTATAATGAAAACTGACCAACGCCCCTCTTTATCTCTTGCTCCCTGCCCCTCACCCATCCACTTACTCCTCCTTAGACTCTAACTCCCCAACACCAAACTCTTATCCCGACCTCTCTATCATTCTTCCCCGCTTCTTCCTCTTTTATGACCCCTTCCCCATAGGAACACTCTTCTCATCCGGCCAAACTTCCCACTGAACCCCCTCCTAACATCCTTCCCCTTCCTCACCAATCCCTCCAAAATCTGCCTACTTTTCGCATTTCTTTCACTCGCACGCCCATAAATCCAATTTACACCAAATTCCTTCTTTACATAGCGAATTACCTCCCTAGCCGCCGCTTGAATGATATCTTTACCGCGATGGGAAGGCGCTAGGTAGTATCCTATCTCTACTATATTTTTGGTATTTGGAGGATTAGAGATGCCAGAGAGAGATAGTTCATTAGTTGAGTTGGTGTTGGTGGGTAAAGCGGAGAGGTTAACGCAGCCGATGAGTTCACCAGTTGGGCCTCCGTATCGGAAGATTTAGAGGGGGATGTTCTAGGAGTTTTGGAAGAGGAGGGTTTTGAGTTGGTGGGGAGTGGGGAGGGGAAGAAGTGTGGTTGTTTGGGATACTTGTGTGTTGGGCCAAAATGAGGAGTCGGAGAGTGTATAGCTGAGGTATGGGTGTGCTTGTTAATTGTGATTTACAGAAATTGTGGAGGGAGCTGAGGGTGGGGAAGGAAGGAAGGAAGGAAGAAAGAAAAGAACGGAGATATACGGTGTTGGGACAGCGATTAAATGGGGATTTATAATGTCAGAATTTAGAACCGCTTGCATCTCTTCAATGTCGTTGAGGTAGGACGAGAAGGTGGTTAACCAATACTGTGTGGAGTTGGTTTCCAATTCATTGGAAGTTGGATTTATGTTGGATTTATGTTGGATTTATGTGAAATTGGCAGAGCAGAGAACACCTACTTATGAATGGTCCTTTCTCGATAGGATCCATCAGGTCTTGTAACTTGTAATCTGCCATGATGTGTGTATATAAATTTCTTTTTGGAGGAGGGGGGGAATTGAATAAGGGTTTCACAAAAAAAGATTTCTTAGACTTTGTTGTCAAGGGAATAGATGTTAATTGTATAAACCTCGTTAGTAAAATACAGTGTGATATGATATTGAACCTTTTTATATTCTACATCTTTGATGACTCGAAATCAAATGTAGCTGAATCTTAATGAGTCACTAAGAAATCAAGCAGCCGCATAGACGTCCGGTATATACTTTGGGAAAGAAATGAAATTATACTAAATCGTCATAAACAATACTTATTAAAGGTATATGTGGGTGACTTGTACTGTATTATATCTCCTAAATGTGACACCTCTCGTATGCGGTAGTATAATGAGTGAAGAGCTGATCTGATCACGTTTATGTTTCTCGATCCAGATTCCGAAGTTCGCACTTTACAACAGTAATAGGGAACCATCAGTTTTGAAGAAAATATATTTTCAATTGTTCATCTACCATAATCACACATGTTCAAGATAAACTCATCTCATCTCATCACATCCAATATGTGTAACCTCAAAAGAGTAACGCCTTTAATACATTTCCCTTCATCCTTCGCTCTCCAGTTTCTCTCACCTCAACCTTTTGACTCCTACAAAGCTCCCTTGCCACCCGAATTATTACAAAATGGGTTGAGCACCATAAAAAAAATTGATACCAAATCCACGAAGGATGAAAAGTGAAAAACAGAAGATAAATAAAAGTGAGGTCATTCAATCATGTCTCTGTTCAAGAAGTATGATATCATCGACCCTTAAAACCATAAAAAAAGTGATATGCCTGAAAATAGAATATTACAAGAATCGAGCTCCATTTAGGGTCCTGGAATTCCCCCCATGAACCGGAAATCGTTATCGACAAGTCAGCCCTCCCATCTACCGCCGTGCCAATGCAAGAGCAAAAACGCCAATTCCCTAAGATGTTATTGAAAAACGAGGCATTCGAATTAGAAAGCGTCTTCATCGGTCCAGTTGGCTTCACTTCCGGACACAATACGAGTGCATTCCCGATCATTTCTAAGCACGTGGCCAGCACGTGTTAGATGAGGTGGATAGCTTTTTTGCTTCTTCACGGTACTGGTGCGGAATACCTGAGGAGGTTCCTCTTCTGGTGTGTAACGAGCTTGTCTCGCAGCTCGAACTCGAGCATAATAGTCGTCACCTCCTTCATCCTCGGGTTCGGTTTCTGAAACGTCGCCATATGTTTCCCAATTCTCTGATCCCGACCCAGCCGTTGTAGAACTAGATGTAGTGGAGAGCTGGCGACTGTTACTAGTTGGTGGAGTAGCCCCGTACGTGAGTGATTGGGCAAATTTCTCATTCTGCCGCATTGAAGATCTCAAATTATGGAATGATTGTGGTCTTTCGAAAGTTTCTTTTGGTGGTGGAACCTCGAATACATCTTCTGGGGAAACTGGTCGAACGCTACCGCTAGAAGCAAAGCTATCGTTACGGTGGTAGTATTGTGGGGTGGCAGCTGGCGGTGGTGGTTCGAAGAGTTCACGCATCTTAGGCGGTGGAGCTCTACTAGGTGGCGGACCCATTTTACCACGAATTGTGCTTGTAGCTTGCCTTGATTCTGGACGTGTTACTTCTGGACGTCGGCTAATATCGGGAGAATTGGGCTGGAAATTGAGACTGGATAGGGGTATGCGTCCGAGACCTCTAGTAGGTGATTTAAGTCCGAATGCTGACGCTGAGGAGACAGAGGCACTCGATTGGTTTCTTTTTAACGTTCCTCCAGTCGTGGGCGTCTTAGCACCGGATCTGCTCGGCGGTGCCCTAGGTACACTATTGGCACGACCGAGGGTTGCACTCTTGGTATTAGACCTAGGAGGGATGGGTCTTGCAGTGGCAGGAGGTGGACCCGCGGGTGTTTTAGAGCGTGGCCCAGGAGCAGGCTTGGCTTCAGATGCTTCTAGCTCATCAAGGTAACGTTCGCCATGAACCAAAAAAGGTCGTCCATATTCATCCTCCCAGTCCTCTAGGACCTTTCGTAATCTTGCTGCAATCTTTGGCAAATCCTTTGCTATTCTCTTTCTCATTTTCTCTTCTCTTAACAAACGCGTTGGATCACGTTTTTCACCCTTCTGACCACGCATCATAAGGCGACTTGCGTCTTGAGAAGAAGCTTGGAGATCATCTCTATCTTTGACAAGTGACCTGTGTTCATCAATGAGAGCCAAGGTGGGCGCGCGCTGTTCTTTGAGAGTTTGAAGACGCTCAATTTCCTGTTCGTGAGCTTCGAGTAGAGCATCACTGTAAACATCTGAGAATGCAGGGGTGAACTCGAGCATCTCTTCCTCGGAAAAGTATAGTCCGTCCCAAAGCTCTTGAAGTTTGTATCTAGCATCTTCAACGAAGAGATGAAGATTCTTTCTCTTAAGGTCATTCAATCGTGATAATTCATCTTCAAATTCGTTAATTTGGCGTATGCCACATCCGCGATTGTTGTTCAAGAATCGTCGCTTCTCTGGTTCCTCGATACCCAACTTCTGCCACAAAGCCTCCACCATCGCGCGAAGATCTCTTAGACGTTTTTCGCGTGCTTTCTTCTCATCTGACAACTTGTCTCGTTTGTTGCGTAATCTCGAAATATCGTCTTCATGAAGACCAAGCTGTTCTGGCGAATCTCGGTAATGTTTGACAATTGCTGCATCTGTCTGAGCTTGTGGTGTGCCCAATTCAGCCCATAATTGAATGATATGTTCCGCCAATGCCTTAACCATAGCGACACGGCGAGTATATTCTTCGTATACACGAGCAAATTCGTCATCGAGAGCGGTTACATATATCGAGGAGAGATCAAAGGTTGGAGGAATGCTTGAGTTTGGGTTTGTCGGGGGAAGCTCAATCTTAATGAAGGATGGCTCAAGATGAGATGAATACGACTCCAGAGCTTGCACAAGTTCTACATCATGTCAGTGTGGTTACTCATCGATTTTGGAGGAGTAGTAACGCACTTTTGACTTGTTCAAATCTTTCTCTGTGTAATTTTGATATTTGTAAGTGCTTTTCTTTTAATACTTGAAGGCATTGCACCAAAGGATAGGTTATTTTAAGATCGTCATCTTCTGGTTCGTATTCATGGTGATCTTTGTTGTCGTCAAGAGAAGTTTCCATCTGCTTGATAGTTGTAATGATTCGTTGCGCCTCTTCGGTGAGATCATTTTTCTCCGTCGCGACTAATCGTACTTGGTTATGCAGTGTCTCTGAGAGTGCAGCGAATAACTGATAGAGTTAGAGATAATTGTGCCACATATATCATAAGAATGGTTACATACCTCCGATTCTCGACTCTCACGCTCACGGGCTGGCACACCAATTTCGTCAAATAGGCCATGAAGTTGACCTATAATTGTTGAAACCTGCGAACTCAAGTAGCTAGTATCCATGATGAATACAAGCCAAACTTGCGCCGAGAACAAACAATAGGAATAATGTGGATTGTAAGGAAAAGGAGAGAAAGCCCTAATCGACAAAGGGGAAGAAAAGGCAACAAACAATGGGATTGTGGAGAAAATAGGTTAAGTGGAGGAGGAATTGAAGGTGGGTGGAGATAGACAATAGATTGATTTAGAGATTGATCCTTATTTGATCGCAACAGCGAAAGCGCTCTTCATACAAAGTATTCATCAATGAAATTTTGTTCTTCTGTACTTCTCTGTATGTACTTTTTGTACGTGTAACTTTTTTTTGCAATTGAATGGACAATGAACAATGAGCAATGAACAATGAACATTTGAATGGCTCTTGAATCTGATGGCGTAGTGTAAGAAGTAATAAGAAGCAGTGTATTCAAATGTAGTGTATTAGAAAGGGAGAGAGAGAATGAGAGAAAGTTATGAAGATCCACTTTGATGTAGAAGATCAAAAGATGATTCGCATATGAAGTTTTTGAGGAGCAGTGCGTATTTTAATTGTGTTTACGGAAGTACACAAAACCTTGCATTAGAAAAGTTGAGGCTGGTAATGGTTGCTAGGAGAGATTCCCGAATTAATACATTTTATTTTCTACGTATCTGATTGGTGAATTTTATTAAATTTTTATCAAAAGTAAATAAAGGATTGAAAGATTCAGAATGACTAAGCTAACCCCGCGCTAAGCATCAACCAAGCACCAAGCACCAAGCAAGCACCAAGCAAGCACCAAGCTTTCCAGGTACCTTGCAAGGCTACAAAACACCGGTACACTTTTGAGCTAAATCCACCCAGCCCATCTATTCTTATTCTATCCATGATAATAACTTCGTGATACCCCTCCCCCCTCATAAAAGTCGGCGATCACGATAAAGAATCTATTAGAGAAGTATCCACAACTTTTGAAATCAACCAACATAACTCTGCAGTGTTGGTATACACTACCTTACCAACGACTTCCTTCTGTCAATCCATAATGGATACCGCTTTCAAGACTTGGGGTAAGCTTCTATTTTCCTAATCAAATTCCTTCTAAATAGCAATCAAGCTCACCTTATCGATAACAGAGCTTGACAATAAGGTCCAACTTGTTGATCCCAATCGCGATGCCCTTTACGCCTACGATAAAGATGAACAAAAAACCCTTCAAGATCTCAAACCGTGGAAAACCAACCCCCATCATTTCAAGAATGTCCGAATATCAGCTGTTGCCCTTTTGAAAATGGTTATGCACGCCCGTTCAGGAGGTTCCATTGAAGTGATGGGTTTAATGCAAGGAAAGATCGCAGGCGATACTATTATCGTGACAGATGCATTTAGATTGCCCGTTGAAGGAACAGAAACTCGAGTTAATGCTCAGGATGAAGCAAACGAATACATGGTTGGATATCTGCAGGCATGCAGAGATCAAGGAAAGCTAGAGAATGCGGTAGGATGGTATCACAGTCATCCAGGCTACGGATGTTGGTTGAGCGGTATCGATGTCAGTACTCAAGTGACACAACAGACCTTCTCCGATCCTTTCCTCGCTGTTGTCATCGACCCAGACCGCACTATCTCTGCTGGAAAAGTCGAAATTGGTGCATTTAGAACTTATCCCGAAAACTACAAACCAGCAAATTCTGGGAACGACGATGGATATCAAACAATTCCCCTTGCGAAGGCTGAAGATTTTGGTGCTCATGCCAGTAAATATTATTCATTGGAGGTTTCCCATTTCAAAAGTTCATTAGATACACATTTACTGGAACTGTTATGGAATAAATATTGGGTTCAAACGCTCAGTCAAAGTCCTCTATTCACCAACCGTGAGTATAGCAGTAAGCAGATGCTAGATTTGAGTTCGAAGATTCGTCAGGCTGGATCAGGTATCATGCGCGCTGGGAAAGCACCTGCTGGGTCGCTGGCAAACAAGACGATGGATCAACAGTTAGAGAAGGTGGTCAGAGACAGCAGTAAAATTGCAAGCGAGGAGATGACAGGTTTAAAGGCTGGTGAAGTGAAGGCGCAACTTTTCAATGGCTTGGGTGAAGCACCAAAGGTTGAGGATACTCCGGCTACCAATGTTGCCCAATAATGTTCTGCGAACAATGGGCTAGGCTAGCTTTTATTGTTATTCTTCTATGAGATATTTAGTAGGCTCTAGCGAGCATAGCTTGGCGTATCGGTATGGCGTTTTAGGACGAAAATCTTACATAGTCTAGACTGGAGAGAATGAAGTTATGATACATGACACCAATATGACAGATCTTACAATGTTTATACATCTCATCGTCTCCAACACAATAAATATGCTCATGATTCAAGAGGTGGTGTTCCACTCTCCTTCAACTGCTTCTGCATAACCTCATGTGCAAGCCTCAACCTTCTCATTGTTTCATCCTTCCCTAAAACAACCATACTTTCCGCTCCATCCGGCCCATTTTTGCCAGCAAACATAGCCCATCTAATATACCCATGCACCATTTTTGTCCAATTTTTATTGGCGCGCGTCTGTTCTTCTGCAGTCCATGCTTTGTTTTTCGTGAGTTCGGCCATGTTTAACATGACTCCTTGCGAGACGATCAAATTTGCCATAGATTTGAGCTCGATAACGTTCCAGTTTTCCGGGGCAATGTTACCAAATTCGAGGAAGGAGGTGGAGAAATCGCTAGGACCGGTGGGATTGACGCCCTTGATATTATCGGAGAGTTTGGCAGAAAATACTATATCTTGGAGAACAGATCGGGTGGGAGCGGTGAAGAAATATGTGTTGCGATCCAAGAAGTCAGGGGGTAAAGTATATCGATCTGAGTCTAAAATGAGGAGTTTGGTTACGTAGTTCAACTTTGAGGCTTCGTCGTCATGGCAATTATAGAATGTATAGGTTTGGTCTTTCGAGTCGTTGATAAGCTTAAGGATAGGCTTTGCAGCCAATTCTACAAGATCTCTAGATGGATTCAGAGGCGTTTCGCTTGGTAGTAAGGAGGCGTATCTAGCGGCATGTTTCCTTTGCAGGTAATCGAGTTTTCCAAATGTTACCACAGAATCACTTTTCGTATATTTCATACTAGCCTAGAAAATAGTGAGCCACCTATACCAAGAAAACAAGGAACGACTTACATTTCTAATCAGTTCTTCTAAGCTCATTATGTCGACTTTCTCATTATGCGACCATCCCAGAAGAGCGGCAAAATTTGTTAGAGTTTCTGGAAAGTAGCCACGATCTCTGAATGACCCTATATCGATAGCACCATCTCTTTTACTAAGTTTCTTCCGCTGCTCATTCAGAAGTAGATTCACATGCGAGAAGCGAGGTGGTTCCCAGCCAAATGCTTGATACAGCAATACATGCTTATGAGTCGATGGTATCCATTCCTTTAAACTAGGTTAGCAACAACTCATTAATGAATAGTTAGAGGCGCATACTGAGCCACGAATTACATGTGTGATTTTCATTAGATGATCATCCACAACATTAGCAAGATGATAGGTCGGAAATCCATCTGATTTGATTAAAATTGGATCCTCGAATGTCGGTTCAGCATAGTGAAGGGTTTTCCTCTTAGGAATGGCCTGTTTGATGGTACCAAAGACATCATCGTGAAACGAAGGATATGCATCAGGTACTTTCAACCTGATCACGTGGGGTTTCCCTTTCTCAGCCCAATCATCGGATTGCTCTTTGGGTATGTGTGTACAGTTTCGATTATATGACGGAGGGAGACCGAGTCTGGCTTGATACTCGGATTGTATATGCAGCTCTTTCTTAGAACAAAAGCACCTATACCCTAATCCAACCTCAAGTAGTTTCTGACCATGTTCGTAATATAGCGGTATTCGTTCTGACTGATACTATGAGCATAGATTTGACGCAAGGAATACATTAACACACCTGCTTGTATGGACCATATGGACCCCCTACTCTCGGTCCTGTGAAGTCTTAGTATATTTGATTCAACGATAGACCATCATAAAATTACCTTCATCCCATTCGAGACCAGCCCATTCTAGATCTTTATAAACAATATCTTCCGCACCTTTAATCGTTCTATCCTTTTTCTCTCAGTATTCTTTCACTGCAAATATCATGGGATTGTTTACTGAATCAGTATCTTCAACTCGAAGGATGAATTGTCCACCGGAAGCCTTTGCAACGAGAAAATTGAAGAGTGCGGTCCTCAAAGAGCCCAGATGTAAATGACCAGTTGGTGATGGAGCAAAACGAGTTCTTACAGGCCCGGCGTTACGAAAGTCGTAAGATTCCCTTGAGGCTTTGTGAAGGTGAATATGATGTGTGCCAGAAGCAAGATGTCTCTTATAGGAAAGACAATTATTTATTTTCCATATCTCCTGCCTAGTCGACCTTGTCAATAACAAGGTAGATGGTTTCATCTCCAACTTCACTTTTCAGCGACAACAAAGAGATATTGCCAACATAAAACCTCAAGGCTCCCTATCGAATGTTACAGATGCATTCAGATCACTATATGGAAATAGCCCAAAAAAATCAAGATCTCAGCCACACTCACATCATCTAAAATTATGGCTCTGTAAGCCACTATATGGTCTGTGCTCTTAGTTTGTGTGGTTGGTAAGGCGCTAAGATATGAAAGATAAAATAATCTTCAATATCTTCAAAATTCCAGCTCTGTTACCTTCAGGCTTTTGAAATTCCATACTTCAATTCATTCTACCAAAATACTGTTTCGATTTACTACACAGTTCTTCATCGTTGGGTTTCTCTTTTTCTTTTGATAAAGATTTCGGAATTTATTGCATATTCAACTTCTAGCAGAGGAAAAAAGTAACTTAGCAACCAAAAAGTTCCCCGCGACAGTTTTTCGTCATGGCCTCCAACGGTGCCACAGAAGAAGTCGATCTCTATGGTAAGTGATAATCAGTTACCGCAAATATTCATTTCTAACTTAAATTATATAGCTATATTAGGGATTAGCAAAACGGCCACACAATCAGAGATCAAGAAGGCATATCATAAGGTAACACCCCGCTTCTAGCCTTGCAGGAGTTTTGTATTGATCTTGAATAGGCAGCATTACAGCATCATCCAGATAAGGCACCGGAAGATCAGAGGGAGGCTGCAGATGAAAAGTTCAAGGGTGTGAGCCAGGCATACGAGATTCTTTACGATGAAGAGAAACGGGAGATGTACGATACTCACGGAATGGCCGCCTTTGACGGAAGTCGACCAGGTATGGCAGGTGGAGTCGATTTAGATGACATCTTGGCTTCAATGTTCGGTATGGGAGGCATGGGTGGAGGAATGCCACCTGGATTCGGAGGTGGACCTGGAGGACCAAGGCGGCCACGAAGAGGACGAGACGAAGAGCAACAATACAAGGTCAAACTTGAAGAACTCTACAAGGGAAAAACTGTAAAGTTCACGAGCAAAAAGAACGTTATATGCACCCATTGCAAAGGTTCTGGAGGAAAGGAGAAGGCCAAGCCATCGTCGTGCGACAGATGTAAGGGTAATGGAGTCACTTTGGGTTTGAGAAGCGTTGGACCTGGACTTGTTACACAAGAGCGGGTAGTATGCGATACCTGCGCAGGAGCCGGTCAGATCTACAAGGAAAAAGACAAGTGCAAGAAGTGCAAGGGCAAGCGAACAACTTCCGAGAAAAAGCAGTTGGAGCTCTATATTCCGAGAGGCTCTAGACATGGAGAACGTATAGTACTCGAAGGAGAAGCCGACCAGGTTCCAGATCAAACACCTGGTGATATTGTCTTTAATATTGAGGAGGAAGATCACCCAATCTTCCAGCGCGCCGGAGATGATCTTTCCGCTGAACTTAATATTACTTTGGCTGAGGCACTCACGGGGTTCTCAAAAGTGGTTTTGACACATCTCGATGGCCGTGGTATTCATGTAGATCACCCTCAAGGAAAGGTTTTAAAACCGGGCCAAGTATTGAAAATTGCTGGAGAGGGTATGCCTCTAAAGAGAAGCGATATAAAAGGTGACTTGTACTTGATCGTCAGAATTGAGTTCCCAGAAAATGGTTGGACCGAGGACGAAGCTGTATTTGATAGCCTCAAAAAGATGCTGCCTAAAGCTGCTCCAGGAATTGAAGCGACCGAAATTGACGAGGTGGAGTACGAGTCAGATGCTGACATTGAAGACGTGAGTACTATTCTGTGGAGTTATTACATTTGTTTCGATGCTAATGCATTGTTTAGTTCGGCGCCAACTCTGGAGATCCACGGGGCGGGGGTGAGTGGGAGGATGATGATGATGAGGAGGAAGAGGAAGGAGGAGCACAGTGTGCTCAGCAATAAGGAGATTGGGCATAGACCGGAGTTAAGCGTCTTCGTTCTGATTTGGAAATGGGTGGCACATTTTGTGGTCTGGGGTTATCTATGACATAGAGCGGTATTTGACAGTCACTATGATTGTCAAATGAAAGGTTCAAGACATCGGCTTCTTGAAGTTGCACTCTCAGTGTATAATATCATATAAATATCGATCCCGTTTCTCATCCTAATAATATACAGTAGATCTGGAATTAAAAATGACGATCTTTATGAACCACAATTGAAAGCACACGCATTGACACGTGACAGTGGACGAACTACGCTAATTTTGCAAGCCCTAAGATTGTTGCCTCAGGATAATACACCCACAGAAAATTAAGCGATGATTTTAAACAACCAAAAAAGATTTTGAAGTTCAATCGGCTCAACCAACGACAACTAACGACAACCCGACGGCAAGGTACGTTGCATTGTCGCCAGCAATTACGATATCACAATCATCTCGATCTCAATACTGACATTTGTTAAGATGGTTTCCGCTAAGAAGCACGTTCCTATCGTCAAGAAGCGTATGTCTATTCCCCATCTCGATCCTCGATATTACCCTCTCTAAACGACTTGTATCAATTGGAATTCGAATACTGTTGGAATTGGCGGACGGCATGGAATTCGAGGATTTATAGAATGACTGATTGACGATTGTTGTTACAGGCACCAAGCGTTTCCACAGACATCAATCTGATACCTACAAATGTGTTGACCCAAGCTGGAGAAAGCCTAAGGGTATCGATAACCGTGTCCGAAGACGGTTCAAGGGACAAATGGTTATGCCATCGGTATGTGGGAACTGGGAAATGGTGGTCGGAATGGTTTTGGAAGCCAATATAAATATATATTGGATTGCTAGGCTGTTTTTGATCGACCATACAATAGCGTTCGATTGAACACTGGCTGATGAGGATATAGATTGGTTTCGGTTCCAACAAGAAAACCCGCCACATGATGCCATCAGGCCACAAAGCCTTCTTGGTTAACAACACCCGCGACGTTGATCTCCTCCTTATGCACAACAAGACCTACGCCGCAGAGTATGTTTGGAGCGAAGTAGAACAGTGAGAAGAGTATAAACTAACCAAAAACCCTTAGGATTTCACACGCCGTTTCATCGAGAAAGAGAGTTGAGATTGTTGCACGCGCAAAGGAACTCGGAGTTAAGGTTACGAACGCAAAGGCAAGACTTACGACCGAGGTTTAAGTGGATGGGTTTTGTTTGGGCAGTTGCATGGGATAGGAATGTGTTTTCAAGAGCGCACAAGCTTCGCAGAATTGTAGCAGGAAGCTCTTTGATAAATGAAATCCTCAAAGCAAACATCTGGCCCAATATCTGGCGTGGCTTCCGTGCTAAATTTCAATTGTTTGCTGTTCTACGACTTCTCATTCAGATCGAAGAAAATCGCTTGTCCATGGACTTTTTATGCTTGAAGGATCTCGGTGTGTGGGAAGCGATGAGAAAATCTTGTGAACAATTTCAAGCCATCCATCTACCACTTGCCAAGTTTGTGATTCTCTACTCGGCGTTTCTCCATCTCAAATCGCACAAGGCCATTCGATTTTCTTCTCATACCAGCCACTCTTATTCCTGAGCTCTCTTTTGTTCACATCCTCTCTCTACTCTATACACACAGATCGCTCCAATTGGATTATCCAAGCTAAAAGTTTACTATCCATCTCTTGCCCTTAAATTTGACCTCTTCTTTTTATTCCGCACGTGCTACGTAGGTATAATTTTAGTATTGATCCATGCTTGATCAAACTTGCCTATTGCATACCTCCCCCTTTTCTGAACTAGTATGCATCCAGTAAGTACCAAATTAAAACTTTCTTTCTTTATCTACAATAAGTAAAACTTTTATACCTATAGCTAGGCAAGTAGGTATACTAGCAACGTCATACAATGCCGAGCTCGGGTTGATTCTCCCGGGGGACGGCCCGAACTTCTGGTTTGTTATCCGAGGTGGTAAGTGATATCTATATCAAGCTTTACAATTTCGAATGTAAGACTATAATATCCTTTCGTTTGCTATAATACTATATATTCGCAGACCATCGCTAACCCCTTCTTTCCTTCCTTCCTCCAATGCATTCCAACTGGGTGGGTATTAAACACCACTAGCGAATCGAAATTTCCTAACTTAGTGTGGTTCTTAGTTCCAAACTTGAAGTCTGGGGAATAAGGCTCCATGCTATGGCTAATTTTCTGGTACAAAACAGAAAGTGTTGGTAATATTGATGATGTTCAGATACTTGTGGTGTGCTTTGCATTCGCATCGTCCGTCACATATACCTAATTCCTTGCCGGTGCTGTGTCGTGTGAGGGTTCATCGATAGTATCATACATCTCTACTTTTACTTCAATGGAATGGGTACTCATGTAGTCTCCGTTCCATGTATAATAGACACATACATCAATTGATTTAGGCCATCACAGTCACGTTACAATACTTACTATGCTATAGTATGATGAAATATGTGCTCCATGCTAAATTAGACTCCTTCTATGGCACTATATCACTTACTCTTTCACATATCCAACCTAATAGAGTTAGCTCGAATTAGTGCATCATTGATTTACACCTTTGTGCTAGTAAGCGCAGATGATGCCAAGAGAGTGCTGGCTGCCAATACATGATACCCATTTATCATCCATCTAGCATCGTGGAGAGGAACATATGTGAGATTCGTCGAGCTCATTGATGCCAGAAGAACCTTACTTCCATTGAAATATAGATTTCTATTTTGCATATATAACTGGTCGACAGTAGTAATCTAGATAGTTGTATGGAGCTAGTCGACAAGCTCCTTAGATTATTTCGTCATCGATGAACTCCGCACACTTGTTCACAATGTACTATACACTACTAGAGTTTGAGTGTTTTAGACCATTTCCTTAGTCGCTACCACTCTTTAGATACTTTTTCTCGCACGTAAGATATTCTTCTGCTCATATTTCTCTTCTTGATCAGCTCAGTTCACTCATCTACTTTCGTTTCGAGACTTTTGCTTCAATACCTTCGTTATAACATATCTCAATTCATATAATATTTAATTGTCTACCTTTCCAAGGTATTCTTTACTCTGTATAATCTTTTAATATCTACCACCTCTACTATTCCTTACTACAAAGATCTTACCTTACTTAATATGAAGCCCAATCTTTACCTCGCGGCGCGCAAATTAGTCCACCCATGGGAGTATGTTCCCCCCAAGAGACAGGAAAAGATACTTACCGTTCGCGCCAATCCCGTTCCTGGAATCTACGGTATGTATGGTGGTGCTACTTACCTCGTTGCAGTCAGACAAGTTGCAGGTCAAAAAGATACCGAGCGCATTTTCAATCCATATGACGCATACACTACTCTCAGCAACACCAAGCGCTCTCCAGCTTGTAGACATCTCGAAACAATAATAGCAAACGGAGAATTTGATGCGCGAAGCCACCCTACTAAACTTACCAGATGCAAAGGCCTCTCTGTCTGCGATCTTGGTGGCTACAAATACCTCCGTCGGCCACTCAAAGTCGAATATAACAACATCCTTCGACGATGGATGTTCAGTAATGAGATGGAATACCGACATGTCAAGATCAAAATGCTTGAAGATCATTCCACAAAACCTCGAACGGCTCACTTCTTCACCACCGACGATTGCGACGTTTTTAGCTTTCTCTGACATGTCAATAAGCACGGAAAAACCGAAATCCTCTAGAACCATAAGGGGATGTATGAGCGATTTTGGTGTTGGGCCCCAGAAGAAAATTACCAATTGAGGCTCATGACGAAGCGCGAAGATGAAAAGAAGAGGGAAGAATTGGCACGTAGGAAGGTGGAAGTGATTATTTCATGAAAGTTGTTAGATGCGTACAGGGGACTCACAGGCTTTAGAGTACTCCCAATGCTCAATACCACACATTTTGTACATAATCATCTAGATATATAATGTCTAAACTTGGATTTAATCTTCATAATTTCTATTTAATGGATTCATACTGACTTTTGATATTGAAAGAACATCTTTCCTCCTTCACGTGATACAGAATTAATCAATAGTACTTAATACTCTTAGATCAAAGTACGTAGAGGCTTCATTTGAATTGCCCCGGTGTCCAAGTAATTATTGAATTATCCACTTTGCCTAACACTGCTGTAAGTAGCCATTAGATGAAATCATACTTAGATCCGAAGTAATAGAGCAGGCTGTTCCACGAAGAGCCTTAAGTATGTCTAAACGCCTGGGGTCTATATGATTTTTCAATCAGTTTGTTGTAAATGTCTGTATAAGATACAGATAATCAAATAGTTCTGAAGTGACTTAGTTGTAAATGTCTAGATAAAATATAGACATTTGTAATATGTGTATATGTGTATGGTGATTGTACATCAACTGAACGGACATTCAGACTCACATCGTTTCCTATATTCAGACGAACTTATCTAAATATAACATCCACTAGACGCTCTTCTATGGCAGTTTCCACAATTTTTGTTTGAGGGCTCGCCAGAATTTTAGGGGCTCTTAAACAATACGATACAACAGATGAACTCCTGTTTGAAGTATGTGTTGGAGATGAACATTGAAGGAGTAGGATTCATAAGTACTGTACAACATACATAATACCAACATAATATCTCTGAAACGATCAACATGTTATAATTGTGAAGGCATTTCGTGAACTCACTTGAGCAATATGACATCTGTACTCATTGCGTAATCATTGAAGTTAAAATATACTTGGAACCCCCCTGGATAGTTTGACTTGACTAGACTTGACACTTATAAGTCCGAGACCAAGCATCTTTTCATCCCTCTTTTCTCATGCTTTCATTCAACTTATCTATACTTTTATGTTCAAGTCTCAGCATAAAATCAATGTGAAGGAATTTCATGTTTTGTGGCTTCAATGTATTGAGCTTGAAATAGAGATGAAAAAGTTATTAGGTTTTGTTTGTCGGTAAGAACAGGGATGAAGGAATGCCGTTGACATGGTTACTTGAAAGGGATCTTGTCTGCCCTGCGCCTTACTGATATTACTTAAGACTTAAGTAACTTGCCTTGCTTGCTGAAATTCACTTTCACTATGCAGTTGATGGAAAGGGAGATCATAAAGACCCCTCGTATCGATTCGTTATCAAGTCAAGTGGTCTTACCTCCTCTCAAGAAATTTTGTTCGTTGTTTTTTTGTTAAGGTTAAGGTCACAATTCAGGTCACCAATTCTACACATGTTACAAAGCATTTGTCTTGAAATATAAGCAGGACTCGATTCACCAATACCAAATACATTGTCTCATGATCTCAACACCGGACGAACTCATGTCTACAACAATAACACTTGCGATGTCGCAGACGCCAGGAATGGAAGGTTCTTGTCCGAATTGCGGAAATTCAATACAAAATCATTCGGAGATCACATTAGATGCGCAGAAACAAATTGAGGAATTACAAGCTCAAGTAAAGTTGTTGACGGAGAAAGCGACTGCAGCAGGTAGATTCTTACACATCAAACACTCAATTACCAGAGACTCACAAGACGTTATATAGTTGATAAATGGGCGGATTATGAGGACGAAATCGAGCAACTTAAGAAGGCGCAATCACATTTAAGTACCGATCCCCCGCGCGCGACAACACCAACACAAGAGAGGACCACCCCCGAGCAAACTGGTGGCAGTCCAGGTCGCTTCTCATATTTACCTGTTCAAAACCGACTTTCATCCCTTCTATCTCGAAAATCAACCCCAAATCTGCAAGCTCCCCCTACACCGAAAACTCCTTCGACAACAGAATTGGTAGCAGCTCTGACAAGGGAACAATCTTTACGACAGGCAGCCGAAGGGAAGCTTAGTGAAGCAAGTGGGGAGCTGGAAGAGTTGAGTGCTCAGCTATTTATGCAGGCAAATGAGATGGTGGCCACGGAGAGAAAGGCAAGAGCAAAACTCGAAGAGCGAGTTGAAGTCCTGGAAAGAAGGGATGGGGAAAAGAGAAAGCGGCTGGAGAGGCTTGAAGGCGCGGTACAGAGAATTGAAAGAGTGCGGGGCCTCCTGTCACTGGAACGATGATAAATGCGATCATGGCAACCCGATTCCTACAACCCATTTGGAGACCCGACAACGTGGAGCTCGGATTATCAACAGAGGTTTAATCAAATACGTGAGCATACGACAAAAAGTCGCAATATTCAGGCAGAAGAAGAGGTCGTATAAAGCACAACCTGTTACATCTAACTCTCTAACATCAATAAGAAAGATGCCTCTCTTCCATCATCCGCAACCTGCGGGCTTCCGATATACAGCATCACGGACCCAACCACGATCACTCTCGAATCGTCTCCCCACAGCGAGATTCCGCGACGTCTACAGACCAGCCTATCTACCCGCCGCTTCGGAAATGGAGATATTTATAACAGAGCTATGGAAGGATTTTCTTCTGGAGCCTACTCCTTACCTGGTCATATCCGCTATGCTCTACTTGGGCATATTTATGATTTTCGTGCAGTATTATTCTACTATGTGGAATATTGCTTATTTGTTTTTTCAACTTATACCATGGGATGACGACTTTGGTGCTCCAGGATATCAATTTTGATTTTACGATGGGTGCATATGTTTATGGCGCGGAGCTTTGCTAGAAATGATACCCTGCTTGTCTATGTATTTGTTCTAGACTTTTATACCCCAGTGGAGGTTGTTTTATTTTATCTCACCATTAATAACCAGAAACATATGTTTAAAGTAAAACCATAAAACGTGGTGACATGGTATCCATTTTGCGTAAACTAAATAAACCCGTCGCTAAAACAATGCCAGCTTTCATATCAATCAAACCACGCCGAAACATAGATAGATCCTCTCCAATACCTCTCCTTATTTCCCAATAGTCAAAAACAACCTATCTCCCACATCTCCCAAGCCCGGCTTAATCATACCCTTGTCAGTGATGCTCTCATCAACACCCGCACACCAAATCTCGGTTCCCTCAGGCCACTCTCCAGCCGCCTTTTGCAAACCCGGTAACGCAGCCAAAACACTCATCACAATGATTTTCTTAACACCCCATTCCTTCAATGTTTGAATAGCAGCTGCACATGTACCTCCTGTAGCAATGACCGGATCGAGTAAGATAGCTAGCTCGGAAGCGGAGGAATTCGGTGCGTTGGAGGGTGTGTTGGCGGCGGGGCGGTGGTAGGGAAGATTGTTGTAGTATTCGACGGGTTCGAGGGTGGTTGGTTCGCGGAAGAGGCCAAGGTGGTGGATTGGCTGCGGGGTGGGTAGGATGGTTTGGATGGCATCGAGCATGCCGAGGCCGGAGCGGAGGATGGGGATTATGGAGATGCTGTGGGGGGTGATGGTTGTGGTCGTGTATTCATAGCCTAGGTGAGTTTTATCCTGTTTGGCAGTTAGATTAGATTTTCAAAAGGGAGAAAAAGAGGGGGAGGAAGGAAACACGTACGGAGGGTCCTTTGGAGACGGTGAGACCGGCGGCGGTGGCTTCACATCCTATTATTAGGGAGATTTCATGAATGAGAGCTTTAGTTTCACGGGTGTTGGTGCTGCTTGATCGCAATTGAGAGAGTTTGGCTTGAAGGCATGGGTGAGTGGAAACATGAACGTTGGATGGGAGAGTCATCTTTGAGGTAGGTATGTATCAGAGGAAAGAGACACAGATAAGATAGAAGGGAATAGATAAATGTAGGAAGACAAGTTAGTTCTTATGATTCTCCTTTCTTTGTTGTTTTGTAATATTCAAAAGTGGATGATTGTACTCTTTTCAATTCAAATATTTATCGTGCGTGTGCCCTTTGTATGCGGTGTGTTGTATCTATGGTTATATGTACCTTAAGTACTTACTACCCATAGATAAAGAAACCGAAACCCAACCCAACCCCCCAAGCAGCCGAACGAACCCACTTTCTTATCTGATCGCCTTATCAGGAACGTGCTGAGTACCTGGAGAATGTATTTTATGATTTTACTTTTTAAAAAAAAACGGGCACTACTCTACTCAAGTACTTTTTCCAAGGTTATGAATCATAATTTCCGGAGCCATGAAGCGCGCGAGCGAATACTAAAAAATTTTAATTCAATGGACTTGAACTGGCATTGATGAAAATTCAAACAAACCATTGATGATAGCATCGTCGGGTACCACCGAAAGGGGTACAATTCCGATGAGCGAGGAACCACCTGCGAATAGTAACCTCAAGCTTGACGATGATACTGCACCAGTACAAAAGGGAGATGGGATTCAATCACAACAGATAGACTCCTTACAAAACAGTCGAATGGCGCAGAGCAAAAATCGACCACGATCGAATCAGCAGGAAAGCGAATATGATATCCCAGATAATTACGCAAACCTAGATGAACTTGCCACACCGTCGCCTGTCGAGAATCCTCGAGAAGGGCCCTTATATCAACATGAATCGCTAGAGGAGGCGAGGAGCAAAGAGCGGGAATATGAAAGAAATAAGCAAGAACAGGAAGCTAAACGTGGAGGCAAACCTGCCGAAGAAGAAGAGGTTCGAAAACACGAAGTTTCAACCCATGCAACGCAGTTATATACTATATCATATTTAATCATATTTTCGATACTTGGCACACTTGCTCGACTAGGTCTACAGGCTCTCACTTTCTATCCCGGTGCTCCAGTTGCGTTTAGTGTGTTATGGGCGAATTTCGGTGGAAGTTTGTTGATGGGATTCTTGAGCGAAGATCGAATGTTATTTAGGGAGGAATGGGGAACTCCGACGTATGATCAGAAGCTCCGAAAATGGAAAGCCCAACCTAAGGATGAAGAGAGTGGCTCGGGATCGGAGCAGACTTCTGATTTACAGGCTGCCAAGAAAGCTCATGCCGCGACGAAGAAGACTATTCCGTTGTATATTGGTCTTGCAACGGGTTTCTGCGGCAGTTTTACATCTTTTTCGTCTTTTATTCGTGATGTTTTTCTCGCGCTATCAAACGATTTACCTACGCCGCTAAACCACCCACAAGATTATAGTCCAGTTCAAGCATCTACTACGTCTACAGTGAGTCGCAATGGTGGGTACTCATTTATGGCTCTCCTGGCTGTCATCATCACTACAGTGTCTCTGTGTATGGCAGCATTGTTCTTCGGTGCTCACCTTGCCATATTGCTCGAACCCTATACTCCTAGTTTCCCGTTCAAAATATGTCGCAAATATCTCGATCGTCTAGCGGTTCTCTTGGCATTTGGTTGCTGGATTGGAGCCATCTTCTTGGCTATTTTCCCACCAGATAGGAATGATTCGCCTCCTGAAATATGGAGAGGTCGGACCGTTTTTGCCCTTGTGTTTGCACCAATTGGTTGTCTAACACGCTTCTACGCGTCTATATATCTCAATGGAAAGATACCTTCGTTTCCATTAGGTACGTTCGTCGTTAATATGTTTGGAACTGCGATTCTGGGGATGGCATACGATTTACAACATGTGCCGTTAGGTGGGGTAGTAGGATGTCAGGTTTTACAGGGAATTGAAGATGGATTATGTGGTTGTTTGACGACGGTCAGTACTTGGGTTAGTGAGTTAAGTACATTGAGGAGGAGGAATTCCTATAGGTATGGGCTTGCGAGCGTGGTTGGTGGGCTATGCTTGTTGATTGTTATTATGGGGAGTATGAGATGGACAGATGGATTTGGCAAATTGTTATGTACGAAATAAGATGCGGAATAATATGCGGAAGATTTAGACTGCAACCTGCCACCGGATGAGGCTTTTGATATGTGTGTGTGTGTGTGTGCTGAAAAAGATGGTGGTGGTACGACGGATAACTCACAATATCAACAGTGCCGAAACTACCTACTTTAGCAAACAACCACATGCTACCATACGAGTCGTGTAGCATTATTTTATACATCAAAATGGTCAAAATGGTACAATTAAACAGTTCGCTTTTGTACCTCCCTCTTATGGACCTTGTGGGGTTCAAGCTAAACTTCAAGAAGCAGCTGGGAAACAATACCCCTGAATGAGTCCGAGCTATAACCCCGCACTGATTCCAACAATCTCTTCAAATGTTATATTCTCATGTTACCTTCCATTGGAGTTTCCATCCGGAAAAGTTAATACGACCCAATTCAATTAGATACCAAGACAAATCGTTTTATATCCATGGGTATATTATTAAATCGTTGCATATGCAAATGTAAATGCAAATGCACAAGGAACAGTGCAGAATCTCACCTTGTACTAGGTACAGCTGTACCCTCTCACACTTCAACGTTGTATCTATGGATTGATACACTCAGAGATATCGGGCATGGCTTCAGGTACACCGACAATCCTTCGGGACAATATTAATCCTCACTTACTCTTTGGTCCTTTGCATATCAAAAGCTTATCACTTGGCCTGTGAGAAAAATCAGAGATCTACAAATGTAGCATTCATGTCCTTGGGTTGAGATCCACGGAATGAATGCATGGTTTCCAGAAACGGTAGGTGATACCTGTGAACTCGTACATACGGTTGTATCTCGTCCTAAGGAAAAATAGATCAGTAAGTAAATAAATACATGTGAGCATCTCATGAGATGGGAATTTCTCCCACTCTTCTTTCTGCCACCTTTTCACCTTCCTTTTCTCCATATCTCCCTTCTTATTACCTTATCAGGTAGTTGTCTCTCCATCCTCCCACCAGATTAATCTCTTTCAACATCTTGGTGTTCACCATGAAGTTGTCAGTTGTTTCTGCGTTGTCTTTGCTGCTCGCAACAGCGACAGTGGATGCCAAACATCCATTCTTAAATCGTGGGAGATTGGTTCCTCCAGTTGATGCAGAAGAGGGTTTACCCATTTCTACTCTGTTGGCAACTGTTAGCACTGCTGGCCATTCGACTTTTACTCAGATTCTAGACCATGACAACCCATCTGCTGGAACTTTCTCGCAGAGATTCTGGTGGAATTCGGAGTTTTGGGGTGGACCTGGGTCACCTGTATGTTATTTCAATTATAATTAAGTTGTTGAGTGTGAGCTGATGTTTTCAGATCGTTTTCTTTACTCCTGGTGAAATTGCCGCAGATCCTTATGGTTCATATTTGACCAATGCTACCATTACTGGTCGTTATGCCCAGGAAATTAAGGGTGCAGTTGTAATAGTTGAACGTATGCTCCACTTCATCTTCTCTGGATGCAAATGGGTTACTAAAGATATTCTGTAGATCGTTTCTGGGGTCAATCGTCTCCATATGACAATTTAACGACCACCAACTTACAATTCCTCACCCTTAAACAATCTATCGCCGACTTTGTTTACTTTGCAAAGAAAGTTGCTCTTCCTTTCGACACAAACCACAGCAGTAATGCAGCAAATGCTCCTTGGATTTACTCAGGTGGTAGCTATAGTGTAAGATGTTCTCAGGTGAATC
Organism: Scleromitrula shiraiana; assembly: GCA_028455995.1. Lineage (NCBI taxonomy): Eukaryota > Fungi > Ascomycota > Leotiomycetes > Helotiales > Sclerotiniaceae > Scleromitrula > Scleromitrula shiraiana. The sequence goes on from JABELC010000009.1 coordinate 989,823, forward strand.
AGTCGAATTACATGGCATGGGCTAATATTTGTTAACAGGGTGCACTCGCTGCTTGGACTGAGTCGACATCCCCTGGCACATTCGTAAGTTGTGGGATCTTATTCTAAGCACTTTCTAGGGTGCCAACAAAAAGACTATCAATGCTAACTTGAAAATTATAGTGGGCATACCACTCATCTAGTGCTCCAGTTCAAGCAATTGACGATTATGTGAGTATACCCGAAATTCACCTCTTTCTTCCCCACAGCTCGAGCTGGATACATTCACCTGAAACTCTCGATATTCCTCAAGACAATACTAACATACATCAACAGTGGCAATACTTCTATCCCGTTCAAGATGGCATGCCAAAGAACTGCAGCAAAGATGTTTCCCGAGTTATCGACTACATGGACAACGTCTTGCTCCATGGAAGTGCAAACGCAAAGACCGCATTGAAGACAATGTTCGGGTTGGAATCGGTTGAACATGATGACGATTTCATGTCGTAAGTCCAATGTTGAATTGGTAAATGGATTAGATTTTGACTAAAATTCATTCAGTGTGCTCGAAAATGGACCATGGCTCTGGCAGTCTAACACTTTCTATACACAATATTCTGACTTCTTCCAATTCTGTGACGCCATCGAGGTCAGTCATAGTATCTCCTCAGTATACACTTTTAATACTAATATGGAAATAGAACGTCACAGCTGGAGCTGCTGTCACTCCTGGTCCAGATGGCGTTGGTCTTGAAACGGCATTGCAAGGATATGCTAGCTGGGTCAAGTCTTACATTCCCGGATGTAAGTTATTTTATGTATCACATTAGAATGACTCTAACCTAATGACTTTTAGATTGTCAAAGTCTCGGATACGAAGATGAGAACGACTTATCATGCTTGAACACTTACGACTTCAACAACAAAGTTTTCAGAGATTACACTGTCGGAAACTCAGTTGATAGACAATGGAACTGGATGCTTTGCAATGAGCCTTTTAGCTACTGGCAAGAGTATGTATTTCAGCCTAAGGAGTTTTTACACAGCTAACAACAGTTGCAGTGGAGCACCAAAGAACCGACCTTCGATTGTTTCTAGACTTATCAATGCAAACTACTGGCAAAGACAATGCGATCTCTTCTTCCCAAGAGAGGGCAAATACACCTATGGCAGTGCTAAAGGCGCTACCGTGAACAGAGTCAATAAATACACAGATGGGTGGTTCTTGGAGGATACCACACGTCTCATCTGGACAAATGGGTATGTTCATCAATTGCCTTGTAGGGAAACATCTTTACTAATCAGACGACCCAAACAGCCAATACGACCCATGGAGAACCTCAGGCGTGAGTTCCCAATTCCGCCCCGGCGGCGAACTCAAATCAACCGCCCAACACCCCGTCCAAGTCATCCCAGGCGGTTTCCACTGCACCGATTTGATATTGAAGAATGGAGCTGTTAATGCGGGCGTGCAGTTGGTTATTGATAATGAGGTGAAGCAGATTGCGGAGTGGACGGCCGAATATTATAATCGTACTTCTGATCATGAATCGTATGGTTCGGGGTATAGATCTAGGAAGAGGGGATATTAGATGGGGAGGAAGGAAGATTACTTGAACTGGCTGTTTATTTTAGCTGTGCAAAAGTTTTGCTAGGTAGAAGTATATATGGGATATGGGATATGGGATATGAAATAGGAAATAATTTGATTGTTAAAGTGGATTGATTCTGTTACATGCGTGTGTTTATAAGTGACAGGACTTGTTCAATGGGTTTACGGTAAGTTTACAGCTAGAGAATCTACATGCAAAAGAGAAAGAAGATCGATTTCGTAGGATGGATATCTCATGGAAGTCTAATAATAAATGACATAAGATCAATACCCTTTTCTAAGATAATCAAATGTTTTCGCTAGTAAATACAGATATCGTCATCTAATTCATCTGTGATACCAATTCTAGACAATAATATGAGCAATTTGGTAAAGAACTACAGTAGTCGGTTGATGTTTGAGCCTAGCCATATATACATAATCAATTGAATGGCTGGCTGGCTGCTAATGGTGGATATACTTGTGGCTTATGGATTATACGTAGAGTATGATAATTTACTACATGCGCCTTGACATTCCTCGGTAGTTATGGATCGTTTTGTAGAGAATCAATGTTTTGATCCTGAGGGTTTGGTGAGAGGTTTGAGGTGAGAGGATGGGGATGTGGATTGGGATGTTAGTAGAGCGAATCGATGGGCCTGGTCGGGAAGATATGTTTTAAGTATTTTATGTTAGAGGGGATGATGATCTATGGAATAAGTTTATGTTAGATGATCTGATATATTTTACACTAGATAATCTATGAAACCGTGTTATACTAGATAATCCAGTATCTCGAAGAGTGGATAGTCAAATTTTGGATTGTTCGTGAGGATATATATCAATAGATATTGAAGAAGGGGAAGTGGGAGAGGAGAAACAGAGGATAGAAAGTATAATTTTATAGTTGGTAGGTAGGTGGTGAGGAGGTAGTTAGTATGCTTGATACAACTAGACACCACTGCATGCATTGGGTATAATTGGATTCAAATACTAATGGCAGAGATGCATGGTCACAACTTACATGAAGGTTTTTATACAAAATAAGCATGGTTCATGCAAGCGTATAGACTAGACTATCAACAATGAAATAATTATTGTAGTTTGGCTTCGTTTGTGTTGATTCAATTGAAAAATTAGAGACAAGAATAAGAATGGTAACAAGTGATATATATTATCTGTATCTATATTTTTCACTTTCGTCCCATTTCCATTCCTATCCCCCCTTTCTTTCGCTCTTGAAACCCCCCACGCCCCTTCTCAACTCCACCCTCCTAATACAACCTGAGTATAAACTCCAACCCGACTCCGACTCCAAAAAAGAGAAACAAATGAAACAAGCAGATAAAAAAGTTAGGTATTGGATTAGCATTTGCATCATAAAAGTCGTGGTACGTCGTTAATTAGGACTTGATAAAGTCCCTTTCTGCTCACTCTCCCAAGGTTCTCTCCTCCCAGCCAGTTTCTATATACTACTCTGACCCAGCCATATCAGAGAATTTCCTTTCACTCACTTCCAATTCCAAAATGTATCATTAACTCCTACCTCCCAGCAACCGCCGGCGCACTCCCGACGCCGACACCAACTCCCTTCCCCTCTTTTAAGCCCACGTTCCTCCTAGCCAGCAGACTCTTAAAAGCCCCCAAACACCTATCTAACTCTGCTTCTCCTCTCGCACAGAACTTATAACTCCTTTCCTCCATAATAATTTGTAAACAGTGGCTCTTGGTCCTACTTAAAGGATCAATCTCCACCGTATTAATAACCCCATCAAATGGTAATATGCGCACTGGAGAATATTCAGAATCGTTTTTGTAGACTGAGACTTTGGTTTGGCGCAATACAACCCAAACGTCTTTCCATTGACGAATACCGTTCTTCGTTCGTAGATACTGAAGATATCCTTGCCATATTACGCGCTCGGGATCTTGTTCCAGTGGAGCGCTTATGCTCATTTGGGATGTGTTGCGTGCAGACATGATGGGACGGAGTGGGACTGATCCCATTGGGGGTTTGACCTCGAGTGATGATGAAGCTCCTGGTATTCGGGATAAATCTGTATCTGAAAGCTCGGCATCGGAAACCAATTCGTTACCGGAATATTCAATGGTGTTTGATTGACGCCTTCCTCCAGGGCCAAATACTGGGGATGTAAAATTGTGTTTCTGACTGCTACCGCGAGGAAGATCGGTGGGCTCAGGAGAACTGGATCCGAGTCGTTCTTCTTGGAGCTGTTGAGCTTTCATCGATAGGTCGAATCCGGTGTAAGAGCTAGTTATATTACCACCGGGCGAGGCAAGGAGCATTTCCTCCTCCTCTTCTTCAATGCGGGCTTCTTTGCGGATGAGATTGACCCATTCTTCAGCATCGCCCTTTGTTGTTGCTTCCAGGTGGTAGTTTCGCGATGGCGTAAAAAGGCCAAATACATTATGGCGTTTTTGTTTAGGGTCTTTGAGGAAGGCGACGGCGGTGAGGTCTGAGAGGTGGATTTTATGTCGAAGTTTGTCTTCGTTAGAATCTTTATATATTGATAGGTAGTTGGGTCGTAGCACTAGGAAGATGGGTTTCCATGCCTGGATTTGAAAGGTTAATTTGATAAATATACACGATAGATTCAATGAAAAGACAGATCATACCTTTGTTTTGCGAGTCCTCTTCTGCACATAACCACTTTTGAGGACGCGATCAAACTCGAAGCTACCATTTTGATTCACAGGTGAGAAGGTATCGAGTGCAAGATGTGAATTTCGTATGCGATTTGCTGAAGAGGATGGAGGTAAATTTGTAGTCGTTGGTGGAATTTGGATAGCAGGACTTTTTTCGGGAATAGCTCGAGGTTGAGTTTGTGGTATTGATGTTGACCGGTGGCCTTCCGCCATATTGATTGATATAGGCGGTTTTATTACTCTTCTCTTCTGAGTTGTTGTTTTATCTTTCTAGATGAAATATGTATTGATTGTTGTTGTTGTTGTTGTTATTGTTGTTATTGTTGTTGTTATTGTTATTGTTATTGTTATTATTATGAATTAGGGCGGGCTAGTTTTTCGATCGAAGCTTCGACTTGTATCTTGTAAAAAGTATGAAAGAAGGTTTAAAGGAAGTGAAGTTCCTAGTGAAGTTTCTAGTGAAGTTCCTAGTGTGATTCGGAAAATTGGTGAAGGTGCTGGTGTGTTTTCAATATGAATGAAGTTTTGGGTTTTCAGCCACCCGGATTTTTTGTTAAAGAGTGGATGTGGAGTTTTAATGAAGTATGTAATGCAAATATAATGGAATGAAAGGAAAGCAAAGGAAAGGAAATGAAATTGTTATCACTGTTATCTAATAAAGAGACATTATGTAGTTATTCAAAATCGAGTTACAAATTTAATGTAATAGGTACATTTCAATTGGAAAGTTTTGTTGGTTGGTTAGTTATACAGAGTATTGGTTGTATGGTTGTATGGTTGTATGGTTGTATGGTTGTATGGTTGTATGGTTGTATAGTATGGTAGTTCTATGGGATTTTTATATGTAGAAAGTTTGGCTGGTTTATTGATATTTAACTACCCGTGGATGATTTTACCGGTATTAGCTGGAAATTCTGGACCCTTTGAATAATGATGGTGAAACCTGAAATTGACAGCAATCAAATATCATAATGGGGGGATTTGTTTATAACTTTCAATTTAATTAAATGATTGGTATATTTGATCTCCATTTTATCTTCATTTTATCTTCATTTTATCTTCATTTTATCTCCATTTTACCTTCATTCTTTCAATATTTACAAGGACATATATGGTCAATAATCGAGTCATTAAGAAGATTTAGACGTTTGGACCCAGAACTGTAACTAACTAATATTTGATTCATGCGAGTTTAGAATTCAAATAATCATTGGTTCATTCCATTTTTACATCATATTGGTTCAGATACATAATAGTATAGTACTGTAGTAGTTACTATGTCAATGGGCTATGAGGATTCAGTTTCGCGAATCTATATAAAATTGTCCGCATTTAGAATGTTTGAAGTTCAATGTAGATTATTTCAATAACTGACTTCACTTCAACCTTTAATAAATTCATATCATAGACAGTAAACATCTGCAATGAAGCTTGAATACAAAAAAGATAAGATCTTGGAAAAGCTTGTATTAACCCCTATTTTTGATTCGGTGATTTGATTTTCATAATGCTTGTTACATGCTCCGTAGATTGATCCACCCCCCTTATGTTCCGAGATGAAGGCTCGACGGCGCGGCGTGATGCTGCTGGACATGATTCCTTGGCGCGAACTCACGTGAGATTATAACGCGCGCGTGTAATTTATCTTGGCATCGGCGGGGTCATGATCATGGTCATTGTTGGGTGACGGCATTTTAGCCAAAAGATTCCGCGATAAAAATATTTTATTTTCTTATCTACCATACATAAAGTATAAAAATTCAATTCATTTGAGAAATTCATCTATTGGATTTCTCATTGAATTTCTCATCCGATATCTAAGTACTTCGATTCGAGTATTGATATCAAGTCCCTTTAACTATAGTTATGAACTAGATCTATAGATTTGGTCTTTCTTTCTTGTTAAAAGCTAATTAATCAAGTCATCATCACTCATTATCACTCATCCACACTAGGTAACCTCACATACAAAGTGATTTGTAGGAGAGTATATAGAAAGACTCGCCTCACACTTTATCTTGAATAGTTCCCTTATATATTTCATATATTTTTCAGATTATCATTTATCCAAATGCCTCTTGTCAATCCAGAAAAACTTGTTGCTTTACAACAAAATGCACAAGACATAAGAAATGTGAGTTGAGTGGTTCGGCGGGGCAATTTTCCTAATCAAAGCTCCAAATGCTAACAGTATCTATACAAGATTTGCATATTGGCACATGTTGTAAGTAGACACTCAATCACTATACTTTCTTCTTGACACTCATGGTTTCTAGGACCATGGCAAAACTTCTCTCACAGATGCTCTTCTTGCTACAAATGGCATCATATCACCGAAATTGGCGGGTAAAATACGATACCTCGATTCTCGACCCGACGAACAAACACGTGGAATCACTATGGAATCTTCTGCTATCTCCTTATACTTCTCGATGTTAAGACGAAATGCACCAGATGCTACACCGGAACAAAAAGAGTATCTGATCAATTTAATAGATTCGCCGGGGCATATTGACTTCAGCAGTGAAGTATCAACAGCTTCGCGGTTGTGCGACGGTGCTGTTGTTCTAGTGGATGCTGTTGAAGGAGTTTGTAGTCAGACTGTTACTGTTCTACGACAGACATGGGTCGAGCACATGAAGCCGTTATTGGTTATCAACAAAATGGATAGGCTCATCACAGAATTAAAAATGACACCAGCGGAAGCTTACACGCATTTAAGTAAATTACTTGAGCAAGTCAATGCTGTACTTGGAAGTTTTTTCCAGGGAGAGAGAATGGAGGAAGATTTGAACTGGAGAGAACGAGTCGATGAACGAATTGCTGCCGCAGCTGCAAAAGAACAAGAACGAACAGATAATGATGCTGCAAATGGAAGCACATCTATCGACACTGAAGCCATGAACGAGTTCCAAGAGAAAGACGATGAAGACATTTATTTTGCACCAGAAAAGAACAATGTTATATTTAGCAGCGCCGTTGATGGATGGGCGTTCACTGTTAGACAATTCGCCAATTTATATGAGAAGAAATTAGGAATCAAGAGAACTGCAATGGAAAAGGTTCTCTGGGGAGATTTTTATTTAGATCCAAAGACCAAAAAAGTCCTCGGACCCAAACATCTCAAGGGCAGAAATCTAAAACCCTTGTTCGTTCAGTTAGTTCTGGAACAAGTGTGGGCTGTATATACAGCGACTACCGGTGGTGATAAAGGGAGAGGGTGCGTGGATTTCTTTTCTTCCTTCCTTATATTTCTTGATGTATCTAATGCCGTTTTAATTCAAATCAATTCTAACAATATTTCTCTAGTGATCCTGTTATGACAGAGAAGATTACCAAGTCGTTAAATATCACCTTACCTCCGCATATTGCACGATCTAAAGACCCCCGTGCAGTTCTTACAACGTTGTTCTCAGCATGGCTTCCTCTATCTACCGCTCTCCTTGTTTCTGTGATCGAATCTTTACCGTCCCCTCCTAATGCTCAAGCAGGAAGGCTTCCATCTCTTATTGACTCTTCGCCAGGAGCATCAGATGTTGATTCAAGAGTCAGAGAAGCTATGATCGATTTCAAGACGTCTAAAGAAGATCCGGTCGTAGCTTATGTGAGTAAAATGGTTTCGATACCAGAAAGTGAGCTACCAGAGAACAAGCGACGAGGTGGAGCATTGAGTCCAGAGGAAGCATTGGAAATGGGCCGACGGAAGCGAGCAGAGATCGCTAGGCAGCGTGCTTTAGAAGAAAATGCGGATTCTGTAAACTCGATATCAGAATCGTTGGGGGCAGTCGAACTTGAAGAACCCGCCGAAGATGAGAAGAAATCAAACCCAGAACATCTTATAGGATTCGCACGTATATACTCTGGGACGTTATCTGTGGGCGATTCTGTTTATGTTCTTCCCCCTAAATTCTCACCCTCACATCCACATGACAGCCCCGAACCCCAAAAGGTTACAGTTACAGCATTATATTTACTTATGGGTCGTGGACTGGAACCGCTCACTTCCGTCCCTGCTGGTGTTGTTTTTGGTATTGGGGGCCTTGAAGGTCATATTCTCAAATCCGGAACCATTTGCAGTCAGTTAGAAGGTAGCGTCAATCTTGCCGGTGTTAGCATGGGCTCTCAACCAATTGTCCGTGTTGCCTTGGAACCTGCATGGCCAGGAGATCTCGACAAAATGATCCATGGTCTCAAATTACTTGTACAGAGCGATCCATGTGCCGAGTATGAGCAATTTGCAAGTGGTGAGCACGTTCTATTGACAGCTGGAGAGTTGCATTTGGAACGCTGTTTGACGGATTTGCGTGAGAGATTTGCTGGATGTGAAATTCAAGCAGGAGAACCTATTGTGCCATATCGAGAAACTATCGTTAGAGCCGAAGATATGAAACCTCCAGCGAACAAAGAGCTTGGAAGAGGTGGGGTAGTTTTGACTACAGCATCTAAGCAAATAACTGTTCAACTACGTGTCCGACCTCTCCCAAAAGAAGTTACGGAATTCCTGGGAAAGAATCTTGGCGCTATCAAGAGACTGTATTCTGACCGCCAGGCCGAGGAAAGAAATAAGAAGACAGGGGAAACTCAAGAATCTACCGAGCAAGAAGAAGTTGATGAGCTAGTTGGCGGTGAGAAAGTTTTGTCATTGACAGACTTCAAGAAACAATTGCAGGAAACCTTCGAAAAGGTTAAGGGTCAACGAGATATCTGGGCATCAGCAGTAGAACAAATCACTGCATTTGGTCCAAGACGAACTGGGCCTAATCTCTTAATTGATGCTACAAAAGCTGGTATACTAGGAAAATTGTAAGCGTAATCACAGCCATAATATTACTCTCACTAACAAATGCAGTCTCCGAGAAGAATCCACAGATTCTTCCCAAGAAACCCCAGCAGAGACAGGAGCTTTACAAGCTCGAGACTTCGCCGACAAAATCAGCTATGCTTTCCAACTATCTACAGCCCAAGGATCTCTCTGTAACGAACCGGTCCAAGGCATCGCCGTTTTCCTCGAAGAAGTAACAATCAACACAACCAACGACGATGAATCCTCAACCCGTGATAGGGTAGGTCGTCTAACCGGAGAAGTCATCAAAACAGTCCAACAAGCCATCAAGCAAGGTTTCTTGGATTGGAGTCCCCGTTTACTTCTCGCCATGTATTCATGCGAAATTCAAGCTAGCAGTAAGTTCCCTCCTGAGTCGTCTTCCTTTATAACATAGTTGAATCTAATACCCCTTCTAGCCGAAGTACTTGGCCGCGTCTACGACGTCCTCACCCGTCGGCGCGGACACATCCTCTCGGAATCCCTCAAAGAAGGAACCCCCTTTTTCACCATCGTGTCGCTCCTCCCCGTTGCCGAATCCTTCGGTTTTAGCGACGAAATCCGCAAGCGCACATCCGGCGCCGCCTCCCCACAATTGATCTTCCAGGGCTATGAAATCCTCGATGAAGATCCCTTCTGGGTGCCGTTTACGGAGGATGATTTGGAGGATTTGGGGGAGTTGGCTGATAGGGAGAATGTGGCTAAGAGGTATATGGATGGGGTTAGGAGGAGGAAGGGGCTGGTTGTTGAGGGGGAGAAGTTGGTTAGGGATGCGGAGAAGCAGAAGACGTTGAAGAGGTAGATGGGTAGATGGGTACATGTATTTATGTAGGTGATGGATGGGTGATAGAAGAAGGTCCTTGGGATGTAGACCTTATTTACGTATAGATCACCATATTTCGGGTCCTAACAGCTATGCTCTTACTCAAACCCATTCCAAGACATCAGGATCCGTCGACAATGCACCCTTAAGGGTTATTACCTCCGTTCACTGTCATTACGCGTATGGGTTTGACACCCCAACAACACTCGCATAGATGCTAGCTTACATAATATAAATAAATACCATACAAACATATAACATTCAAACCATATCATCTCGCAGTAATTCATCACAAGCAAACGTCAAAGCAAAGGAAAACCACTCATGTATCTATCTCATTGCGTTCATTTCATTTGATATCATATCTATAAAAGTGCATATGCATCTCACCCCTCGAGAGCCATCGCTGCACATCCATCCTACCATCCTACCATCCTACCATCCACCCCATCCATGCAAGTAACCCTTTTCCATCCTTTCCCACCCCGCTGACCAGTAAACCCATCCTATGCCTGTATTGTAACGTATTGTTATGTATGCATGTGTGTATGTATGTACTTGAGTAAGTAAATATGTAAACGTAAAAAGGAAGAGCGCCAATGCTAATGCCCGAACCCTAAGAAAGAGACCAAAAAAAAAGAGGCAACATCTTTCAATAGTAAAACCATTCGTGTGTATGGTGGGGAAGAACAGCCAGCCCCATGGGCAAAGAAATTAAGAATAAATGGACTCGGGCTCTTCCTTTCCCCAAAACCAACCAACCACTTATTCCGCGCCTGCGCCCCCCTGAAACCTCATGCCAACCACCCAACTCCCCTCAAACTCAACACCCCTCCTAACCCTCGTCCCCGCTTTCTTCCAAACCGCCTGCCCCAACCCAATATCCGCCACAAAAAGCTGCCACTCCTTACCCTTCCCACTATCCGTCACACCCGCACCAGCTGCGCCCGTAATCCCCAAACCCTCCTCGTTTTCATGGTCGCCTACACCCTCACCCATAACCATCGCCTCAAGAAGACCTTTCTTGGGCGCTCCCATCGCAACCACGTACTTTGTGTGAATGTAAAGTCTCCTTCCATCGATGATACTGACTTTTCCGCTAGTGGGATCGATACCGGTTGGGACGTCGATGGCGAGAACGGGGGCTTTGCTTCGATTCGCCCATTCGATGAGTTCGTATGCTGTAGCTTGATCGCCTGTTCGTAGTTCTTCGAATGACATGGTTAGGCCTAATAATCCGTCTACAATGAGATCAACAGGGGTATCTAGAGTCTTGACGAAATCGAGAAGTTCGTTTTTTGTGAGAACTTTGCCGCCAAAGCCACGGAAGACTTTTACTTGTCGTCTCAGACCATCAAGGAGTTCGGATTCGCGTTCTAAACCAAGTACACAGAGGGCGACATTGAGACCATGGTTGCGGAGATGTCGACCAGCCGATGCGGCTCGTAGACCACTTTTGTTGTTTCCTGCATAGACGATCACTGTTGGGATAGAGCTTTTCTTCCCTTGAGTTAGACCTCGTCCTCCGGTGTTCATTGCGGATAGTGCGACTTCGGCAATGCCGCGGCCAGCATTCTCTGCCATCATGTCCTCGGTAAGACCAAGTTCATGATCGGCGATATTTTCTAGATTGAGCATTTGAAGTGCGGATATTGGCTCACAACGACGATCCGAAGGAACAAGGTAAAAGGCTGGTTTTGATGGGGCAACCTGTGATAGTTAGCAATTGAATTAATATGTAGATTTGATATATGGACGTAGAAGTACTTACCGAGATGGTACGTGATGGCTGGGAACTAGGCACAACGCTCCCCTTTCGTGAAACGGGTCTTCGATGCATACTCAACTTGCTTTCCGGCCTATTGCGAGAATGTCTACCACTTCCCGAACCCCTTTGGCTGCCTCTTTCTTGTCTATCACTGTCATCATCGGCTTCGCTCTTCCAATCCTCCATGGTTTTTGAGGCACCATTCGGTGTGTCTAGAACATTCTCCGTGTAGTGGAGATTCTTTCCACCGGCTGTTCCTGGTTTGGGCTTGGGTAATCGATTATGAGAAACTAAACGATCGCCTTCAGCAATTGAATCCCCTGCTTGAATCTGTGTGAAGACTGATTTCTTGTCAAATTTTGCCAAACTGCCCGCAAAATCAAAATCTCCCATGTCTTGAACGTCTGTAGCATCTTCTGTAGCCCAACCGTTCTCTTCCATTCTCCGATCGCCTCTCCTTTGTGCCCTCTTGAGGGTTGAAAATGGTTGGAACGAAGGATTTGGTTCCAGTAAAGGAGTTTGTCTCCAGCCTTTTGATCTGGTAGTCTGATTGGCTGGCGTGACATCTGGTTCCTGAAATGCGCGCTCGGTAGTTTTACGACCTTGATTCTTCCTTCTTCGGGTCCTCCTTCCTGGCTTGACTGCTGTTGGCTCTACGGACAGTTCCGCTTCTGCCCCAAGCTCATCCAGCAGAGTGTCTGCCTTCTCCTGTTTTAGGCCATTGTTAATATCCAGGCTGTTTAGGGACTCGGCCAATGTGGATGATGAAACATTTTCCCTGCGCTTGTCGTCGCGACTGATTGCAGTTCGCGCCGATTCACCGCGTTCCATTGAGGGAGCATTCCATTGTGGTTGTACATGAACAATATGTTCAGCTCCAGAACCAGGCCTTTTTCCCATACTCAAAATCGCGGGATCCTCGAATTTCTTGGGCGCTGGCGCAACAGGCGACTTCTGTTGTATAACGGGAGCAGGTGCGACATTTTCGTTATGCGCTTCGACCAATTCTGTAATCTCGTCGGCGTTAATCGTGAACTCGGCAACGGTTTTGCCATTCGCAGGACAAACAACTACAACATGCGACAAATGTTAGCCGCTATAATACTGCTACTAAGAATGTAATTTGATGACCAACCATTTCGTAGGGTCAAAGTTTTGCCAGGTTCAATGCCACTGACAATACCTCGTACTTGTGCACCAGGTGGAGAACTCAATGTCACCAACATGGTGAGACCTATGAATTGGTTCGACATGTTGGATAACGTATTCGACGGTCCACCACTGGAAAATAAGTAAGGGTGGTAGGATGTAAATTTGGTAGCTAGGATGGGGAGTCAAAAAGCGGCTTTTAGGTGATTCTTGTTGCAATAGAGAATTGAGATTAAAAGAGAGGAAAGATTAACACGGGAATACAAGTTGGTGAGTATTTTACTTTGTTCCTAGTAGCTTACTCTACTTGTAAGATAGGTAGAGAAAATCGTAAAGTTTGCAAGGGTGTGTGGTAGGTGCTATCGAGGGTGAGACAAAAAAAGTGTAAATATATTTTGAGGTTGGTATTTTAATCGGTTAAAGCAGACTCGGATTTTTTCCTCCACCCCCTCCCTTCCCCCGACTGATGATCGTGCACCAATCTTATCGATAGACGCGGGGTGTTTACTTTAGTCACAATTCAACAGCTAGCTGCCCGGGCGCATAATAAGTACAATGTAATTAAGACCTACATTATAGGTATACAACAAAATGCAGCAACTCTCTGTTCGGTTCCTTGGTCAGTTATATAATTTGATTACGGAGATCCCAATTGTAGTAAGTAGTTTTTATACATTGACTATTCAATCTATCATAGAAACAAGGTATTCATTGATAGTTAGTTCATATTTGAGTATCCACCCTGTGGAATGGTCACCTCATACCCATAGCCACAAATTCCGACAGCATATACTTCACGATCTAGAGTGCCTTTTTGATCTAGCTCTTAGTCATACCTGTGATTCTAATATGCCATTCTGACAATTCATCCTTACCAACTACCAAAACCTAGCAACTCCTTAGTCAACTCCAGCAACACCCAGAAACCAGCAATGCAAGGCCATGAGCAATGTGGAAGTTATAGATCAAGGTCTTTCAGCCAAAATCTCGTGCCATCTCTTCCTCATCGTCGTCAAAATTATACTCTTTTTCCCATGATGAAGATTGAATTACCTTCTTAGGTGGCGCAACCTTGGCCGGCTCAGCCTTAGCGACCTTCGGGTGCTGTAAAGCTCTATTGACACTATATAGACTGTTATAGAATCCAGCGACTCGTGGATGTGCCATAACTTTCTTTGGATCGAAATTTTGAACCTCTAGACCTGCTTGGCTGGTTGCTCGACTTAATGCTACATAGGCTTGTCCATTTTCAAACACTTTTTTCAAATCAATCTTGACTCGCTCAAGTGTTTGTCCCTGTGCCTTATGAATAGATAAGGCCCAGGCAAGGATAAGTGGCAATTGACTTCTCTGAGCTTGCACTTCTCCACTGGGTAACTCGATTTTCCATTCTTCAGGTTGTACAAGAAGGTCTCTGAGTGTTCCATCGGCAAGAGAAAAACGTACTAGTGGATATAATCTTCCAGCATTTGACGCAGTGCTTGGTAGTTCCCTGTTATTCATCTTGAACTTCTGAAGGGCTTCTTGCCGGTGATTCTCTTGTGACAAGTCGGAAAATCCGTCCTCATTGAGGATATCGGGATTTGCATCGTATATTTCGAAAGTCTTTTCGGTCATAAAGGCGACAACTTTGCCAAGAGAACCATTGACAAGCCCATCATCCATATTCTTGATTAACATGACTTGGGCCCCTTTCTTCAATTCTATGGCCTTCGGTGCCATCATGTTTGAAAGAAGTTTCTCCCTCATCGTCACATCCGTGATTGTACCTGAATCCACCGCCTCATACATATATGATTTGCCATGTAAACTTCGCATTCTGAAAGCATTCGAGTTCTCAACCTCGTTTCTGGTAGGAAATCTGTACCCCATTAACAAACAAAATCTTTGAATAGGACGTCAAACATACAGTTCCGTAGCAGTCAATTGGTCTTCGTAATTTATCGCTCTCTTCATTTTACCAAATGCCTCTATAGTCTCTTGAGAGACCTTTCCCAGTCGCATTTCGTTCAACATGTTTGCGAAAACTGAATTCCATTAGCTTGCATATTTCTGGGCGGTTGCCTGTAGGCTTACCAGGGTCTTTTTGACGGAAAACTTCTGTAAGGCCAATCGTATGATGGATCGACGTATTCCAGGTCACTGCATCAAATGCAAATTTGACGCCTCTACCTTTTTGATTGAAGTCTGGGACGGGCGGTAACTGGAAGAAGTCGCCAGTAATTACAAGCTGGATACCTCCGAAAGCTCGCCCGGTATTCCGCATCTTTCTAGCAATAGCCTCCAACTTGTCGAAAAGGTCACCATCCACCATAGATATTTCATCGATGACCAATACCTTCGTCCTCAACCAACGAGTCTTTACTTTAGGATTCTTCTTTATCTTCTTTGTTAGCGTATCGACGTCTTCTTTACCGAGTCCAATGCCCCCAAAGCTGTGCAGTGTCACACCGCCAATATTGCATGCAGCTAAACCAGTTGATGCCGTCACGGCGACACGATCGCCTTCACGAACATACTTCTTTTTCAAAGCGGCAATAATAGCTCGCATCAAAACCGATTTTCCTGTTCCAGCAGACCCAGTGAAGAAAACACTTTTTCCCTGATTGACTACCAAATCCTTGACTCTATTCTGCTCATCAGTCAACTGTATTGGTGCAAACTCCGCAGTCTTGGTACGACCACGAGCATCAACAGCTTCTGTTTCTGCACCGTCGGCCTTCCTCTTTCGCTTGTCCCGAATCAACTTCTTTTCTTCCTTGATAGCACTTGCAGTGGTGTTCCATAGCCATTGAGAAGGCTTTCCTTCGCCATTAGTAGGACAATCGAGATGGGTATGACCTTTTCCCCTGCACTTGAAACAAGTTAAACTTGAGGATGATTCAGTTGTATGAGCATCAAGTTCATCGGCTGATTCGTTAAGTTTGGCTAATGCCTCCTCTTGTTCCATCATTCTCTGTATCCATGGCAATGTTCGTCGTTTCAGAGGTCTTGGATTTATATCCTCCTCATCTTCAATCACAATGGCAGACTGAAGTGACCCCGATTGTTCAAGCTGTCTCCTCAGGCGAGCCCCAGGTGGCGTTTCTTTATGCGAAGGCGGAGAGGAAGACCAAGTTGGCGCACTACTAGGTGGAATGTTTGCAGGCGTACGCTGACCAGCGGGTGATGATGCTACTGCTACTGTGGGACGAGATGGCTTAGGAGGTGCAGCCATCGAAGTGTTCGTAGGTAATGAATAATCAGCATTAAAATCCAATGTGTCATCATCACTCCAATCGTCCTCATTAAACTCTAAGCCCAGAGTGCTGTTCGGTGTATTTTGGAAATTGCCGCCGAATATCGAGTTTGAATAAGCAGAGTTGGCAACAGTCGAAGTAGAACTCATGGTAGAGCTCGTCCTTGTTATACTATGTTGTCTTGCTTTGGTATTTGCCGGCTTAATATTGCTTGAGACGGGTTTCAAAGGCGCTTTGGTTGAATTTGTATAACCGACGAATCCTCCCATACTTTGCGACGACGGAGTCTTTTTGAACGACTCTTTAATATCCCCATTATGTGTTGGATTGCTCGATGCAGATGGCTTCGATGTCTTATTCTTCAGAGCATCTTTCTGGATTGCCGAACTTAACATTGCGGCTGCAACTGAGGAGTATTCCGCCCCGAGATTTTGATTCCGTACATTACCATACCCAAACCCGCGATGCGCAAGAAAACGATGGAAGGTGAAAGGAGGAATGGTACGGCCAAGTAGCATAAAATCGATTGTGGAAGGTTCGAATTGCTAGGAATGCATTCAGAACCAGAATTCCTGTTATGGTACAAAAGATAAAAAAAATAATAGGTATTTAAACTACCTAGGTAAGTAAAAAAAATATTTGTCTTCTTCTTCTAAGGTTCCTTCCAAATTTACTTCACGTCGCGTTGAATTGATATGGTTATGGTTATGGATGGCTATGGCTATGTTAAAAACGCGTCTGTTTAATTAATTGAGAGATGATTAGATGATTGGATGATTAGATAATTATATAATTATATAACCAGGGCTAGTACCAATAACTTTAAGTGCCTTTTGTCTTTTCTTTTTTTTTTTTTTTTTTCTTTTTTTTTTTTCTTTTTTACTTCTGATACCCCCACATACTAAAAGGGAGTTAGTGCAAGATTAAGCTTACTAAAAGCTACTAGTAGCATCATACACCAGATACTCACTCACCTTAAGCTTGAGATGAAATGCCTCTATCAATGAATATTGAAGGATGATATGGTATATCTTCACAATACTTGGATAGGTAAGTTTATTTATATTTTCATATACTGTCCCTTTCACTGCCCATAGACAACATTATAAGAATAAACGATTAATTTAGAGGTGGCATTCAGTATTCATGGATCCTATAATCATACTTTCAAATTCAATTATAACTGGTTGGTTGTCTTTCGACAATATATATGTAGTCATTTATTTTTATCAATAGACGTAAGTAAGTGTGTTCTAATCTCTACCTACATAGCTCATAAGCATCACCTCATGGCTTTTCCATTTCTTCAAACTTGGCCACCAAATCAAAGCCGCAAAGAAAAGTAAAGTAAAAACGCTTTCGATCTCGAAGTGAGAATCGGCATTTTACATGGATCCTGTCATTTTCATTACAATCTTTCCTTACATCTTTTATGTAACTGTTCGCCACTCTCATAGCGACGACGATGACTAGAGATATAAAGATGGCACATAATATAAACTGGGTAGTCGCTATAAATAAGATTCGTAGACTCATGAGGACAAAAAGTGAATGAGAGGCCACAAATCGAATGCAGAGAAATAATCCAAAAAAAAGTCAACAACCTAGAAGAGAGAAGAAACAACTTTTGATGGACGTAAATATCACCTTTCCAACAGTAGGAAATATAAGAAAACTACGAGCAAAAAAAAAGAGTATCTTGAATGAAATAAAGCGCCCCTATGCAACTTTCAATACTACTCGGCCTAGCCGTCGAAAATGAGACCAACGCATAAGTGGAGATGCGGAAACGAGATTAGGCCGCCAAACTTAATATCCCCGCTCCCCATAAAATCGTGAGAACTTGACAAAGCAAAAATACACCTGAAAAGAGCAGCTCCAAAAGATGTCATGAATGCGTGTAACACTTAGCCTTGGTATCCACCAAAGCCGTTTCCATAATTTTGTGCTGCAGACGCACTCCATTGTGCTGTGGGTGTCGGCTGGGCACCACGACCATATCCTCCAGCACTGGCAGGACCTCCATACCCCATAGGTTGGTTACCATATTGAGCTGGAGATTGAGCTGGAGGACCTCCGTATCCACCTTGCTGGCCAGCAAATTGGCCTGGGGATTGTTGGTTCGTCATGGGTCCAGCTGATTGTGGTCCTGCTTGTGGAGGCATTCCACCGTATTGAGGAAAATAAGCATTAGGAGTTCCGGCAAATCCACCAGGAGTTGGCCCTGCTTGGGGACTGAAGCTTTGTTGAGAACCATCAAAGCCGGCTGAGGTAGGTGCCTTGTCTTTACCCCACTATAAATTCATTAGCATGGAAAATGGGGAGAAGGGTCGTTAAACAACTTACACTACATTTAAGAGGACGGCCGTTGACATTGTATCCACTCAGCTGACAGATGGCAAGCGCAGCATTCTCGTGAGAGTCCATTTTGACAAAAGCAAATCCACGATCAGCCTGGAAACGAGTCTCCACAACATAACCGAAATTCTGAAACAAAGGAACAAGATCGTTTTGTGTCGTATATGGAGTCAAGTTTCCAACATAGCAAGTAGTTTGCCATTGAGGAGTTTGCTGAACAATCATATCATAACTCTGTACGCCATGGGTGGGGAAATGATGATGGCCGAAAGGAGTAGTGGGAGTCATGCCCATGGCAGACATAGCTTGTTGTTGAGAGATAGATGGTTGACCCTTTTGGTTTGCCCAGTTGCAACGAATAGCACGGGAACCAAGCCACTCGCCATCCATTGAACTCAATGCCTTTTCAGCGTCTTGGCGTTCTCGGAAAGCCACAAAGCCATAGCCCCTTGAGCGTCCAGTTTTCATGTCCCACATTACACGTGCTTCGGATACGGAACCAAAGGCAGAGAAAGCTTGTAGTAGAACCTCATCGTTGACTTCGTTTGAAAGATCTCCAACGAAAATATGGAAGTGATTCGAGGTATCCTCTTTGTTCGAGGTGTTTGATTGGTAGGCCCAGTTCACTCGAATTTCCTATCTCAAGGTTAGCTTTACAGTTTTGAATGGGGGTCTGTCAGTACTCACAGCTTGGTGCACACGTCGACCATTCAAAGTCTGCATAGCTCGCTCGGCTGCTAGTGGATCATCGTATTCGACGAAACCGTAGTTGAACCCCTTAGACTGAAACTACAATTAGCAACTGAATATCCCAGGAGAGAAAAGAAATCTTGAGACAGAGGAGCAGATCTAATAGCTCCTTTCCGCAGAAATTGGCTATGTAACCCAGAAATCTAACGTCATAAAGACCGGATAAAGAGAAAGTTGATACTGACAGCGCCTACATTCTTGTCGGGAATGATTTTAACATTTTGAACATGACCAGTCGTCTCAAAGATCTGACGAAGAACATCTTCTGTAACTCTTGGATCGAGACCTCCAACATACAATGCGCGCTTGTTCGGTTCTGGTGCAGCACGACGAACAAATCCACCAGCACTGTCTGGTGACATTACCCCACCATTTTCACCCATTGGAGACGTAATAGCAGTTGGAATTGGGTTTGTGTTTTGGGGAATTATAACCGGTGCAAGTGGCGGTGGTGGCATGTGGGAGGGGTTACCCTGGCCGTTATGACCATTTTCATAACCTGGTGCACCAGCAGAGGTTTGCGGTGGTGGTGGCAGCTGAGCGCTGGAAGGAGGAGGTCCGTTGTCCGCCATTGTAAAATATTATCAGAGATTTATCTGTTTTGAAATGCTTTATGCGAAGCAAATATGAACGTAAGAAATAATTCGAATCGAACGTAGAAAAATGTGCCGATGAAGATCGAAAGAAGTTCGCGATGAACACAAGGAACGACAGAGAAATGGATTTGTATTGTAGATTTGTGTTCTTGTGTAACTCGAACGATAAGAAAAGCGTAAGACTCGAAAATTCGATAGAGGATGACTTGCGAAATAAGATCGATGAAAGTTAAATGTAAACAAGTGGGATATTATCACTTGTTCAAATAGATAACCGAATACTGTAGCTTTAAAATGAACAGATAGAGGCGGAAAGAATATTGAAAAGTGATGTAGTACCAACAGAAAAATTGAAGGTACCACGGAGGGGCTTTTCTGCGACAACTCTCAGAAATACCAGTTGAGGAAAATAAAGAAGGCGGAAGTAGACAGACAAACTGACTGATGGACAACGGAGAGATGTGAGGAATAAGGAAGAATAAAATTATCAATCAAAAATTGACGAGAGGAGTAAGAGAGGATACAAACACCACTCGAGAATCCAAACGCCTAAGCTTTTCGACAAGAGATAAATCGAAAAAAAGAGGAGAGGAAGAAAAAAGACGAAGACGAAGACTAAGACGACGACGACGACGATGAAATGGGAGGAAGAGAGAAAGAGAGAGAGAGAGAGAGATGGAGAGAGAGAGAGATGGTAGGGAGAGAGAGAGAGAGAGAGATGGGGGTGAGGGGACGGATTTAATTTTTCTGCAAAGTAGTAGTAAAAAGAACTTGGGGGAAGTAGTAAGAAAATGCACAGAAGTTATTAAATAATAATAAATAATAAGTTGAGATGGCGCCGCAATTGAAAGCTGCTGCAGTACTAACAAAAATTATTAATTAAAGTGTTAGGTTTGTTAGGTTTTGTTAGGAATTTTTATTTTAAACTTATTTATTATTATTTTGCTCACTCAAGTGCTCTTTTTCGTTAAAGGGACCAATTTTTTAGCGTAAAACGAAAACGCCAACGCTAAGGATATCTTGGAAGAACCCGGGGGTCGGGGGCCTTATGAACGAACCTACTACACTTTACCTGGCGAGAGCCTGGGTACGCAATCTTACATCTAGATCTAGACATCTAGACATCTAAACATCTAAACATCTGGACATCTAGACATCTGGAGCTACGAAGTCCTTTTTCCCCCCTTTGGTCCACATAAGGTAAAGAACATGAGGAGATTACCTACGTTATCATACAAGATAATCAAGGTGAAGGAAGAGGTATGTTATGATTCTATGATCTTGTGAAGAGAACCAACAGAAACTTATTCAAAAACGTATACTTGCAGATAATAAAAATCTTGTCCAATTAAGTACTATACATAGCCATAGTATATATGTGCACCTAGTACGTTGAGTGTATCGCGAGTAGGTAGTTTGAAATACCTATTCTTCTCAAGTAGTACCTACACATTAGGTACATATTTACTATACAATCAAGTGATCGTTAGAAATTCCTCCGCAAATGATTACAAAGTAGATACTACAGTGTCTACTGTGCTACTCCTATATATTTAATAGCTATGTCCTACCTCAATCCTTCATAGTGAATTGGAAAACATATTGGGACATCAAAACCCCCTCAACCCCTCCATAAGTTCAAGATGAACCTGGTGTACCACAGCATACACCATATCTCTCGAGTCTCTGTATTTCTATACGTACACATACATACCTAGGTACGTCCCACAGGTATAAGAAGCAATTGGGGTTTTTGTATCTGGACACTTTAAAAAGAGTTGGCAAGAATATTGACATTAGATGTTGCTGATTTATCCAATGAAATCTTACTATCTTCAAATTCACAAGTAATATCCATGTGCATTTATAAGTTATGTGTTCCAAACAGAAGGAACTCCGTTGCATGAACTGGCATGAAATGAATGCAAACCCTGAAATCCACGAACCACGAATCAATCATAGAACGCACCAGCACTTCAATTCATTCTACAATGCGGGAAGGATACGTTACGAAATAGACACTGAAGCGGACCGAGAATACAGTAATAATGTAAGCATGAAAAGATGAAAATATCCTACCGATAAAAAAACACAAAGTATACCACAATTGGTATAACATCCTTAATAAGTCCAAGGGTTCTAGAAGCAATAAGAAGTGACTTTCAAAGTTCAATCATCTTAAAAAGAATCAGGACAGATCATCCCATCTTTTTGGGGTCAAAGCATATGAAAGCTTATCTCTCTAATCTTACGAAATATGACATTCCATTACATTACATTATATTATATTATATTATATTATATTATATTATATTATATTATATTATATTATATTATATTATATCACTTACATCCAAAGCCGCTTTGCAACATTATTACCTAGTAAGTAAACTTTGACTGGTAGAAATCATCCAGAGTTCAAAACATTAATACCATTATCGGAATAAAACCATTCACAAGCCTTATACCAACGGCATTCGCTTCCATATTGAGGTATTTTGACCTTACCACGCCTCATTAATACTATATGCTGCAGCTAGAACTAAAGGATTCAACATGGGGTATTTTTAATACCAATCGATTATTCAATCAGCACTCAACTCCAACATAATGCCAACAATTAAATAGATACATACATACATACATACATACATATTGATTCCCTGTTTACTGGAATATTTCATAACACCCTATTATATTATATTATATTATATCATATCATATAGTATGCTGTTATTGTCTGATCATCAAAGATAAAGTGAATTTACAACCTGATTCTATAGCCAACTCTCCAAGGTTGCCTCTTTTACCTCTTTTACCTCTTTTGCCTCTCCTGCCCCTCTTGCCCCTCTTGCCCCTCATCCTCAATACTATACAATATTTGTACCTTGTTTATATTAGCACAGCCGTTGCATATTTGTGAGGTCTTATCTGACATATTTGTGAAGTCTTATCTGAGACATAAAATAATCTTCTCCAAACTCCCTAACCAAATTTGACTTGGACAATTTCGAGGAATATACTCGTACATTTCCGTATCAAAATAACCAACTATGAATAGAATAGATCTTCGATTTTCACAGACCAACTTCACCTGCACAGTGGGCACAGAACACAGCTAGCAAAAAGCTTATACAAACAGCTATACTTTTGAGGTTAGAACAACTTTGAATTTGATAGGGCTCTCTTTAGCTTTTTACTTATATTATTATTTTTATTGAGGTCCTCCCGTACTGTACCCTTCAAGGTTAGACATATACCAAATCTCCGATTCTCCGAAACCGTACTACAGATATCCTCCAAGGTTAATTCTAATGACCGCATCGCATTGCATCGTGAATTCTAAACCATCTTTAAAACTCCATGTACTCCGTACAATCTTCGCCATTGTAATACTACATACTTCTTCCTATGAACTAACATATTGGATTTTAATTGATATCTTTAACCTTCGAAAAGTATCTTCACACTCCATCAATCATATCGCCTCAATCATGGCACAACCACACGCTACCAAGGATCCGGTAGATGTTTTACTGGCAATGATGAATTTTGTTGTGAGTACTACACGTTCTACTTTACAATACATCTACTGATATGCATGATGAAGCTCATAGAAATTGGTAAAGCCCTTCGTCCATCGAATAAGCAAGGAGGAGGAAGGGCATTGGCCAATTCCAACATCAAGCTTAATTTATTCATTCCCGCCGCAATCGACAATTTCCACCAGGCATTAGATGACCTCGAAGCCGACATTGTGGGTGGTGATCCCAATCATATACATACACAGCTAACATATGTGCTCAGGTTCGGGCCAAATCAGTTCTAGGTCGAGATCTAGAATTACTTCGATCGAAACGAATTGCGGCTGAAGCCCCGCCACCTTCACCTATTGTCGAGAAATCTCCAACTCCAGAGTTAGCTCCTTCTGCGCCAACAGCATCGCAAGGAGACCTGTCTGAACCCATTAAAGAAGAGAAGGTCCAAGGAAATAGTTCTGCACCAACAAATGAGAAAGATGCAGCTCAACAAACACAAATAAAGAATTCTCCAAATTCAACTGCGCCCAAAGATGAGATGAAAGGAATTGCATCTCCACCAAGCTCAAACGACACAAAATCGCAGGGAATAGGCTTGGGCATAAACACTACAATACCAGATGCTCCTGAGGTCGTTGCGGCTGATGGTCCAGATTCCTCAGTCGACTCTCTCTTCAATATGCCTGATAGTGCTGTTCAAGACGACACTACAGCTCTTAATTTCGAAAATATGGATTTTCCAATACCAGATTCAAATACAAATACAAATACACAAGCCCAGCAAACACAGAACACCGGTTTTGATCTCTCCACGTTTGGAAATGCTCCACAAGATTTCATGGCTGATTTACAATCTTCAAATAATACCACTGGATCAATAAACAACTCAAACAATACTACTACAAATGATAACACAAACAAAGGAGATATATCCACCGACGATTTTCTGAATATAACTGCTGGCAGTACAAATAATAACAATAATAATAATAGCAATCCAACTAATAACAATATGGATTTAGATATCGATCTCGGAAACCTGGTAGGAGCCGAGGATACCAATTTCGATGATATGTTCTTCGGGGGCGATGATGATGCAAACCTAGGAGGCGATATAAGAGATATGGAACATGATTTTGATAATCACTTTTTCGGCATCGAGTAAGGAAGATGGCCATGTTTTACAATATATGAACATGTATTTAAGAATATTTATCACGCATGCACGCTGATTTTATTTATTCACATCTTTGCATCTTTCACTTGCATGCTTCAAGGCTATTTTTACTATTTTTGCACGCTTTGATATGTATTTATCTCTGCTGCTTAATTATCATTATCTGATCGGCTTGGTTTTGACAACCAACACACTTGTCTAAAACTTCGGACTGATCTGGTTGATAAGGTTTTGAGCATCAAAATTCTGGGTGCTTCTCTCTTTTTCCATGGAGGTGTATTCATTTCATAGATGAGTTTGAGATGGCGGGGAATATATGTACTGTGTATACATTAATATCGGTGTTGAATGGAAAAGGAAGGTGCCGGGTATGGTTTATTGGTTTTTCTCGGAACTTCCTTTCGTTACTTGATTGGACATAATCAGAGACTTTAGATTGGGATATATTGGCGTCGATGTTGATTCATCGGTTGGTTGTTGGATTGGGATGGAATTTGTTTTCTCGGGAGATGGGAGGGAGGCAGAGTGAAGTGCGAGTGTATGGGAGAGATAGAGGCGAGCATCGGTTTGGTTTGGTTCTGGGTTATTTTGGGTGATTGGGATGTTTTGCACACAAAATCTATGGAGAATAGGTGAAAGCTCAACTCACTGGGATAGATAAATTTATGCGTTATTCAGTCATATCTTTTATATTCAAAATTGCAGTTAATGTGACTCGGTAGTTTTCGAAGAACCTTCACGGAACGATAATTTGCTCATCAAACAATTAAACATTATTTGAAATCCAAAATACTACTTTCTCGCTTCAGATTGCTACCGCAAAACTCACATGGATCATCAATATGCTCAATCCACCATTAGTTAAGTTATGGTCCACCCACTCATCTTCCATCACCTACACTTCCATTCTCCGCATCCACAACCCTAGTCATATTCATAACCGAGCCTCCCTCTCCTCACCTCCTCCTCCTCCTCCTCCCCCTTCCCCTTCGACACTCTCTTCTGCACACTAAACCCCAACCTCACACCCTCTCTCATCTTCCCCGTCTCAACAACCACCAACATCCCAAACCCCCTCTTCTGTCTAGCAATCTCCTTCACATCCAACGGATCTCTAACCCCATTCCCCTCGTAAAGAGCCTTCTCTTCAATCCCATCAGTCTCAAGATACGTAGAGGGTGTGCGCACAAGATGGTTATGAAAGAGACGAGGCGAGGAAGTAAACGGTGAGCTGGGCGGCGTGTATGCGTGGTGATGACGGGGCGTAAATGGCGGATAGGGGTGTGTGCGGAGAGGGCGGGGGCGGGTAGGGGTGGAAAGGGGGGAGTGGTATGGTTGGTCGAAACAGTGGGTGCGGTCGCGGGTGCGGGTTGGGACGGGGGTGGTGTAGGGAGATGTGTAAGGTGAGGTTGTTGGTGAGTAGGTGTAGTGGTGGGTAAGGCGGGGGCGGATGTTGGCTCGCGGGGTTGGGGTGCTGATTGATGGGGGTGGGGAGAGGAAGAGCATTGTGGTTGGTTTTCGTAGGATGTTGCTTGTTTGTTACTTATTGCTTTCGAAGAAGTGAGGTCTTGGTTCTTGATTGTTTGGGTTTCGATATTGGTAGATGGCGTAGTATTTCTTCGTAGGGTTTGTAAAAAGTATCTTCCGGGTTAGATAGTTGACTTGTAGGTTTGGAACATAATGTTAATGAGATAGTTGGACTTAAATGCTTCTCGATATTTGTATCCATAGGAACAACAGGAAATGGCTGCTATAGAAATAGAACAAAACAAAGAATTGTTTTGAGAGATGACTGGTAGTGAATATAGTTCAACAAGAAATCAAACTGGTGATATGCCATAGAATTATGCCATTGGACTATATGACAATCTTTCCCCCACGAATCATTTCGAGTTAATTTACTCTCTCATGCCCATTCAAAAAGCAGATTTTTGAATATGTTTCGAACAAGTCCATATTGAATGTTCGTATAAGATACAAATATCTGTCCAAATATCTTTGAGGTAATTTGATTATAGATGTCTGTTTACAACACGAATATTTACGTCGGCATATATATTTGATGGTTGTGTGCCAACTGAAACGATATTCAGAATTTGAACAGCTCATCCTATTTGTATTATTAGTCTTATTTCTCATGACGATTTTCGTTCCTGAGATAACATGTTTAATTCTATCTATGCTCATGTTCATCGGACTAGACATTTGTAATAGAGTGAGTTATTAAATATCCATTTGAATATCTGGATAGTAATCAACCCACAAATTTCTTTATGTGGTGTCCTTCCCATAGGATCAGCTTCTTGGACATAGAAATGAGATATAGTAGGACGGAAAGTGGAAACCGAATCGATAGAAGGGTGAAGAGGGCATGATAGATAGGTATTATCTGACGTCCAAACTCAAGTAAACCATGATTTCATGAAAGATGTTGTGAGTGAGGAAACCTGGAGCATTGTCCTTATTTTGATACAAGACATTCATCCTAAGAATGACCTTTTTCTAAGCAGATTCTTCCGCGTGGAAAGCATATTAACGCTATAATTTGTAAATCTTAGACCTCCAGCTTCACATTTGTACGCTGCCTGATCATGTACATATTAGAGCCACTGTTGATACCTGAGATATAATCAAAGAACCTGTATGAAAATAAGAAATGTGACATTATACTCAGACCTCAAGATAATATTAATTTAGATCTTATGTACCTTGAATCCAAACTTCTAGAATCGCACTTGGCAGAACAAAGACACTCTTGCATAAATTGAATTGTAACTATCAACTAAAGTATCAAGCTCGAGGATGTTTTATTGGAAATGCTCAAAGAAATACAACAAAGAACAATAAAATAAATCCATCAAAATGCGTCTCGTTCAAACCTTACCGCACAAAGAATGTAGTTTTCTGAAAAGGTAACAAAGCAATGGCTATGGAACTTCTAATATTTCATAGAGTTTTTAGCTCCCAACCTCCGCCTTTCAAGCTGACTGAAAAAGCAAAAGGATTTCTGCTCTCTGAACCAAGAAAATCAACCGCATATTCGTGCAAATAATAGGGCTGAGACCATCATGTCAAGTAAAACGACCTCCAAGGGGATAACCAAAGGTCCTGGTAAAGGTAAAGGAACGCCAAAAGGATCACCAGGTAAAGGGAGCCCAGGCAAAGGAACACCAGGAAAGGGAACACCAAAAGGAACGCCTAGAGGCGGCACACCAAAAAGAACTCCAACTCCTTCAATAACCCCACAGGCTGAGCCAATACCCACTGTAGTCCCTGTCGACCCCAACACACCATTCTTTTGCTGTACCAACACTCTTCCTCCGCTAGGCAGTTTTCCACCACCGCTCGTCCCCTTCTACACCTACCTAATCACACGATTCCCCCTAACCGACCTCAGCAATTCACCGCCAATTACCACTCTCCCTCCCACAAAAACCTACTTTCGATATAGTCATCTCGCATTATCTACACTTCAAGAAACACATCGGTACTTCCTTTCGTTGGATCCACAAGGAGAAGGCACAACATTTGTAGAGGGCTCGGAAGAAGAGGTTTTGGGTAAAGCTGGGGCGTTGGAGGAAGGGGAAAGAAAACAGGATGTTATGATCTTGAGTCGGAATGCGAGATGTGTTGAACATGCGCCCGCAGGAAAGGAGGGGTTTTGGTTTGTGCTTATGAGGGTTGATGGGTTGGATGTTTGACTCGAAAAAATGTGAGAGGGATTGTCAGAGGTGAAATTTGGTGGGGATATTGGTGCGTATGTTTTTCATGTGATGGTTTGCTTACTCTTGCGATGACCCATGAAAGACCTGTGAGTTTGACAGACACGAGGGAGATGGTCGCATTAAGAAACGATTCAGAAAATATTCAGGATTCAGACATGCCCATTCATGCGACCAATGCTTATGTGATTGAATAGAACATTTCAATGAACAATATGAATGCACTCACAATGTAAGAAAACAAGAGTCCTATAACGCCTTGAATCAACTATAGCTTAACCCACACTCACAGAAGCTCGATCGACAATGTGGCTCTATGTGTGGCCATTTAAAGAATGTATGAACCTCTAGTGAATTGCATGTCGAGTTTCACCTCTCCTCAGTGGAGCAAGGTTAGATCGCCCAGTACAATCAGGGTCGAATTATGGAGATTCAATAAATTTGGCATTAAAAGGTTGAGGAACGTTGGTTCAATATCTAAATGGTGGAATGGCGGGGAAAAAATAGGAAGGTCTCAATTGTGTATCTAGCCACAATTAGTTCTATAGATCAACATATCGTTCCCATTAATTAGCCTAAAGATTTTAGTCTCAGCGGTAAATCGTCAAGGTTGTGATACTCCGCTACTCAAAACCTTCCTCATACATGTAGTCAATATTCAAGAGTCACTTACATACATCTTTCTATTCGGCAATTCCGATCTTCGGCAACAATTGCAGGAACTGCACCGAAATTTCTAAATGCATAGAAAACCTCTTAGTATAGCCAGAGTCCAGAGGGCTTTCGACTTCGAATCCTTTTGTCCGAGCCCTTGTGATTTCCTATGAGTATCATTGTTCACCCAAAAGTGTAAGTGATCTGTCGAAGCCTTTTTTTTTGTCGTGTTGATGGTGAACATGATCCTGCCAGCCCTGTCTAGCCACTTCAAAATTAGCATGCTCTTGATTAGTAAGCACGAATATCCAAGCTGCACGCCGGAGCCCTTCTTTCTGGTTTAGGAATTATCAACATCTCATATGCAAAAGAATTTCAAGTTATACAACGCTCTTGCAGCTTCGATGCTCGTATATATTGGCAGTGTGGTGATTCTACGAGCCCTGTATTCGGACAACCCTGACATCATACCCAGGCACTTTTGCCAAAAGTTTTCGGTGAGCATGTGCAGATCAGAATCAACTACGTATCGACTCAGGGCCACGGATATATGGCATTATACTATTTATCGTGGTGTATACGACCGAGATGAGGTTTAGACGTATCATTTAGGCTCTTCATCTCAGCAGAAAGTTATCACATTGAAAAGCCTCATGTTCGAACTCAACATGGATTTGATACACCATTAGAAGCAACTATAGGAGAGCATTCAGAAAGGAAAGTCTTGCGCAGTAAGTAATCTTCCGAGAAATACGTTGGGACTCTGCCGTCTGGCCAAGTATTTTGTTGTTTGGTTGTTATAAAGCTGCCTGATAGAGGTTCGTGTCTGAAAAAGTCTTCAAACCAACCTTGAGCGCTTCTCATCCTGATTCTCTTTCATGCAATTATCTATATCTTTAAATGTCCTAGCCTGAATGACGAATATGAATCTAAAGATTAAGAATTCTATGAATTTCTCATGTATGGTGGTTTCGGTTAGGAAACGAGATTCCAATCTAGTTGTCGCATTGATCAGGTACATGCAATGCAAGTGCCGGCCGCATACAGCCTATTTTACTGCCATTGTTCCCCACTGTCGATCATTCAAGATCTCCACTTTGATCGTGGAGAAACCACGATTTATATTTTTTGGTATTCTTATCTCGGAAATTAGAAATCGACCGAGGACCAAATTAGGCTATAATCATTTTATTCTCCTCGCTGCTTATCATGGCAATTCTCGATTTTGCTGTGAAGGAAGACCTAGATTATGGTTATATATTTCATGTTCTCATGTCAAGAATTAGCAATGCAGTTGATATCCAAGCATTTTTGACCTTCATATATAACATTGTCTTCAATATGAGAGCTTCAACGATAGTTGGTGCCATTGGCATCACAGCTGCGACTGCGCAAAAATTTCCCGACTGTCTGAATGGTCCTGTCAGTATTAAACGTGCCATTAGTGCCAATGCCGAGCTACCTTATAACCACCGGATATTACTAGTTAGCAAACAACACTGTCTGTGATACTACCGCTGTCTCATATACAAGAGCAACTGCTGTGAGTCTGCCTATGTTCCGAATTCAGATTCGTGCTGACGCTTCGTAGCTTTTTTCATTATTTTCTCTAGCCGAGAAAATCAACAATACGGGAAACACAAGCCCTGGTGTCCCGAGAATTGGTCTTCCAGCATACCAATGGTGCGTTTGAATGTTCAATGCTCTTTCCCTGTGTTATTGCTAGCTAACTAATCAGGTGGAATGAAGCTCTTCATGGTCTCGCTCGTGGGGCCAGTTGGGGTTCTGCCGGCTCCAACTACTCTTACTCTACATCATTTCCGCCACCAATTCTAATGGGGGCCTCATTTGATGATGACTTGATTCACGACGTAGCTTCTCAAATTCCTACAGAAGCACGTGCATTCAGCAATGCCAACAGGTTTGGTTTAAACTACTGGACCCCTAACATTAATCCTTACAAAGATCCTCGGTGAGGTCGTGGGCAAGAAACGCCCGGCAAAGATCCCTTCCATGTTTCCAGCGATGTCAATGCCTTGGTTACCGAGCTTCAAGGCGGACTTGATAATCTTCCATACAAAAAGGGCGTCGTAACTTGCAAACACTACGCAGGGTATGATCTTGAGGCTTGGAGAGGAGTTTCACGATATGGTTTTAATGCCGTTATAACTTCACATGATTTGAGAGATTATTATCTCCCACCTTTTCAACAACGTGTGAGAGATTCCAATGTACAGAGTGTTATGTGTAGTTACAATGCGGTGAATGGGGTTCCGACTTGCGCGGATGAGTGGTTATTACAAGCACTTTTGAGAGAGTATTGGAACTTGACGGAAGAAGATCAGTTGGTTACTAGTAGGTATTCATACTTGATTTTGACTTCCAACGCTAATCAAAACAGGCGGCTGCGATGCTCTCAAAAACATATGGGATTCTCACAGCTATACATCAACCCCTGAGGCTGCTGCAGCCGACGCCTTGAACGCAGGTACAGACCTTGACTGCGGGACTTTCTGACCAACGTATTTAGGATCGGCATACAACGAAGGCCTGTATAACATATCTACTCTCGATCTCTCTCTGATCCGTCGTTATGCATCATTAGTTCGACTGGGTTATTTTGACCCCGCTTCCAGTCAACCTTATCGTCAGCTCAGCTGGTCCGATGTTTCTACACCTGCAGCCGAGGCACTCGCACTTCAAGCCGCCGAAGACGATGTTGTATTGCTTAAAAACGACGGGTTACTCCCCTTATCTTCTAATCTCACAAAAGCAGCACTTATTGAATCCGTGAGTAGAACCTATTCTTTGATTTTGCCCTTCCCGATCTGAGTTCCCGTTTACATGTTTCACCCCATGTATCCTATTGGTTTCCTATTCTGGAGCAAACTCCTCTTCTTCTGAATGCTTCTAAAACAGGCAATTACTAACTCCCCAATTTTCTAGTGGGCAGATGTGACAACTCAGATGCAGGGAAATTATTTCGGTCAAGCTCCATATTTGCATTCTCCATTAATTGCAGCACGTAGTGCAGGTCTCAATATTACATACGTTCAAGGCGCAGATATCAACTCAACAAATACAACGGGATTTGCAGCTGCCATAGCGGCTGCACAGCAAGCTGATGTGATCATATATGTTGGTGGGATTGACACTTTCGTCGAAGCAGAATCAAAAGTAAAACACCATATTATGAAATGCATCCAAGCTCTAACTAATATCGAAATAGGATCGAACAGTCATCACCTGGCCCTCAACTCAATTAGCCCTTATAACCCAACTTTCTCAACTCTCCGTTCCTTTCATTATCTCTCAGCTAGGCTGTATGGTAGACTCTTCATACCTCCTCTCTAATCGGGGAGTCAACGCTATCCTTTGGTCAGGCTACCCCGGCCAAGATGGCGGAACGGCTATTTTCAATGTTCTCACTGGCGTCACCGCACCAGCTGGTCGACTGCCCATTACTCAATATCCCAGCTCCCATGTAAATCAAGTCGCAATGACTGACATGAATTTACAGCCCGGCGCGAATAACCCAGGAAGAACATACCAGTGGTACAATGGAACTCCAGTTTTTGAGTTTGGACTTGGCTTGCATTACACAGATTTCAGTGCCAGTATCACAAAGCCATCCACCTCGACTTTCCCAATCTCTGATCTTCTCTCTAATTCCTCTACCTGCAAAGATCTCACGCCCTTTATTTCTCTGCCTGTTACGGTTACAAACATAGGAGTAGCCACTTCCGACTATGTAATTCTCCTGTTCTTAACGGGTTCTTTTAGTCCAACACCTTACCCCAAGAAATCCTTGGTTGCGTATTCTAGAATACATGATATATCCGGTAATAGCACTGAGAATACAGAGTTAAACTTGAGTCTGGCGAGTTTAGCACGGGCAAATGAGGATGGAAATTTGGTTTTATACCCAGGAAGCTATCAGGTATCAGTAGACATCGATGCGAAAGACTCCTGGAATTTTACTTTAACGGGCGATGAGATTATTTTGGATAGCTGGCCTACTCCGCCGGCCATGGAGTAACGAGTTTGATAGGTCTTTATCTAACCCGTGAAGTGATTGAATAGGATAATAATGTACTGTGCCATTAAATGCATCTGCTTGTCTGATCTGGCGTAGAAAGGCATGCTTAATAGGTAGTACTTGTCAAAGTATGGATTTAAAATGATTTATTTACTTGTCATTCGACAGTGAAATGTCTGACACAGGATTCTTTTATGGATTGAAACCAACAAATATGTCCCTAACAGCCACCCCTATTGGCTGCTGGTGGTATTGCCCAGGTTAAATGTGTCAGATAGCCGAAAAAATATTCTTCAGCAAGCTTCTCACGTATCTGTCTTTACTGCCTGTCACCGAGTCATATGGTAACTTTTCCATCACAATCTATTGAAAAATATCTATGGCTTTCTTGAAGTATCTCTCAGGTTTGGATATTGCAGCTGTGCTGTGTATCTCGATATTCTTTCGTGATCAGGGTTATCCCGTGTATTATGAATGAATTTAACGAATACCAAAATGGTAAACCTAGTTCACATCACTGTCTAGACACAAACCGACTGTTTGATTTGAAATGGTAGTCATAGGTATAGAGCTTGGAAGCAACATAATCGTGTCGGGATTTTTAGGCATGGTAGCTTCGAAAATGATAGGCTATATAGCCCAAAGCAAATATATATGCTTATATTTCGAGACCTGAAGCATATGGCTGAGAGTAGAATGAGCCAAACGATCGAAAATGTCGTCTTCACGGTTCCAACATACTTTAGTTCCTTGCAGAAAGAAGCTATTAGGGACGCTGCTAAAAAAGCAGGGTTACATGTGATCCGGCTCATGGACGAATCAATTGCTGCTGCGATTGGTTGTGAACAAGAATGTAGATCATATTTTGATAGAAATTGGCAAATTGTGAAGAACGCCGTCTTGTTGTCTATGATCTTATAGATCAAGAGTACTACGCGGTTTTGCCCTCTGTTGAATATGGTATACATGAAATTATTGAAGTTTTGAGAGAATCAGATATTCATGTTGACGGGCAAGTTTTGGCGTAAACTCTTTTTCATTGCGC
The DNA here is from genome assembly GCA_028455995.1 of Scleromitrula shiraiana. Lineage (NCBI taxonomy): Eukaryota > Fungi > Ascomycota > Leotiomycetes > Helotiales > Sclerotiniaceae > Scleromitrula > Scleromitrula shiraiana. Next base: position 1,023,743 of record JABELC010000009.1, read on the forward strand.
ATACTACATTTCTGACATCCAATAGACAGAGCAACATGGGTAATGTCAAAGACCAGTATGATATAGAGGGATTTGTATCAGACATCAAACAAGCGGAGCAAGCATTGTTAACAAAATAATCCACAAAATTCGACGCACTACATCTCAATCTCATAGAAATGCTTATCAAAACTGCCCGAACAAAGAAAGAAGATGTTGATGAAATAATTATAACCGGTGATTGGAGCCATGTTGCCCGAGTTCAGCCCAGCATAAAAGCATACTTCGATAACAAGAAAGCGAGCACGCTCAAAGAAATCCAGCCCGATGAAGCAGTTGTACGGGGTGCTACAATACAAGCTGACATGCTACCATCTGGAACGTTCCGAGATTGTTGTAGGTGGTCTGGGTACTGGGATGTGGTAGATCTTGCGCTTGGAATCGAGACAAGTAACGGCATGTTCACGACGATATTACCGCGAAATAATATGATACCAACGCGCAAGCACAAGAATTTCACTACGTTCAGGGATAATCAAGAGAAAGTTTTGATTAAGATTTACGAAGGGGGACGAATGGCAGCAGGGAAGAATAAATTGCTCGGAATTCTTGAACTCATAGATCTTCCTTTGCAACCGAAAGGTATTTTGGATATTTTAGTGACGTTTGAGATGGACACATATAAGAGATTAACTGTTATGGCTTGGGAAGCAGAAAGTGAGAAAGGGGCAAAAATTGCAATACCAAGAACTGAGATAAGTAAATATACATGAGAGGAAATCGACCATCTGGTGAATGAGGAACACGAATTCGTTGAGGATGACATGTGGCGGTTGATGGACTACGAAGCGAAGGCAAAAGATGGAGAGGAGGAGACGGCGTTTAGTGTCGACCTAAAGGAGAAGGATTTTCGCGACCAGCTGCATGAGTTTTGGTATAGATCTGAAAAGTACTAGTAGAGAACTCATTTTATCCCATGACATGGAGTGAGTACAAGAAAATATAAATACTTTGCTGTTGCAGTGTGATATTCTGAAAATCTACTTACCCTTTGAGTTGTGAAGCTCTATATCCATGAATATGTTGTTGGGTTATAAAGTAAAATCTATTTAAAACTTCAAGTTGATATAGCTAACGGATCCATCTCCAAGAGCCATGTAAAGCGCGAGATATTCATAGATTCTATAACGATTGTGTTATGTTATGGATATCGATTAATGCTACTGACAAGTTGATGGATAAAGAACGTTTAGACTTCGTAAAAAATGCTTCTTCATCAGCTGAACGTAGATTATCTTATATCACACTGGCAAGTAAATCATATAGTATTCTCGTCTGATATAAGGAGGAGATATTAGATCACTGTATGTTCTCAAATGAAAAGCGTGTAGTTTGTTTTAGATAAAATGATTGCGATTCCCGAACATTTGCAGTTGTTTTTTTTCTTTCACGGGCGTTATAAACATAACCCCCTTAGGGAGAAACATTCAATCAAGTATGCCCCAGCCATTGCACCGAGCATCATGTGTATATAGATAGGCTATACTGTATCTATAGATATGAAAGAAGAGGGGAGGGTAGACTTGAACATTCCCTTTGCCCTCGCCTTATTTCTTGGGCTTGGAATTCGGTGTGTAAATCATGTACTGACATAGAAAATAATCTTTTAGAGGAATAGTGGAAAGTTTATGTCTCACCACCCTAAACTGATAATTATCAACCGCCTTTCTTAAATACGATAAGTTTGGAGACAGCTACATGAATACTGTATACTTATGAGATATCTAAGCACACTTCCTGTATCTATGCCATATCATTCAACTGCCGAGAACGCATAACAAATATGTTTCACCAGTTGAAACACAAATCGCCACAAACGGTTGGAGAAGCATAACTGAGGATGACGATTTCGGTCTGAAGAACTACTCCAGAAAGGGAGTAAGAGAAGAAGTGAAAGCAAACCGATTAGAAAAGTAAGTACTGAGCCTCGAAAGAAGATAGCATGATCGCCCACTTGCTTCCCGTATTCTTATCTCTATTGAAACTTTTCAAGGTTCTTCCACCTAAATAAAGAAGAGGCGATAGGTAGAAAACAGTGAAGTAGCAAACAATCGTCAATTCATCACGGCTCGAATTTATTGATCCTTTCTCTTTTCCTTTCTGCCCCGCGAATCCTCTTTCCTATTTCTTCGTGGATCAATCTCTTCATGCTTTAGATCTTTACTTTTTCTCGTAGCCAAGATACCCAAAATCTCATCCCCCCTACCGTTCTTATTTTTATACTTTTACTCGATTTTCTAGGGCAACCAATAGTTTCCTAAGACCAAAAGATACATCAATCAACTTTCTTTAGGCTAACAGGTCAACCATCTTATGAATATTCCATAAAAAGAAAGTACGAACGACAATGTGATAGAATGTTTTCAGGAATCCTGCAAGCCTTCTTCGCGAGCTCTGCAGGGCAGGGGGAATAGCCTACAGAAACATCTAATCTATATTACCTCCCCAAAAATAAACCAGTAAGTTGATTAATTGGTTGATTGATCGATTGATTGATTGTCATGATATATAAATTGTTACTTTCATCAATGCCTTCCTTTACCCCTCCATGTTCATGCAATTCTGTCTGATTGTTGAAATTACCTAGTACCGTACCTACTACCAAAACAATTAACATTTTTGATCACGTACTAGAGTATCATGTTCTAATTCATTCATTCATGCTTTCAAGGGCCCAGAGGAATAGTAGAAAATGCTGGAGCCTAGAAATTAAGACCTTTTGGAGTTGTACGGGAAGAGCCACAAATGCACCATTGATACCATTGATACTATTCATAGTGCCAGATGACCTACCTTTGCATATTCGATTTCGATTCGCGACTGGGGAGAAAAGCCTCCTCAACATTGGCATCAAATTGGCATCCATTATCAAACCCATATTTAGTTAGGTACCGGTAGTACTTGCCAAGATCAAATCTTCAACATATGCTTTTCTCTAGAGTTTGTAACCCTATGCTATTCTTCGTACAATTTTCGAGACATCTCGAAATTCCTTCCATGGCACAAGGTCTACAATATTACTACCGTGGCTTCTTCCCATGTATCCCCAAGCTTTGCTGCCTTTTCGAATACACACCAATAAGCATCTTCATAACTACCTGTTGGTGAGCAAGCATGCCACGTTTTTCGAGTAGATCCTACAGCGGAAAGGGGCCCCGAAGCAGAAAATACAAGGGGGGGTACACACGCCAGACACAATCAAGAATAAATAGGCGAATGGATTAATAAGCTCATAATGAACTGTTAGTCTTTTCGATCTAGGCTCTTGGAGCCCCCCGGTTTCTAAAAGTATGGGATGATCAAAGGTGGGGAAGAGATTACAACTTACTGGGGGAGATAGTAGGGGAAAGTTCCAAGTAAGTGTTTGAAATCTTGATCAAAACATTAACATTTACTATTTTCGATTTTGAGTACCGATTATAAATGCAACTTCATACCGAATCGGATTACTTTAAAGGTTTGATAGTTTTGATCTTCAAGTCGGCGACTTGGCAAACAACACCTTACCAAGATTAAGATGCATCGGGGGTCACAAAGTTTTTCAATTCCCAAGTTTTCACGTGGTTCCTGCAGATTTGAAATTAACCAATGGTTCGCTTGAGACTTCTTAATGCGAGACGGATAACGACATTTGAGAAGCAATCTATTTCAAGGAACCCGCTCTCCAAAGCGTTCCCCCCGAGCCCGAGGAATTGGGCGAGTCAAGTAGGATATCTTATAAGTCTAATCCCGTTTTGACTTAATGGCATAACACAGGGGAGGCGATATTATGGTAGTCTCATTGGGCAACATTACGATGAGAACTCTAATCAAATACCAGCAGAGCCGCATGATAATGTCCAAAAATACACCCCCTGAGGAGTCTTTACGACACGAATGTAGCATGATGATCTCCAATCTGACAGGGTTGGATGCCCAAGCGGGTATTACCCTTTAATAGTTCACCTGGTAACAATCGACCCCCAAAGAGGATTTCAATGCTACACAGTGATATCGAACAGGAGTAACATGTCTGGGCCCCAATATATGTATGAAGTATGAAGCACGGCAATGCTTGCGATCGGAAGGAAGTTAAGCATTAAGCACTCTGCATCGAGTCACAAAAGATTTATTATCCTATTGGATAACACCCACACCAGTAGACTAATTCGCATTTATTCCTCGAATAAGTATATTGGAACTATTTGAGCGTAGTACATTTTGACCCCTCATCGATCAAAAGCTTAGGTTTACAGGATTAGCCTTGGAAAAGACTAAAACTTACCAAATAGCTGTGGCTGAAATTTCCCCCCCGCTGTCCACATTTTCCCGTATGCGATCGTAAAGTTTCGGATGAACCACACATACAGTTGACCTTGCAGTGAACAATTGTCTCAATTTATGGGACAACTCAAACGTTATCAATTGCAGTTATCGCAATCAAAAAACATCGCTGGCATTGCACGAGCCTGCTGTTCGGTGCTGGTTGGCAGTAATCAATATTAATTGCTTTATCTAATTAATATCAATAGGATACACCGCTTTAAAGAGTAGAGGTTTTTCCATACCTTTCCATCTCCAATGAACAATTTTTTTTCGAGATTTTGGGAGGCAAAAAAAGGCATTTGATGATTTCATTTCAGTTGCAATAACTATCACGGTGAGAAGAGAACTAAGGTAGGCAATGACAAAGTGGGCGACGCCAACCATCATATGTAAGCTGAAGACCCATTTTCAATTGAAACGTTGCTTCCCCAGTAGCAGCTCACTGCATACTTAAGTTACATCAACAAACATATGGGGGGCAACGATTTGCGCAAAGCCGTTGGTTAATGAGATTCTCTTGCAATCTGTTCGGTTCAACCCACATCGGCGGAAATATTTCTGCAGTCATTATCGCTTCCAAAACTTCAAGTGTAGGGTACTGATTTTTGATTCGATGAAAAGAGAGATATCAATGAACGATTGGCTGTAGTACGAAATTCTTGCAAATGGCGGTGGAGAATGCGCCAAGGGCGGTGAAGACCGAGTCGTTAATTGTATTGGTTCATCACTCAGCCCTATATCATATCATAAGGGTGAAGTGCAGAGGTAGTGTGATGCACAGGTTGATTTTAGGCATGAGAGTTGAATATGGCTAGCTACTTATAATGCATCAAGTTGTGCTACATATCATATAACCAACAAGTGTGCTACATTTTCGATGATGATCGTTGATGATGATTTGGTTCATGCTTCTTGTTGGTTAGGTTTTTCGGTCTACGTAATGGATGTGGATTTGAGTGATCCATGTAATCGAAATACAGCATGCCACAATCGAGTGGTGCATTAAGTAAATGCCGAATGAGTGAAGGAATAATCCCAAGGTTAGTTTAGAGCCGGTACGTACTATCGTATACTATGTAAGGTTGTATTGTATATCTGGCTTACATGTGTTTTTTCAACTAGAACTAGTTGGCTCAATCAAATTGTGTGCATGTACAGTAGCAGATCGCACAATACATTATAGAGTGCATACTCGACGGTACTGTACCATGGAGTACTAGTATACTGGTAACATGGAGCTAGTAATACTATACGAAAAATAAAAAAAAGATATCAAATTCGCAAGATTTCCTCATTTCTCAAAATAACATATCGTCGGTATCCTCAACGGTCGCTTCTATACTTATCTTCGTTTCGTACCCGACGTGTTTGAGATTGAAGAGTTTATATATACCAACCAATCCAATCCTCTTAATCTCATATCCGAACGCAAATAAAATTATCTTTAGAAGAAAAATAGAATAGAATAGAATAGAAGTCCGGCGCCAAGCAAGATTATCCATGAGGGATCTTAATTTACCAGGCTAGGATGTTTGAATGAAAGTAAGTGATTGAAGGAAGGGGAAGGGGTTCATAGGGCTGAGTTCCGAAGAGTTGCATATTGTGAGATTGGGATGGACGAATTGAAATTTGGAGCTCGGTTTTAAAAGGGGGGGTTTGTTCGGGTACTTCTGAAACTAAGGGGTTGGTTGGTAACTTTGCTACCTACTTGGGGAAATTGGAAAGAATGAAATAGAATAGAATGATATCTTTAAGATGTGTTGTACATGTATGGTATGGCACGGGATGAAATAATGGGTGGATAGGGTTGCACAGGGGACTGGAGAAATCTCGCATTGGCTTCTAGAATTTTTAAGGGAAGGATTACATTGCATTTTGTGATAATCCTTCGATTGGGTATGGCAATGATATGACATTATAAGAAGAAGAAGAAGAAGGATTCTATCATACTATGCTATACTATAGAAATTGTGTGCTGTGCGATTGCTTCACAAAGACACGGGAAGGGCATGACCTGACATAGCATAGCATGGCATATTTAGTATAGCATAATGGGATGAGGAGATGAGATTCACTTTCTCGGTCGTCGGATTGTATGGCTAGATGAATATCTGTCTATTATATTTATCTAAATCTAGCAAAAAGTGAATCCTTCGGTGACACGACCCAAAGAATCATATCATCTCATCTTACCTAGCAGTGGTGAATTTTGTGGAGATCTTCTTGCATGGACTACATGTACAAGTAGGTACATTAGTAGCTCGAGTAGTAAGTAAAGTAGATACTGGTTACATGTATCGGCTGGTAGAATACAGTAGGCGGACGTTTTTGAAAATCTGCCTCGATATGGGGCTTTCCGCATCGTCGTGCGTCCGTCCGCTATGTCCGGTTCTTGGTGGTTGAGTAATGTCCGTGAGTAAAAAGTGGGGGGGGGGGTAAGGAATTGACAGGGAGAAAGGAATGCTAGTAGGGTATAGTAGAGTTTGAGCTATTCTGACATAGATCGATCTATCTTTCTATCTATCTATCTATCCTATCTATACTTTGTTTCCCTTACCTCCTCATTATTACTTTAACAATATCGAAATATTCCAGAATATTCGTCATGATGCAGATAGATGTATGCATATGTTTACATCACTATCACATCTATTTGTGTATGAAGTGTGTCGTGTTGTCATAAGTATGGGGCATGATGATGTAGGTTGAGGGAAAAAAGATGGCTGTGCTGCTCACCATTTTACGAGGCTGTGCTACTTTGACCGAGTATAATTTATTAGTGGTAATTTATTAGTGGAGTGGAGGAGGAGGTGGCATGTGTACAAACAGAATAGGGTTTTTTTTTGGTGTACGAGCCACCACTTTTTGAGCGGACTTTTCCTGATGTGGAAAATCCTTCGTACGTTGACCAATTATATTTTTTATGAGATGATCGTGGTAATGGTGTATCTATTGTATCTACTGTATCTACTCTATCTACTGTACCTAGCCACAGAAGATAGTTGGTGTGACTTGAAGGTCTATCTAGGTACGAAGTAGATACTTCGAGCTTATTGCTTAGGAGTACAATAATTGTTTTGTTTGTATTGAGATTGGGAAAAAGGATTTGCGCTATGGATCACATTATTGTAAGATCGTAAAGTCAGCGGTGGGTTCCATTCTTCGTTTCGATTTCCAAAATTAATTAATTCATCTATGTAAGCAATGTATTAGGGAAGATTTTACTACTCCTGTCTAGTTGTGTTCAAATGTCTAATTCCATTGCACTGCTCATTAAAAGTTCTACACAGAACTATAATCATGCCCTACATACCCTATGGACCATGCCAGGCAGCAACAATGGGGACCGGAAAACCCATCCTGTCGATCATACGTACCGATACCGAGAATGCATGTCTAGTATGGAAAAGAAATATTGATGTAACTCAAACACAGATGAGATGGGGTATTTTCTCCTTACCCCGGTCCGAAAGATTTTCATTTCTTCTCTTTTGGGAGAGGTGGAGATCTAGCCACAGATGCTTTTGTACATTTGAAGCGAATACAAGCGAGATGTGACAGGGTGGGTGGATCTTCGAAATCTTTGTCTTTTAATAGGGTGATTAGGTGGTATAATCTTTTGATATAGTAGTACGTGATATTGGTAAAGGGTTGGTTATGGAGTCTTGGAGATCTACATGAGGCACTGAGAAGGAAAGTATCCTAGCCATCCATCCTTAAGTATAGTTCATACTCTGCAGTGTATATGTACATAAAGTACTGAAGTAATTGTACTAGTACCCTAGTACCCGGGAGTAATCTTAGTCTCGGGAAGTATGAATGGATGTCTAGGGATAGATGAAGGCATGTTTATCTGTTCAGTTGTAGTTCGTCTAGGGATTCGATGTAGATATAATCTGGTTGGTTAATGCTACGATATAAGAAATAAGATTGAAAGAAATAGTAGTAATAGTAATAACAATAATAATACTAAATAAATAACATCATAGGTACAGGACTATGTACCAAGTACTATACTGTACTTACTTTGTACATAATCTTATACATGGTCCCCAGATTCAACTGACCGACTAGACGGAGACGGATATGGCGAGGGAGGGATAGGTGAGTGATTTCGGTGCAACTCACACTAAAATACTGTAATGCCCCCCCTCCCCCCCACCCCCTTGTCTTTTCCAAGAGTTGCATACCAAAAGAACACCCCAGTCTAAGCCATACATTTGCCAGATGCATTCGGGTAAGGCTGTGTCCTTTTTTTATTATTCTTCTTACTCTTAGTTGGTGCCTGTTTTTGTGGTGTACATACTACATACATACATACATTTACACTAATTATGCATACACTGCGGTGAGTCCCATTGAGTGACCGGCCGAGGAAAGTTATGAACTTATGAGATTGGATGATGTGGAAGTGAGCCACAGAACGGTTGGCCTGTTCTATCTTGCTTTTTATTTACCTAGGTATTCATTATTTTCTATCTAAGGTAGTATCTATACCAATATCAATATTAGTTCGAATACTATGCCCGAGTGTAGTTAGTTACATATAGTAGTCCAGGCTTATTTAACTATTTAGTTTCCTGAATTGAGGTTAGAGTAGATAGAGGAGGTACTGTACAGACTGTAAAGTATAGTGCAGATAGATATACTTTCAGTACTACATACTACTTTTATCGTTTCCAAGGTTTCTCTTTTCATGTATTCATCTAGAGTAGATACAGTAGATACAGTAGATACAGTAGATATATTAAATATATTAGATTACAATAGATACATTAGATTATATTAGATTCCATTAGTAAGTAGGTTCATAGGTCACTCCGGGGTATCGAATATTAAATCTGGGTTGAGTTAACAAGGATTTCTTAATTATCTGTATCTACAAGAAACGAGGAGCCCATGGAGCCCATGTCCATGTTCATTGAGTGGGCTTAGCACACCATCTGTCATCTGGGTACATCGTACATCTTTAATTATTATTATTATTATTATTATTATTCTTCTTCTTCTTTTAGTGCTTTCTTTTTACCCTGTTCCCGTTCATTAGTTTTGCTTTTTTTTTTCTTCTACTTTTTAAGCCTTGTTATCAATTGGATTTACTAAAGATTTTTTTTAATATTGAGACCTATTTTTTTTCTCCCGTATAATATTAATCCTTGAGATCCCCCCAAAGTTCTTGAAGTCCTTATGCTTAAATGCTCATCCATCATCACCCACCCATTCACTCATTCATCATATATCATCATCCTTCACCACCACCTCCAATTCATATACTAGACACAACTCTAGGATTTCCTAAATAGAACTACTCTACTACTTACTAGTCATTAGCTGTTCTACTTCTATATACAAATATACTTACATATCCCGCTTCCTCCCGCTTGGCAATAAACAATACAACTTACAAGGCATCGATCAACATCCCCGAAATACTACATCATACCTAATCTTACTCCTCCTACCTAGACTAAACCTCCTAGACTAAAACTTTACTTTTTTCTCACAAACCCTGGTGATCTTCACTTACTCTACTCTACATCTCATACTTTATATATATTCTCCGCGCCTCGCCTTCTTCTTACGTCGGCTTCCTTCATCGGTACACTATCCTGTCTCAGATCATATCTCTGTTCATCTTCAAATACTACACTGTTCCCGCGCTCTCCACAACCATCAATATCCGGTCTGCGCTCCAAACATATTCGAAGCATATATACTTGATAGCCTTACCCAACTTTCCCCAATACATAATCATAAAGCATACTCAACCACAACAACTATAGTCTTTCAACGTGGAGCTTTAACGTTGCTCAAAGGTAGAGCTTGATCCCATATTGCCCTAGCGCATATGGTCCGTGAAAGCAGTTTACTGATTCGCTATTTAGTCGGCGATAAGTGGCTTCCATCCAAGACAATATAGCCAGCCATCACCGTCTTAAAAAAATCAAATCACCGCAATACAAAATGGTCTCCGCTGTTTCTGATCATTCATTCCATATGCTATCACGACACATGGGAAACGATAACGAAAACGACTTCCCTCTCTTCCCCGAATCTACTATGTATTCTCCTCAATACCCATATAATGGGATGCAAAACTTCCATATGGACGATGCTGCATTTGCATATCCAAGAGTACAAGATATATATTCTCCCACCACTGGTTTCGATGCTTCAACAATGTATACCGAAGCCCCTCCAAATTTCCTTGAGTCACCAGAGCTTAGAGGAGCTGCGCCTTCCAATTACTCCACAGCGAGTGGACCTTCTGCTACATCCTCAACCATTGGCTCACCAAATTCGAATAACGGCCATATTGTGTCCATGCCAGAGTGGGGCACCGGGCTTGGTATAAATCCAAGTATCGTTAATTACGATAATTATGGTCAAGGTACCGATTACAACTTCTCTACAGGTATGGAAGAATTTACTGTAGATTTCAATTCTGTCAAACCTGGCTTTGTTGGTGAGTGTGAAAATATCTCTAGATCTACACCTCGTCAACTCAATTCCATCTCATCTACTTTGGAATCTCTTTCTTCTGTATCTGCAATCCATTCTCCAATGCATGCGGCAACATCAATTGCTTCACCAATTATACCTCTCAGTGCGATTCAAGAAGAATCTAGAGAAAAACTTTTGGTTTCTCCTCGCGTTTCTGCACTTTCAGTTTCTCCTGTATCTCGTCAATCTCCATCAAATCCAAATGCGCCATATTTCGCGTCTCCGAGTAGCGCTAGTCGGGGTCAAGAGATCAGATCCTCTCCTGTAACTTCAGCCCCGCAATCATTTACTTCCGAACCAACATCATCTTATGCTTCATATCAACAATCTCCTTTCTTTTCTCAGTCTAGTGGCAATTTTGTTGCACCTCTTGAATCTTCTTGTGTGTTTCCTCTGTCAATCCTGCACTAGCTAGCTCTGCCAAGCGAACTAAAAAGAAAGACAACGCTAACAAATAACGTTTAGACCCATCTATTCTCCATGCCCCTTTCTCTGCTCGTTCAACATCGGCTACCGGACAAGCTGAATTGTCTCCCTATCAAGCACCACTATACCCCACTTCACCTTCACCGTCTCAAATTTCTTCAAGGAGCCCTGGGCCTGCTAAGGCTGGAAGTGTATCGCCTTATCTGGATTCTCAATATTATCCATACCCACCACCAATGATGAGGAGGCCATCATTAACAATTTCCCACCAATCATATGGTAGCCAAGATGGAAATTTCAGTGGTGAAGAATCGAAAGAGAAGGGTCGTTGCACATACCCAGAGTGTGGGAAAGTATTCAAGGATCTGAAAGCTCATATGTTAACTCATCAAAATGAGCGCCCTGAGAAATGTCCCATCCAAACATGTGATTATCATATCAAAGGATTTGCCCGAAAATACGACAAAAATCGTCACACTCTAACCCATTATAAGGGAACAATGGTATGTGGATTTTGCCCAGGCTCTGGGTCTGCAGCCGAAAAATCTTTCAATCGCGCAGACGTTTTTAAACGACATCTTACCTCGGTACATGCGGTTGAGCAAACACCACCTAACAGTCGGAAGAAGACTGCAGCCAACATCAACAGTGGAAAGAAACTCTCTGGATATGCACCCGATGCTACCGGCAAATGTTCTACTTGTTCGGCAACATTTAGTAATGCACAGGACTTTTACGAGCATCTTGATGACTGTGTGCTTCGTATTGTTCAACAGGAAGAGCCATCTGAAGCGATCAATGCTCGTCGCCTCGCAGAGGTTGAGCAAGACCAAGACGTTCACGAGACTCTCCGCAATAACTCCCTTCCCGTAACTACCAACGTCTACTCTACCGCAGAAGATGAAGACGATGAAGAGAATGACGACGAGAATGATGACGACTACACAAGCAGAGCTCGAGCATCCCGAAAACGTCAACAAAATCGCAATCCAGTCAACGGGGTACAAAAGTCTCGCGGCATGACTCACTCTAAGGGTGGAGTGACCCTTAACTCTAAGGGTCGCAAGAAGCGCAAGGATTACCCATCATCTTGGGGATGCCCAACATCTCAAATGAAGATGAAGAAACGTGTTCTCACTGTCTTTGACGGGCCTCGTCGCCTTTGGAAAGACGATATGATGCTCGACACTGACTATGAAGTCCGTATCAAGCTTGGTGATGAGAAAGCTTATGTTACAGACCTTGATGTTCAAACAATGAGAAGAGCAGAAGCTTTTCATAACGCTACTGATGAGGAGAAGGGTCCTTGGATCGCGGATGATCTTACTGGTATGGATTTGGAGAAACTTATGGAGATCAAGCGTGAATCATGAAATGGATGGCTTCACTGCATATAACCTTATGAGGATATGCAATTACTTTGTTTTATTTTGGGAAATGTTTAGGTGTCATCATTATCACATTCTGATATTTGCATACTACGCAATGGCGCTTTTGGGAATCATATCATTGGGAAGATACTCTACACTATACAATATTCTTTACTTTAGTTAACGGGAAAGGGACGATACCATTTTTTTATTCTATATGCAGACTTGGATGGGGAATTGAGGGTTCAAGAAAAAAGCTGCGATTTTCTTTTTCTTTTTATTCTATTTTTACAACTACACATCATTTATGGCATGGCATCAGTGAGTGTTCGGAGCGTCATCTACAGAGGGGGTCTGCTTTTTCTTCTTCTTGATTTACTTGCTTTGTGTATCTACAAGTCTGGCTGGACCATTTTTGTGGTATGAACGGGAATGAGAGATAAGGAGGTGATGGGACATAGGGTGGGGGAGTTTGGATTATTCATCTACCTATTATTTATAGGTACTTGTGTGTTCTGTACGCATGATGGATGTAGTAAAGTAGCTTAAGAAGATTACTAAATGAATGGAAGAGCTTTGGTCTCTACTCTATGATCTATTTATTCATCTATTCTTGGATTTATGTAATGTGATGTGCAATGGGATCTAATTGGACTAGAATAAGAGGCAAAGAGGAAACATCTCACTAATATGACGGAGATGGCGATGGACTTAAATCTCACAGGATCGGTGTGGTCGTTGATTTGTTGTGTTTGACGTTGTTGTGCCATGCTGAAACCCTTTGTTAAGTATGTAAGGATTGATGTTGTGTAAGCTTATGGTGTGTGTCAATTGATATTTATGGAATATGAGTGAATGTAATCGGGATTCTGTTGAAAATTGATATATGTGTTTTGTATTACAATAAATTCTCTTTTGGTATATGTATATTGAAGATGTTGCTTGAAGTTTCCTCAAGGATCGTAACTAGTTTGGTGTAGTTTTCATCTGATATGTTAGGAAAGCGGGATGTGGCTGTAGCCGTAGCTTGTAGTATAGTGAACTATATACTTCTTACTCTATAGACACTTACTCGTGTATTGACAAGAGCAACTCAATGCAGTGTCGTCGTATATAAAAAACAGTTAGAATTGAGCAATATATAGTTTTGCAATCTCAATATCATTTTAGACCAATTATCTCCGCTGCTGCAATCTGGATATGGATATTTGAACTTTCCCCTCGCCTACTACGTAACTGCATCAAAGTGGCGTAAATTGTGGCTCGTGCATCTTTGCGCGGAACGTGTCCAGTTCCATCATATTATCATACAAACAAGCATTTCATGCCCTCCCATTCTTTCTAATTCATTTCACAATTAAACCAAAATCAAAACTGAAAGCTTTCTGATTTGATAGGTATAATTATGGGTACTACTTGAAGTTTGGATGAAGAAAGGCAAAGAAGGTTAAGTCCGCCGAACCACCGCAAAACTACATTAAAGCAAGCTTGCTCTGTATAAGCTCCCACTTCCTACATCACAGGTTGGAAAAGTTCATAAGCTTCCACCTTCAACAATGGGTTCTCGACTTGCTTGGTATGCAGGTATCTCTACAGCTGCGGCTGGTGCGGTCATAATCTCTGCATTTAATCAGCGCGCAAATTTCTATTCAGCATGTGTTTATCTGGCACAGAGTAATCTATGTTTGATGGTCAGTTCTATTCCTATTCAAAGTCTCTATCTGCTATTCAGCTTGAATAATTACTGACAGTCATACTGGCAGATTCTCATCAATTTGATTCTATTCCTCTTCGCCAGTTTCATGTACGGACTTCAACGATTATGTTATGGACCTCTTCGACCTATCGAGGTTGAACAACTGTATGAAAAAGCTTGGTTTGCTATCACGGAAACATGTCTCGCGATGACGATCTTTCGGGAGGAAGTAGGGGCTTGGTTTTTGGCTATGTTTGTCGCTTTACTCACTGGGAAAGTGTGGGGATGGATCGGGGATGGACGAGTCGAAATTCTAGAACAACAACCTCCTGCCAATCCGCGATTGTTCCATATTCGATTATCAATTTCCTTGGCGGTTTCTGTCATATATGATCTTTGGTTAATGAGCTACACGATTGATACAGTGATTCAACAAGCCAGACCGAATATGATGGTTATGTTTTTGTTTGAGTTCGCGGTTTTGACGACCACGAGTTTGTCTACGGCTTGTAGATATGGCATTTCATTGGTGGAGGCGAGAGTGATCAAGGGTCAAATGCAAGCGAGGCTAACGGAAAGAAGAAGGGAGGTTAGAGAGGAGAGGGAAACGATGCTTAGACAAATGGAGGCTGCTACGGCCGCAGCGGCAGAAGGTCGTGATGCGCCTGAGATGCCCTCTGGTCCTCTACCTTCCGAGAATGATATTGATGAAATGGATATCGAAGTTCCCGGATGGGAGGCAAAGGGCCAATGGGTTTTGAGCCTCGATTTGGTCACCGGTGAGTTTGCAAACATGCCATAAAGATTGCATATATACTAATAAACACACAGACTTTTTCAAATTAGGCATCTATTCCGCGTTCTTTTTTATCCTCCTCACTTTCTACGGTCTACCCATTCATATAATGCGAGATCTCTTCGTCACAGCACGATCTTTCATCAAACGTCTTACAGCATTCCTCCGATACCGTAGAGCAACTCATGACATGAATAAACGTTATGAGGATGCTACCGTTGAGGATATACAGAGAGAAGATACATGTATCATATGCCGGGAAGAGATGAGACCTTGGTCTGTAACAAATCCTCCGGTGGCGGAGGGACAACAGAGACCAGCTGTTATCAATGAGCGCAATCGACCCAAAAAGCTACCATGTGGTCATATTCTTCATCTGGGTTGTTTGAAGAGCTGGCTCGAACGACAACAAGTATGCCCGACATGTAGAAGACCAGTAGTAGAAACTCCCCAGGCTCCCAATGCTGCCCAAGATCCCAATGCACAAGCCAACAATGGTGATAGAGCTATACGACCTGGGCAACCTGGTGCTCCACAAGCACCAAATCGTCCTCGCGGAATGCGTATGCTTAATCTTGGACCTTTCAGAGTTGGTTTTGGGCAAGGAGATTTGAATGAGCTTGCAAGACTTCAAGGACCTCAAGGAGGTCCAGCGGGCCAGGCAAACGCTGCAGGTGGTGGCGCTGGTGCAGGACCAAGAGTTTACGGCATAGAATTAGGATTTCCAAATCGTGCTCCGCCTCAGCCTCAGCTTCCGGAACAAACGAGCCAAAATGGACAAGGCATGTCATCTCTTCAAATCGCATCACAGTTACAGCAAATGGAACATCAGATCGCACAAGAGATCCGTGGACTACAGTTAACTCAACAAGAACTACAAATCACTCAGTTATTACAAGCCGAGTTGACAAGATTAAGAAACATGCAGAATAACATTACAGATCCTTTAGCAGCAAATTTCTCTGTACCTCAATATCCATTGCCACAGGCACCATCGTTAACACCTCCACCGTCATTGTTAAACCGTACAACAAACGCTACTGGAATGCAAACACATAGACCCCGTCCCAATGCCCGTGCTATTCCTTCGGGTAGTGCTGATCTCCCCCCCGGTGTGGTGATACCCGAAGGATGGTCACTTCTTCCATTACAACGAATCGATAGTGGCGCATCTACAGCCCCTGTACCTGCGCCATCTGACCCGGTAAATACTAATGGGGAGTCATCGGAGTCAAACGCAATTCCCATCGCCCCAGCCTCTACAAACACAGTCAGCCCTATACCGGATGACGAGTCCTCTGTTAATAATCCTACCACTACACCAATACCTACCCGGTTAGTTAACGTCAACACTGATAACGTGGATCAAGATTCGAGTGATGAAACGGGCATAAATAATATCCATACTCCGCCCTCCATCTCGGCTGATCAATCATCATCATCGACTTCGGTGGCCCCTACTGTTACTAGCACTACTGGATTACCAAGCTGGGGGTTCTCACATATTTCTCATCCGAATGAACCAAATACTAGTGCGAATGAACCACGATCAACATCGTTCAATTTGGAGGCCCCCACGGATGTGGTGAGTGCTAATTCAACGGGTGAATCATCAAGTTCTCAATCCAGAGATACTACGACTGAAGAAGAATCTGAGATTAGGAGGAGAGAGAAGGGCAAATCAAGAGTGGTTTCGGTGGAGGATGGAGTGGATGATGAAGAGGGGAATTGATTAGCGTTGAGATGGGATGAAATGGCATTGATTGGCGTTTTTTATTTCCCCTCTTGTTTCTATGGGTTTGAGATGTGGATCTGGATGGCGTTTTTGTCGAGGGCTTTCTTTGCTTAGCCTACATTTTACTTAGAGATACATACTGGTACATATTGTACAAGTGAGGGGCGTGGAGCGAGGCGTGGTAAAATAAAACATGGTTGTTAAACGAGTTGTGTTCACTTAAGTCAACTGAACGAATAGCGAAGTTTTGTCATGTCAGCGGAGAGGGAAATGGAATGAGATGATGGATTTCATACCACTTTTGTATTAGTTCAACAGCCGCAGGTGAAGGGAAAGTGGAGATGAAACGAACAAATCAATAAACGTATCGATTGGAAATGGATGGATGAGTTTATGATATGATGTGACTTCTTTTTGCCTACTAGCTTGATGTGACTTTAACGAGGGAGTGAGATGGTGAGATATATTTTTAGGTTTATTTATCCTGATTATTTTGGCTTGGTTCTGGGTTGTTGGTTTTGTTTTAGTTTCGTGTGTAGCATAATATGGTAGGGAGCGAGATACGATTGAGTAGGATTGGAAGACAAAGTAGGTTCAAGGTTGAGAGGAAGAGTCCGCAGGAGGATCGTTAGGTAGGGAAAGGTAGAAAGTAAGAGTAGGCAGGTAGATGCTACATAGTAAGCAATACAATAGATGAACATTGCAAGGCAGGGGAGGGGTAGTGGTTATTTCCAATGCCACGGACTTTTGATACTGCGCTTTTTAGCCGTCGGTCTTGGGATTGGTTGGACTTGAACGGGGATATATTTTACTCACTACTGAGTTTCATGTCCTTATTGCTTAGGGCGGGAACTAGGACTTTGATACTTGGGTATCTGGGTGTTGGTTGGTTGGGATCAGATATATACTAGCATGAATTCAATAGTGAGGGGCATTCATTTATCATTTACTACCTACCTAGGTAGAATTCAAATAGATGAATATCAACGAACAAACAACTTGAAGTTAGTTAATTTTGTAATAAATTGAAGGAAGTATGGTTTAGAAGCTTTGAAATAAGTTTAGCTTATCTCAAAACTCACGAATTTCTCATAAAATCTTCTATATAAAGCTAGATGATGAAAATTTGTATTATACCGTGACATATGTAAATGTTCAAGATTACAAACGAATTTGTCATTTCCCATTTGTATGTTCGCCACTCGGGCAGTACGATACCATCTGTATACCAACACTCAGTGTATTGACACTCCGAACTCTACAAGGAAACACACACGGGCTACTAACTAACTAATTGTAGTATGACTGAAACAACATCTCTAGTACATAAGGCTGCATGCGGCTTGCATGCCAGTGCATGACCCCTGAATCCTGATAAGTCCTACTAGTATGCCAGTGGGAGCAAGGACTCGTATATTAATATCATCAATAAAATCACTTTTTTATCAATCTAAAATCGAAAATTTTTAACATAAAATTTATTTATTAATTATATACTAGTAAACTTTTTATATTGATTACTATATAGAAATTATCATGATTTATTAATTATATTATATTTATTATAAATACTAGCTCCGAGTCATTCTTAGAAATCTACAAAAAAGTGGGTAAAAATCCATGATTTAGGATTTCTTGAAATCATAGGGAAGGCTGAACGAACCAACAAATAAACTAACGACCTAGGCTCTATCTATGCCGGGCGCCTTGTAACTTAATCATACCATCCAAATAGCCGCGAGAAGCGCCCTACTAGTATCAAGGTATGTGATGCGAATTGAGATGCGAGTGAATTAGTTAGGCGGTTTTTCCATTTCTCTTAGAGTCGCCGCTTGACTCATTCACTTCTTCCTTCGTTCCTTCCCGAATTACCTGTTCATCTATTCACTCAACCAGATACCCGTCAATTCACTAGTGACATCAAGATTCCCCCTCAAGATCAAATTGTGCAAGAACTTGAAGGAGAAAAAACATTCCGTCTCATCTGGGTAACAAATCAGAAATGAAATGAATAAATAGACTAGTCTTCATTACCAATAGGCCTTCACACATCGAGTGGTTGTTAAGATGAAAAAATTCATCTCAAAAGTACTACTATTTAGCAATTCCAACACCAACATTTAAAGCTCTCCGCTCTCCCTCCATGTATAATCATAATTTGAGTGACTCGGTACATATACCAGTACACCACCATATGCCAGTGAAGAGTGAAAGTAAAAAGAAAAAAATAGTTTCATGAGGATATCCTCGATCCGAGGGGGGGGGGTTTATACTTACGCCAAAACCATTCCTTCTTGATTGAGAGAAACCTAACCTAACCTCAACGTGCCTTCCTTCCCCTTGAACATTAAGATTGGGATCAAGATTAAGCCTCTCATCTGTCAAGATCGATAGCTTGATTTTCCGATTTGCGATTGAGGAAAGCGGGTTCGAGTGGAGGAGACCATGTTAATCAATCAATTAGCATGACTTGCTCGTCATTACCAGATGTTGATGTCAAAAATCCATAGCCAGTATTGAACCATAGTTCTTGATTGTAATTGTGATTCACTCATGGCCCCTTTGATACGATCGTTCAAATCTACGATTGAATTTTGTTCCACCCCATTCTGCGTACACCTATCAAGAAACAAGAAACTTGCTACTTGCAATGCAATGACAGCGAGCAAGGGAAGGCTTTCGGTAGACATGCGAACAGATAGACGTTCAACCAGCCTTAGGACTCGGGTGAGAGGAAGGAAGTGGAGCTCAAGAATTTTATTTCTCATGTTTCGGAAGTAAACATATACAACTTTGTTATTTTTTAGGTAGTGTAGAGAAGTAGAAAGAAGTACATATTACCTCTTTATGTATCACGTATGATTTATTTGCACAGCTGATGAATAAACAATCCAATAACTCCATCGGCAAGAGAAATCAAATTCGGTTCACAAAATATTCACAAGAGACAATGACATACATGCAGCATAATCAATAATCAATCAATAGCAATAGTCAGGTAATATGAATACCAAATATGTATTTATATTCAGCGTGCCATCTTGCCATGATGACACTAACGATGATAGATAAACAGACACATATGTAGATATGACCCGACCTACTTATGAAGAAATCCTGTAAAAGGAGGAACCCAAAATAAAACCACCCAATTGTAAAGAAAAAATAAAACAAAACGCCTTGCTAATCGAAGTACTTGGTAAAAATCCCATTTTCCTTCCCTCGTACTAGCTTATCCAAGACGCCATGCTTTTTCCTTGGTATATCATCTCATTGGTTTTCCAAAATGAACCCTTTATTTTCCTATCCCATGTCCTTCATACAAACGCCTTCCTCCCATAAGATTCCTCGAACTCCTACATACGTTACTGATCCTTATCAAACATCCATTGAATAAAGACTGGTGTCAAATTTGAACGGCTTATCAAATGCAGATTGATCAATCATATCATCCCATGATTGTGGCAGGTCAAAAGTCTCACTGTTGAACATGGTCAAATCTTCTCCCGTATTGGCATTATAATTGCCAAAATTGACATCCAAAAGGGCATCCGCGTCGTTAGGTCCAAAAGGCTGCCATGCTTCATCAAAAATCTCAACCTCAATGTCCAAACCCACTCCTTCGGAGATATCACTAGTTGGCTCTGATGGAACCCCGTCTTTACTCGATTCAGGCGTATCATTGGGAGCAATAGATCGATAAACATTCATATCTGAAATAGCTCCATCGGCACCACTTTCAAACGGTTTAAAGGTCTGGCAGAGATCATGAGGATCAATAGTGGCATTTGCCCAAGGATCCGGGGCGATTATTTGCGCCGGTTGAACGAGGGGTTGCTTATTATCTTTTTCGGATTTGGACGTATCATGTGGAGTATCAGACTGAGGTTTGCTCTTTGCTTGTACGCCTTTGGAGCCAGTGGAACTACCTTGGCGGTTCATCGAAGCTTGACGAATCATGGGTGTAGAAGCACTAGCAGCAGGAGTAGGAGCATCGAACTTTGGTGTTTGACCTTGCTTAGACGTGCTAGCAGTCATTTTTGTACCATTGGACGTAACTCCTGAGTTCGCAACTGGGGCAGCGGTGGCTTTCTTCGACTTTACTTGAGGGTCCAATGCGAGACTAAGAGCGACGCTTTCCTCAAGATAGTTCACAGGATTGGCTAGCGGTTTACGGTGCTCTTCGTCAGTGTGGTGTTTGAGTTCTTCCATAGTTTCAAAACCGATAGTATGACGTTCGCAATCAAGTTCCGAACAGCATAAGGCTGGATTCATCCTAACTGGCACATTGGATTCGGTAGACTGTTGGCGTCTGACTTCGGGAGACATAGCCTTTGACACTAGGGGTGAGGATGTGGAGCCAGGGGTGCCTTGACCTTGAACGGGGGTGTTGTTCGGCTTCTGCTTCTTACGCGCAGGTAAGTGAAGATTTTCTTGCGTCACAGCTGGGGGTTTGACCGGGTTGTAAAATGGTTGACCATGACCATGGGGAGATGATGCGCCAAATGAAAATGGTGGCTGTGAAGATGTTGGAGCCGCTGGTGGATGAGAGCTACGATTGTTAGATTTTTGCTTGTCTTGTTGTTCGATCTTCTGCTGTTGTTGTTGTTGTTGTTGCTGCTGCTGTAGATGCTGTTGTAGATTGGCAGCATTTAAAGGCACTGCTTCTATGGCTTGACTGGTGGGTACAGTAGGCTGGTTGGTCGATGAGCCCTGAGCCGCTTCTTGCTTCGAGTTCTTTGATAAGAAGCCAAGATCTTTCGCCATTCCATTAAGCATGTTGCGAGCATTATCAACTTCTTGAGGTTTAATCGAGAATGAATCTCTGACTTCACGACAACTGTTATCTTTGAACTGTTGGAGTAAACGATGGCGCTATAACATGTTAGTAAGGTTTGTTGGTATACTCTTAATCACTTACTGTGCGAAAAAACATTCTGGCTCGCGTATCATCTTGAGTAGCCGCATACCATCTGGTCAAAATTCGCGTTAGATTACTTAACAATTTCACAACTTCTCGTAATGCTATAGTCATGTTCGCCTTTGTTTGCTGGTCCATAGGTATATCGGGGAGTGTCTCCTTATCACGTTCATTTTCTTCCATGGCTAGCTCCTTTAGCTTCGTAGCATGAATCATTTGTTGTTGGTGATGCTGACGCGTCGTCTCATAATGCTTTCTTTGCTCTGGAGTCATCCTGGCGAGTTTTTCTGGAGTAGCGATCTGAAATTGATTATTTTGTAGTGGCGCGGGCGGTGGTCGCTGTTGAGCATTAGGATTAGGAACCTCAACAACATCGTCACTGCTAGCACGTTTCAAATTCTTAGGTGGCTGAGCAGGTGATGATTTCTGAGCGCCCTGCGGTTTGTTGTTCTGCGGAGGACGCGGACGATTAGCGGGTGCAGGTGTAGGTGTAGATGTCGCAGGTTCTGATGTAGGTGGCTTTTGTTGCGGTGCCTGTACTGGTGGTTGCTGCGTGGGTGCCATCTGATTCCCATTCGTGGGTCCAATTGAGGGATTTGGTCGTGGTTGCTGACCATTCATTTGTGCCATTTGCTGACTTGCCATTTGAGCCTGGCGTTGCTGCTGCTGCATCTGCATCATGGCGTGCTGTCGCATGATGAATGATCGAATGAATTCGTCCGTAGAATGAAGAAATTTACCACTATGATGATTACGAATGCTCTGGATCTCTTGAGGAGTGGGTTCGCGAATGCCACGAATAGCCATGTTCAATCCGTTTGGCATTTGCATTGGCGCTTGACCCATGGGAGCGACGGGAGCCGCCATTCCAGGAGGAACCACAGACAGAGGATTTTGCCCTCCAGATGTACCAGGTGGAAGACCAATTTGTTGAGGCGCTTGTTGTCCTGCACCCTGCCTTCGGCGGAGAATTTCCACGTAGTGCGCTTTTTGCATGGCCCTTACGGCTTCCAGTGCTTCTGGCGGTACGTTAGGGTTGCTACTGATCCACTGCTTTAATTGGCCCCATTTCTTAATTTCCGTAGGAATCCCTCGAGGTACCGATGGTGCAGTGAGAATACTAGGTGGAAATTCTATATTGTCAATTTGCTGCATCAATTGCCTCGTATCTGGAGCATTCTCCGGTCGTCGCTGCATTGGGTTCTGGCCCTGCATTGACATTTGTTGTTGAAGAAGGAATTGTTGTTGTGGTGTCATACCTGCCATCATCGAAGGAGGCGGTCGTTGGCCGGGATTTGCCATCATAAACTGGCTCAATGCATTCTGCTGTGGAGTAAATTGGCCTGCCTGAGGTCCAGGGCGGCCGGGTTGGTTGCTTCCTGGCATCGACATCTGCTGTGCTTGCATTCGAGCATTCTGTGCAGCATGCCACTTTTGTACGATTTCATTTAGCTTGTCAGAGGGCAGAGCCATCAGACGCTGTTGCTGTTCATGAGGCATGCCGTTGAACATTGCGGGGCTCATAGCATTTCCAGGCCCCATCTGTCGTTGGTTTGCCTGCATGAATCTTGTATCTAATGGTTGGCCAAATTGTGAATTAGGATTTATTCGCATTCCTTCTGTATGATTCATTTGCTGAGAAGGTGTTCTCAATGGGGCGTTCAGCGTATTCATTGCGGGACTTTGGTGTGGGGGCATCGGACCAGGACCCATTCCTCCAGGCTGACCTTGTAATGCTATTTGTTGCGCTTTGACAGCAGCATTCGCGCGGGCCTGAGATTGCTGGGATTGCTGTTGCGCCACAGCTTGCTGCATTCTATGCTGGTTTTGTTGTGCGTTAAACATTTGAGCTTGTTGAGCCTGCGTTCTTGAGTTTGGAATGCCGCCAGGGCGCTGTTCGTTTATATTCATCGACTGTCCAGGCATGACAACGTTTGGCTGAGGAGTGCCATTTCGGGGTCCGCTAACAGGAACGACCATTTGACCTGCTTCTTGTGCCATAACTCCAGCTTGCTGCTGGCCGATGAGATTTTCCATGTTACCCATAAATGACATATCTGTCCCACCCATCGATGTAGGAGGTTGCGGTGGTCCATTCATTGGGCTAGGGTTCATAGATCTTTGCTGCTGCATAGCTGGCGCAGCCGCTACTCCATTTTGTGGCTGTTGAGAAAGGGTAGATTGTTGCCCTTGGGCCATTTGAGTGCGATATTTGTAAACAACTTGTTGGCGGTAACCTATGAGCGCGGGATCAGTACCTTGCGCCTGTAAACGTGAAAAAATTACTGGATCTTTTGATTGCATCATAGCCCGTAATCTGATTTTATCTTCCTCTGATGCTTCAGTAAACAACTTTAGAGCTTCTGCTTGTATCATTTGAGGATCTACCGGGAGTTGTTGACCATTCATTGTTTTAACTGAGCCAGTCTGCGGTGTCTGTGGCAGGCCATTCGATGGAAAGTTCTGGTTAGAGGCCATATTCTGCGTCATGCCATCGTTTGGTACGCTACCAGGTGCTGACTGTGGTTGCGAAGGAGGAAGCGGAGATGCCTGCATTTGACGTTGAAGATGTTGGAAGCCTTGCTGGGAAGGTTGTTGAGCCATGCCCCTCGATATCTGACCTTGCATACCATTTTGGTTTATCATCTGCTGTTGGGCCTGGGCTTGCGCTTGCACGGCGATCTGTTGTTGCATGCCGGCTTGGGCTCTGTTTCGAGTTTCGTGCAGTTGAGCCTGTTTTGCAGCAAGCTCTCGCGCGTAATGCATCTGCATGTGTTAATTTGATATCGCTTTGGAGGAGGTCGATTATGAATATACCTTATCGGATGCACCATCGAAGATTTCTCTCTCGAACTGCATGGCTACATTTATAAGTTTATGTATGTTGTTTCCATTGAGGAGGCGCAGTTGACCAATTCTAAAAAAAATGAATAATAATTGTCAGCAGACTTATAGTGAATATGAAAAACCTCATTGTAAACTTTTGGAGTCATTGAATAAGGAAACACCATTTTTACTTACAAATTGAATACGGCCGAGAGACGTTCTTGGATAGATAAGGTTGTTTTCCATCCTTGAATTGTTGATGGTGTATTTTCTTGCAGTTTCTGGAATATGATCTGCTGCATTGATATGCCACCGTTCATGACTGGACGTCCTTGTTGTAGTTGCTGCTGCTGCTGCTGCTGCTGTTGCTGTTGCTGTTGTTGCTGCTGCATCATCTGGTTGGCACCACCCATATGCGGAAAATTCGAAGCCATCTTGGGATTCGATGTGGCAAGGCCACGCTCCTTCACTGAGGAGATCCGAGTCGAAGTTGTTTCAAATCAGCCACGCGGAAGTGTTCGTTATAATAAAATGAGTTGTGAAAGTATGATGGTATTGCACACGGGAATTGAGGTTGTAGAATCGACTCTTTACTTTTGAGGCGGGGGATGTTGAAAAGTCCTGAGATTGCTGACAATAGGCGGCGAGCCGTGAAATGGCTGCAGGCTGCCACAGTTACATTCACATAGAGCTAGACTCTGTGTTCCGTGAGAATATCTTATTGGGAAATAGTGTACTCGTTTGCGACGCAGTCTGATGTGTACGAGAATTGAAGAACCAGGTATGGGTGAAGAACGGATTTGGTGTAGGCAGAATTGGAAACTCGCTTTTAAAAAGAATGAGGCTGTAAAAAAACGGTGATAATACTGTAGAGAAACAGTACAGAAACGTAATGTATCAATCAATATTAGAATTTGATCAGTGTTGAAAGTTGCCTTTTGGTGTTCTAGAAATCCAACACATGCGGGAAATTGGCAGAATGATTTGAGAGAGTAAATCAGCAGTGAGAGTTTTCGGTATTTTCCCTTCCGTCTTTGATTCTTTTTCCCTTTTCCCTGTCCAAATTGGTGAATATATTATTTGTACTATATGTATTTCGTATCTCGGTTTCCGTACTTTCGTAGTGATGAGTTATTCTTGAATATGATTGTTGGAATTGTAAGAATGGCAATAAAATATGAATAAGAACAATGGTACAGTAGTTTTTCAAAGTAGAAACGAAGAAGTAAGGTTCAAGGTGGTAGGTAGGTGGATGATGGGTGATAGATGTTGTAGGATAATTTGTTTGAGTAAGTCCACGAGTACTAGGTAAGTAGGTAGATAAGTATGATACCATATATATTATGTGTGCGATATGTATGGTATGGTATGGTATAATATGGTATGATATGGTATGATATGGTATAGTATGGTATAGTATGTATGATAACAGTATGTACCTATGTAAGTTGTATGAGAAAGAGAGAACTTTGAAGAGTCGAAAATAGAATTGAAGATTTGATTTTACTTTACTTTCGAGTTTCCGTACGTACCTATTGAAGAGATGAAAATGTGATACAGCCTACTCACAGAGTCGTACTTGGTTAGTAGTGGCAGCTGGGATGGATCACGGTCGAGTCTGAGCGTACTCAAACAGCCCCAGAAAAAAGCGAGAAGACTTTTACAAGGGTTAATTCGTCGAATTGGAATAAACCTTCAATTCAATTATGCGCTACTACCTAAGTATCCCGAATGCTTGTAAATGGTAGAAATTGAAGAAAGTAGAGAGGAAGAGAGAGAGAGAGAGAGAGAGGGAGAGGGTGTGTGTGTGTGTGTGTGTGTGTGTGAAAAAGGGTTATTGAGAGAGAAGGGCTATTAAGAGAGAAGATGTGTGTATGTGTGTGTATGTGTGTTTATGTGTGTATGTGTGTATGTGTGTATGTGTGTGTGTGTGTGTGTAAGTAAATGTGCGGTGGTGTAGAGTAACTTATAAAGTATTTTATGTTGCGCAGATGGTGTGAGGAGAACAGCACTAAATAGAGCACTAATAGAGCACTAATAGAGTACTAATAATCTTAGATCCAAGGTTATGATGGTATACTATGTATGTATGATATCAGTATTATCTTCAAATGGAAAATTTATTAGAGCAATTCCAATGTTAGATATAACTTTCAAAAGGGTTTATTGGAATAAGTACGGGGAGTCGATCGAGGTTATGTAGATGAAAAAAATCATAAGAGCAGAGCGTACATATATTATATATATATATATATATATATATATGGATGAGTAAGAAAGAGGTGAGGAGAAAAGATAGATGTATGTATGTATGTATGTACTATGGAGAAGAGAAACCTTGAAATCTTGAAAGAGTAATAAAAAGATAAAAAGTGATGAGTTATCGATTTTAGGTTAGATATCTCCAATTTAAAAACTTAGTATATGCTAGTACACCGGTACTTGGTAAGAAATGTCTCATATGTCTAATATGTCTAAAGTGTCTTGATTACTCGGTGAATAAAACGTAAGAGAAATCAATATTAAAATATTAAAATATTAAAATATTTCTTTCTCTTCTTGATGATAGAAAATTTAATTCTTCTTAAGTCTTCAATATCTCTATCTCTACGAAGTATCTCTATCTCTATGTCTATCTCTATCTTTATCTTTATTATAAAGGGGGAAGAAAACAAGAAAAAGGATATTGATATAATAATAAGAGGGAAAGGAATTATTAGTTAGATTGGATTACAACTTCTCATACATTCACTTACTAGAACTTACCAGGTATAACTAAAGTTGTATTGAAGTTTGTTTGTGTTCTCATTTCCTTGTTACAAGTTGAAATTATATTTTAGCGCTTTTATTAAAATGAATCTTTATAGAACTATCATCCATCCAATAATAAAAGTATATACTGCTAGTCTGTAGGAAGGGAAAAGAAAAGAACATATCTCTCTCTATAGAAGAGTTATAAAAACTCCAAGTTGATTGTCTCAAGTATACTTACTTAATCAACCATTTTACAATATCTACATCTAACTAACATCTGAGTCCTGACAGGAAAATCTTTCTAAAGTTCAATAGATTATCACTTACTTACTTACTTACTTACTTACTTACTACTACCTATATATGTACCATATGTATATAAGTATCCAATGATTGAAGTTCTTACTTCAAGTTGACCTTTTCCAAGCCCTGGAGGTTCCATAGATACTAAATAATCCATGATATGACTAGTTCTAGTATTTCCGTAAAAATGTTTAATTCAGTAAAGTGGCTCTACCGGTAGAGGGACAATTGGGAATTCTCCTTCATATTTAGAACTACCTACTGTCTGTAAAGTACATTATTGCTGTATTGACCTCAAATTTCAAACGGTTCTTGAGTCCTTTATGTTCTATTTATATGATAGTATCTCATCTTCTTTCTTCTTTGTCTTCAATATTCTCATCTTATATATTTGTACTGTACTATTAAAATTGAACTATGTTCCGATATACCTTGTGGAGTAAGACAAGATGTGGTACAAGGATGATGTACACCTAAAGAAGACATAAAGGATGAACTATGGAGAATCGAAAGAATTAGGAGGATTCATTTTCTCTACTCTATATAGAGGAGGAGGAGAAGAGAAGAGAATAGATGACAATAGATGAGATGAGATGATATGAGAGGACAAGTAAGTGAATAAATCATTGAATACCGCATGTGCTAAACAGATAAAATTGAACGATTCACCGTTAATCGTCCCGTCCCATCCCATCCCATCCCATCCCATCTCATCTCATACTATCTTATCCCGCCATCATCAAACCATTCCTCATTAATGAATCTTAGTCAATAATAAAAAAGACTTGGCCCTGAATTCAGAACGTATAGCTGATCCTCAACTTCCCAATAATTTTATATAGTTGATATAATAAGAACATGAAAATTAGCAAGATCCTTCCACATTCTTTTTGTTCCTTTTCTTCTTCTTCTTCTTCTTCTTCTTCTTCTTCTTCTTCTTCTTCTTCCTTTTTTTCTAAAAACTGCTGAGAACTGTTGTCGATTTAATCCAATAGATTTGACATGGGGGTTGATGGGTTGTGTTCTGATCGTCACTAGCAAGGCAAAGGCAGATATGCACGCTTCCCTTCCCTTCCCTTCCCATCCCATCCCTTCCTCACATCCCACATCCCTCCTCACCATCCCATTTTATATTTTTTATATTTTTGTACAACTCGAATTCGTATCATTGAAATGCTATCGTCAATTACGAAGAGAACAATACATACCTGATGTGATGTATTTATATTCTATACATAATTAAAAACAACTTTCTTTTTCAAAAAAAAAAAAAAAAAAAAAAAAAAAAAAAAAAAAAAGACACCAAAAACCCCAGAATCATATCTTTCAAACAAGTCCTCTCTTCATGTTAAGCTGGAAGAAATACCTTTAGATTCAGGAAATGGCTGCATAAAAGGCGCTTGATTTTCCCGGCATTTCATGCCACTAAAGAAAGTTTAGGTAAAAGTTGATGCAAATCTACCATCAAATAAGGAATTATCATTCATATATGTCTGCAGGAACAACCTTTGTGGAATTATTTTATAGGATTCGTTTGCTTGATATGCTTATGAAAGATCCAGCCTCATTTACTTCTATTGGAACATACCTTACTATGTGATTGTACTTATGGAAGAAGAGAAAGAATAGAAAGAATAGAAAGAAGAAGCCTTGAGGATTGATAGCATAGAAATATAAATTGCTGGAGTAGATACTACTGGTGATGATGGGGTATTCATTTATATTGTATTACATATTTACTACCTACTATGTGCCACCATAACTTCATGATCCCATCAATGGATTGATATGTTCTCGTTCTTGTTTGATTCGAATTTCATAATAGCAATACCAACTCAAATGGGGTTTTCAATTATAGTGCTACATTGACAATATTACTATTTATTGTGTAATAGAAGTTTTACGAATTTGGTGTGGTGGTGAGAAAGCAGCCGCCCATTAGAACATTAGATGTCAAGGATTTCTTCCCTTGTTCATTATTGTCTTTTCGATTTTGTTGTTCTTTTCATCTATAAGCCCGCCCTGTAATAAATGTCGATGGGGTTGTACAATCAGTTGTACAGTCAGTTGTACAGTTAGGTTAGCCTTGGAAGAGCTTGAAGGGAACGAGATGCCTTCGGGGCTAAAGGGATCATAATATTATGTGCCTTAATATTTGGGCATCTTTCAACTGCCATAAGGTTTTATTTTACCTTTTCGGGGCTTTTCTCGAATATGGAAGTTGATCATGGTCAAGTGCGTGCATCAACGACCTCGGAGTATCTGTGCTACGTAAAAATAATAAAAAAATAAAAAAATCGAAAAAGTGCTGCTATCAGTTAACATCCATAGTTCCAGCAATTAGCAATTGGAACTATCACTCCCAGATATCAAAGAAACACCACCATCCACACCCGCATCTAGGCAATCACAGGCGTTATCTGAATAACCCATTTAAAGAAAAGCTCCACCTTTTTACATTCAAGTTGTACAAGGGCAAGTCTATGAAAGTAGGTAAACTCCAAGTACAAGGACAGCAATAAATGTTGATAAGATCTTCAACATCAATCTTTCCTATTGTCACTATTCCTTTCACACCAATACATATATCAAATCCAAGATCAAAATCTACAATTTCTACTTTATTTTGTAGATTTTACAGAACTTCACATTCAAATTACTACAAAATGCCTTCCGGAAACCTATCAACTGCTGAGGCAAAGGCTCATGACTTTCTCGATTTCCTTAATGCTTCACCTGGTCGTAAGTACTAAGCTTTGGTATCTTTCTCCTTATCTCTACAATTGCCATTCTGACTTTCCTGATTTAGCCTACCATGCTGTACACTCCGCCATTCAACGACTTTCCAAAGCAGGATTCAAAGAGATTAAAGAACGAGATAGCTGGTCCTCGACATTACAACCGGGTGGAAAATACTACTTGACCCGAAATGCTTCTTCAATCGTCGCATTCGCCATTGGTAAGAAATGGAAGGCAGGAAATCCAATCGCTATGATTGGTGCTCATACCGATTCTCCTTGTCTTCGTGTTAAGCCAGTATCGAAGAAACAAAATTCCGGTTTCTTGCAAGTGGGCGTGGAAACTTATGGTGGTGGAATATGGACTTCTTGGTTTGATAGGGATTTGAGTCTTGCGGGGAGAGTGATGGTCAAGGATGGGGATGGAAATTTCATACAAAAATTGGTTAAAATCGATCGTCCAATCCTACGCATACCTACATTGGCAATTCATCTCAATCGTGCTACGAACTTCGACCCAAATAAAGAGACGGAACTGTTCCCTATTGCCGGTCTGGTGGCTGCAGAGTTAAATCGGACGGGTGCAAGCAACAATGGACAGGTAGAGGAGAGCAAGGATTCGGAAGAATTCAAACCTTTACAAACTATGACTACTCGTCATCATCCATATATCGTTGAATTGATTGCAAAGAATGCAGGGGTTCAAATCGAAGACGTCATTGATTTCGAAATGATTCTTTATGATACACAAAAGGCTACTCTAGGAGGTCTGAACAATGAACTCATCTACTCGGGCAGATTAGATAATTTGGGCATGACCTACTGCAGTGTCGAAGGACTCATCGAATCCTTAAGCTCCTCATCCGCTCTTGACGAAGAATCCGCAATCAGACTAGTAACCTGTTTCGACCACGAAGAAATCGGTAGTACCTCCGCCCACGGCGCAGCATCCAACCTTCTCCCCGCAGTCCTACGCCGCCTCTCCGTAATCCCCTCCTCCCCATCCCAACAAGCTCCCGGCTCCGCCGGCTCTTACGAAATGGTATCCCGCGGCGAATCCGACACAGAAATCTCAACAGCCTACGAACAAACCCTCTCAACCTCCTTCCTCATCTCCGCCGATATGGCCCACTCCATCCATCCCAACTACGCCCAAAAATACGAACCTGATCATCGCCCTGAAATGAATAAAGGTACCGTTATTAAGATCAACGCCAATCAACGCTATGCTACTAATTCTCCTGGCATCGTCTTACTACAAGAAGTGGCTAAGAGGGCTAAGCCGAGTCGAGATTCAAAGGGTCCTAATGGGGTTCCATTGCAGCTTTTTGTCGTGAGAAATGACTCGAGTTGTGGAAGTACTATTGGGCCGATGTTGTCGGCTGCTTTGGGGACGAGGACGTTGGATTTGGGAAATCCTATGTTGAGTATGCATAGTATTAGAGAATGTGGAGGCGCTTATGAGTATGTTTTCTTTTTATATTTTCTTCTTCTTCCCCCCTTCTCTTCCTTCTCTCTTTTTTTTCTATCTTTCTCTTGTACCTCAATTCTTTCATACCCATCCTCAATACTCATAACCACAATAAAAACTAACCATATTTACCACAAAATAGCGTCGAACATGGAATCCGTCTCTTCGAATCCTTCTTTACCCATTTCTCGGATTTGGAAAAGAGAATCCTGATTGATTGATTAAATGCTTTGGGAGTTCATAATTTGAATGATGATGGTGGTGGTGATGATGATGTTGATGATGTTGATGATGTTGATGATGTTGATGATGTTGATGATGTTGATGATGTTGATGATGTTGATGATGTTGATGATGTTGATGATGTTGATGATGTTGATGATGTTGATGATGTTGATGATGTTGATGATGTTGATTTGATGATGTTGATGATGTTGATGATGTTGATGATGTTGATGATGTTGATGATGTTGATGATGTTGATGATGTTGATGATGTTGATGATGTTGATGGTGATAATTGGAGGGATGATATGGATATGGATATAGATATGGGTGATGATGATGACGATAACTCAACATAGCATTGATGTAAATTCCCGATTGCATAGCAAATACCTACCCGTCTGTAGTTTCTACTACGTCGGCACGACATATCGTTCGTTCGTTCGTTCGTTCCCTTATCTTGGGTTGAGGAAAATAGCAATAAAAAATATGGATTTTGCCTGCTTCTGACTATGTTTTGTTTTATTTGCTACTTTTTGATTTGATTGAGGTTTTGATTTTTGGGGTGGGGTGTTGGGATGTTGTTTGGATGTTTGTGTGTTGTGTTTTATTTGATAGATGTGTGAATGTTTGAATGTGTGAATGTGTGAATGTTTGACTGTTTGAATGTTTGGTATGTCATGATATGGTGTATCTAGACTAGGTAAGTGGTTATTGATATGGTGGTATGAATGGAATCACAGATATAAATGTCAATGATACGTAAGCGGCGGGTTCGTATATGCATATATGAATGGTTTATTTACTGTACTGGGAATGGGAGATAGTGGGTATTAAGTAAGTACAGTAGTAGGATAGGGAAGGGAAGGGAAGGGAAGGGAAGGGAAGGGAAGGGAAGGGAAGGGAAGGGAAGGGAAAGAGGGAGTAGAGAGAGCGGGGAGTTAGTAAATAAGAGATAGGAGCCGCAATAGAAATAGGGAATAGGGAATAGGCAATAATGTGTATAGAATATGGAACATGAGAGGGTAAATACGAATGTGAGGGGGAGATAGTGAGAATGTTGTTAGTATTGGCATTGGGGGTGAGAGAAGGACATGGTGAGTGATTATTGGTGAAGGAATGGGATGGTGTAAATTGCGTGGTTTGGTTGGTGGGTGGTACTATGTGTTTACATGGAGGAGGGGGGGAGGGGAAGGAACGGAGAGCAAGGAGGTTGCGTGATTGTTTTATGGTTGTATGGTTGGTGATTACTAAGGAGGAAGAAAAGGAGAGGGATTACTAAGGATGGGTGGGGAGTTGAGGCGGAGAGGAGAGAAGGTAGATTTCCAGCTCATGGATAGTTATTAATGCATTATGCTTTATAACCAACTAATCAAAAGGAGTAGATAAATTTAAAGGGGATACAGGAGATTGTGATTTATATTATATGGGGGAGAGAGAGATCTAAAATACATTTATACTGTAGAAAACTGAATGAGATGAGATGAGATTAGATAGGGCTTTCCCCTTGAAGTATAAAATTAATAATGAATATAAAGGTGAATATAGATTCAGAAAATCATATCATCTTATATGTCATCACCCAAAACATTGTAAAAAGATGGTTATATCGATTGAAGAATTATGGTAGTAGTGTCGAGTTTTCTTTCTACTGTTCGGTGAATACTGGATAAATGTATATATGTGGTAGGATTATGAAGAGAGAAGAGATGAGAATGCCCTTTCACTTCTAGCCGAGACCACAAGAAAAGTCATATGAGAGATCTGGGAGTTTTCTTTGGTATCAAAAGAAAATTATTCAAATATAGACTGAGTTAGGTTTTTAAATTCATCTTATCTAAATTGCCTGGCAGCTGGCTTTTTGGAAATCAAGAGAGAAAGGGGTAAGCAAGCGAGAATATGAGTAAGAGTGAGTGAGAATTCCATAAGAGATGGAGAGGAAGTCTGTATTCTTATGGGGAAAGGAACTTAAAATAAATGGATAGACAACATGATGGAAATGAAAGGGAGGGGGGGGAATCTTCGAATTTTTGCTTGGTTGATGATATGATCTTTTATAAGTATTGAGGGAGAATTTACATTCTCTTGCATATTATTTGAGGTTGTCAAGCAAAATGCAACCAACTAGCAATGGCCAATAGAAGATCTTATGCATGTATTGGATTTGGGCAATGAAATAGGAATATTATATCCTTCTCCGAACAAATAGCCACCAAACACATTGAAAGGAAAAGACAATACCCACTTCACGCTGACATCTGAGGACAGATTCTTCTAGATCGTCGTTC
This sequence comes from Scleromitrula shiraiana, assembly GCA_028455995.1. NCBI lineage: Eukaryota > Fungi > Ascomycota > Leotiomycetes > Helotiales > Sclerotiniaceae > Scleromitrula > Scleromitrula shiraiana. The sequence goes on from JABELC010000009.1 coordinate 1,058,139, forward strand.
TGAAGTTGCTTCCTTCATTTATCCAAGAAAGAAAAGAAGAAAGAAGACAAGCCGATAATTTGGGCAGCTAAATTGAATATCAAAGATAAGATACAAATAGAAAGGTTTCATCCACATCGAAATCTAGTCAGGTTTTGTTGTCTCGCATGAAACCTACAACAAAAGTACTCGATACTTATTGGTGTGTGTTGATAACTATGCCAGCCAACCTAGCTTCATCTCACCACTATGAGAAAGAAGGTTACTTGCAGTTTGGATGAGAAAAAAAGACCTCTTCATACAAGATTTGAGAATTGAATGGATAAATGGGAGGAAAGAAGGGTTGAAGTTGTGATGTGGACATACAGTACATAGTGGAGACATATCCAAGATGACATGGGGGATCCCCTCCGGTTCGACATATTGAACGAAATCTCCATATTTAAAAAGCATTGTTGATGCGATGGAGAAATTCCTCCAATTCCTGTTTTCTTTTCCTTTTTCTCATGTTGTAGTGGATACCTTTTGTTTTTGTAGTTTATTATTTGTACCATTCATGGGATATGATATGGAGTGTGGTGCGGTGAGGCCTTAAGTACTTCTGCAGTTGCATGACATTAGATTACAGTAGCATAACACCAAGCGTCTATGTTGTTGATTGCGCCACCTAGAATTAATAAATTGTCTCAGTTGGGGGAATGATAAGGATTGATAGGCGGCTTTTTTTTTCTTGATGAATGAGGGGTTTGACGGTTTGAATGCTGTGTTTTCTTGTGGTTTAATTAATCATGTTGATATCGACAAATAATGATTATGGTACGAGTATATCAGAAGATTTTCTTCTATGAAGAGATACACCATTAACTTCGATTGTACAAACGCCACTTTCGAAAAGATCGATGACTCGAAGTTGGATTGGATTCGAGGACCTGATTTCTAGAACTAACCATAATTGGAAGGTTCATGAAGATTTGATTGAAGTATACTCGTAGAAGGGAGAAAGAAAGGGAGTAAGAAAGACGTGGCAGTTTGTAAGTCCAGAACCTCCAAATTCAAACACAAATGGTTTGGATTTGGATTGATATTGGGAAGAAATTGGGAAGAAATTGGGATGAAATTAGGATGATATCTTTTCTTTTCTTTTCCTTTCCTTTCTTATCTTTGACAAATGATATTTATTCTATAATCTCATCTCATGTTCAGAATTTATGAAGTTTTTCTTAAGGGTTCATTTAGACTTTAAAGAGGCTCGAATGAAAATACTACCTAGTTAATTATTACTTATATCTGCCCAAAGATGATCGTCTACTGCCATAGTAGGTATAATTTATTTATTATTTATATAGTATAATAATATAATAATATAAGTACATAATAGTTCTAGAAATATTGTAAAATATAAAAAAAAAACTATTTTTGGCGGCAACTTAATATTTTATTCTCTCTCATCCCTTCTTTAATGCTATCACTGCTATCACTCACCCATCCATCCACTCTAGGACCCCTTGTCAATTATTTATTTCATTTCCCCTCCCCCAACATTTAATTCGATTTTTATGGGCGAGCTATTCCCTACTCGAGTATCCAGTATTTATTATTTATTTATTATTATTATTATTATTTAACCGACTTTTCGTCATAGAGCCTATGAGTACTTCCGTACATCAAGAAACTTTCCACACTTGCTTAATCTAGTACCGTCCTTCTATCATTTTCACACTAAAAGTCGAGAGCTTCCTCTTGATTTCGCAAATTTATTTTTTCTTTCTTTTTCTTTCTCTTTCTCTCTATCATTCCTAAGTTTTCAACTTGTTCCAGAAACTCGAAATACTTTTTTGTAGCTTTATTGCAAGGAGCTCAAGGATCAAACCCTCCCTCATATCTTATCGATACGATCCTATCCACTTTCGAACAATGGCTACTCCTGGGGAAGATGTTTATGCAACGGTAAGTAAATCTTCCTGAGCTGTGGAAACTTGGAGCTTTAGAACGAACTGACAGTTTCGGGGTAGCTTCTTTTAGAAGATTCATATCTTCCAGGTATGTTTTACAATCGTAGATTGCTTGGGATTCATCAACTAAAGCTTCAATTTAGGTGCATTGGTTTTGGCACACTCGTTGAAAGATGCTGGAACCACCAAGAAACTTGCGGTGCTTGTCACAACTGAGACTGTATCTGCGGAGAGTAGGAGAGAGCTTGAGGTAAGCTACTGAATCAATATCAAACCTAGAAATATATACTCATATAAAGTCTAGACAATCTTCGATTTCATCATACCGGTAGATCGAGTTGTCAACCAAACTCCAGCCAATCTTCACCTTATGGGTCGACCCGACCTTCACTCGACCTTTACAAAGATTACATTATGGCAACAAACACAATTCAGAAGAATAGTTTACATGGATGCAGATATGGTTGCTCTTCGTGCACCGGACGAGTTATTCGACGTGCCCCACCCATTCTCAGCAGCTCCAGATATCGGATGGCCAGACATTTTCAATACCGGTCTCTTGGTTCTGGATCCAAATATGGATGATTATTATGCTTTGCATGCAATGGCACAAAGAGGAATTTCATTTGATGGAGCTGACCAAGGTCTACTAAACATGCATTTCAAGAATACCTTTAACCGTTTGAGTTTTACTTACAATGTTACCCCATCTGCTCATTACCAGTATCTACCAGCTTTTCAACATTTCCAATCTAGTATTAGTGCCGCTCATTTTATCGGCCAAAATAAACCATGGAAGATCGGACGACAAGGCCAAGGATCGACCCCCTACGATCAGTTAACAGCAAGATGGTGGGCAGTTTATGATAGACATTATAGGGAATCAGTAAGCAACAATCCCAAAAACAAAAGTAGCTCTGTTAATTTGTTTTTAGTCAAGCGATAGCACCGGACCATCACCATATGTTCAATACTGGGTAAAAGGAGAATACCAGCCAAATGGAAACCAGACCCTAGGAGACAGTGAGAATTTTCAACCTACCATTACTATTGATTTTGAGGAATCTCCCCAGGAGGTGGGAGAGGTCTCACAATCTTTCCATGAGATTGAGGAGCCTCTCCATGAGACTAATGAAATACCCAAGGAAACTGAAGAAGACTATGTTCCACTAGTGCTAACAGATTTGGATCAACAAGGACCCCCATACTCTCCCTGGGATGCTAGCAAGTTAGTTCCCCAATCACAGTTGTTTAGGTTCTCAGTGAAACTAACATAATACAGAGCACCACCACCACAAAATTCCGGGCCAGAAGCCTCGAATTTCCCTAATACCCACTACAACATGTCCAACGATACTACACAATTTAGAGCTCCAGGTCGCTACCCAGATCCTCCTCAAAACATGCATTACCAAGTTCCGTCGGCACCAAAATACCAAAGACCTGCACCAATCTTTCCTTGGGAGCATAACGCCCCTGAACCCACAAGAGTGTTTGCCGAAGACAACTATGACGATGTACCACAAACACCTACCACGGTCGCCACTGCCACCGAGAGTTTACCAGTTACACCCTCCACCCCAACAATCCATGTCTCTGGCGCTGATGCATGGCAGACATATACCAGAAACAATGCCTGGGATGAGGTACCTGAAATTGAGAGATACATTGGGAACTTAACCAAAAACCGTAAAAGCAACATCCAAGCCCTACAAGGATCAGGTACAGCAAACAGTCCAGGACAACGTCTTTTTAGGACCAGTATGAAGCTCACAGATTTCCCAACAGAGCTCGAAAGACCTAGTTTACCCGTAACTCCGGCACCTATTCAAAGACCTAATTTCTGGGGCGAAGAAAGAACTGGTGAGAATGGGCTGCCACAAGCGGAAGGAGTACCAGCACAACAAGATTGGGTAAGCCTTTTTGATGATTACACAGTAACATTTGCTGCTTTAACAGGTCTTTTTGAGGATCCCAGGAGTCTGGCCCTTGGTCCCATTAGCTTGTATCACGATTTGGAAGGGTTGTTGTACCACTTTCAAAAGTTGCTCAACGATCATGTTTCTTATTCACTGACTGCTCAAACAGGACCCAGCAGCCCAACTTGATATGCTTGCCAGGCGCCAATCAGACGTGCTAGTCAATAAATTGGATATATCTCGCGAATTGCCTTCAAGATCTCTTCCATTTGGATCTGAAGATTCCCGTTCTCCGACATATGTTGCTCAAGGGCCAAAAATTGCGATGGAGGAACCTTCTTACCATGGACCTGGAGCGGCATGGGAAAAGAATGAGGATTATCCTACAAGAGAAACACCTCTACCACCAAGCGAAGAGGAGAAAGATGTATTGATGGCTTAATTATGGGTCTTCATTTAATTCGTTAAAAAAGAATCTGCACATACAATTATTCCAATATTTTTATACATGGACATACATAGACGTCCTTACGTTTGTGCCTCATGTTACTTACTTCGCTTTTGTCTCTGCTTTTGAATTTGTTTGCACAATCTTGCCATCTCAGTGGTTGAACTCTACTACTAGCTTTTTACATTCCAATTCTCGCATATTTGCTTTGCATTTAATTGTAAAATAGGAATCGCTACGTTTACTTCTAGGAGTTGTTTTTCATGGTGGTCGGGGGATTTTATTGGGTTAGTGCGATAGTATTGGTCGGAATGAGATGGTTGGGGGAGGGATGAAAAGGATGAAATTAATAGTGTGTGGTGCCTAATGGACGACGAGCTTGTGATTCTAGTGGGTGGTGAATGCTGAGTGATTAATTTCGTGTGATGAATATCGGATCTGTGGATAATAGGTGAACTGCATGAAAATCTGGGGAGGAATGTAATTATTGATGGGGCGGAGAAAAGTTCTCTAGTCATTTCAGATACCCTTTTCTCTTTCTCTTCCAAGAAAGACTAGAATTTTGAGTCTAAATCTTATTCATTCATCGCCTTCTTCGGGCTTCGATTCTGGTTCTGTGTTCTATGCTGATTTTATGTTATATCTATACAATGTGAATGGTTAAATGCATAGGTAACAGATGGGATATAATGGGATGGCTACTCGCATTCATGAATACCAGTATGAACTCTTCTCTATCCATTGACATGGGACCGGATTAAATGGAATGTCCAGATCCTATTATCTTCTCTTCCAACTTATTTTCTAGTCTTCTTCTCTGTCCATATTAGCAAATCATTCCATTATTCAAGATAATTACATAGATAGTAGCTAGTGAGTTAGTTCCTCGATCTATATTAGTAAACTGGTTATTCGATCTATATGCTGTAAGATCTTACTTTAGTTTCTCAGTTCTATCATTCTATCATTTGAGAGGTGTTTTCTCGTAAATCTTTCACTTTCAACTCGCCACCATTGAGTGAGTGGTTTGATCTCATTCTACTAGTAGTACTATTTTCTATTTTGCCCTATTCGGTTCTTGTCACACCAAAAGAAGCATAGTCAAGAACTGTTGATTGATCTCTTTTATAATGGAATATACTCTAGCTCTCTCTCAGACTATATATATCATAAAATTTTATTAATGATATGAAGTATTATTACTAGTGTTATTTAATTCAACTTGATTGTTTAAGAATAATTATTTAATAATAATTATATAGTAATTACTAGTATCTTCAAGTTTTTTATATTATACTACTTATTATTTAATAAATAAAATTTAATAAATATTAAAAATTAAAGAAAAAAATAAAAATGAAGCATTATTATAACTAAACTTCGATTTTTAAAAATTATCAAAATCACTTTAAGTTTTTATATATAATAATTTAAATTTTTATAATTACTATATTAGGATACTATTATTTAATATAATTTTGATTTACTAGTAAATAAATTATTAAGATTTTTAAAGATTTTAAAGAGTTTAAACTTGATATCCTTTTAATTTCGATTTTCTAATAATATTATATTAAAAGAATATTCCTTTTTATATATTCAACTTGAAATATATCTTTATTACTTTTTTAATATAATAATTTGTTTGATTTAAACTAAATTAAAATTAATATGATAATATTACTAGTACTACTAGTAGTATGATATGATATTAATATGATTTTCACTTTGTAGTATATAATTAGTAAATACTACTAGTAGTTATAAATCTTAGTAAAATTATTATACTACTAGTAATACTACAAAGTCGAAGTCCTTTCACCGTGACAGAGATTAAGCGAAGTCTAACGATTATATATACTATAATATCTCATTAATAGTATGAAGCATTATTAATACTATTTAGTTGATCACTTAAAGGTAATCACCCCTTTTATGACAGTTCTCTTTCCTCTACACTTCAGTAATATTGTGCAATCAATCTTATTTATATCGGCTTGTGGTCGTCTTGGTTAGTCTTTCTAAATGTCCAATATTTTGTTATATTGTGTTATATGTTAACGTGTTTCATTTTAAAATAATAGTAAGAGATATATGCTATGGGATGCAATGAAATGCGACATTGGTATGGGACTTCCGAAAGAGGACCATAAAGTGAGGAAAACTCTTATTTGTAGATTTTCTGGGGAAATGAAAATGTCAAGTAGGAAAGTAATACAGCGAACTACTACGTAGATCCTTAGGAGATAGTCTTAGTCCTGAGTCTTCTAATCGAGGTCATTGCTACTCAGAAGGAAAGTATCATATACTAATGGAGGGATCTATCCATTCCACAAGTCACTCAGAATAAATTTGAGCTTATACTGTCTCTCACCAAGTTTTAGAAGTTTGACTTTATGCGATGGAAAGTTTTGAAAAGATGTATATGTGTAGTATGTACCTTATAGGCCTTGGTCATCGCAGTCCCCTTCTACAAGAAGATGCCCATATGTCAACGAGATAAACCAAAATAGAAAGAAAGAGAGAAAGAAAGAAAATGCTCTTGAACTAAATTCTTCAGTTAATTCCCGGTATATCTTTCTCTCTGTTGTAAGTATAAGAGAAGTTTAGAATCTTGATTCTGTTTAGATAGAACGACCAGAGTATTTGCGAATATGTGTTTGTGTGTTTTCGTGGAAGAGGAACACTGAAGTATTGGTAGTTATGAGGTGGATTCTTCTTAAAAAGGAAAATGAAGGGGTATCAACATATTTGTATCAGGTGGAGATTAGTATTATAATGTTGTGTTCTCAGTAAACGCAACATGATCATTTCTCGAGACCACGAAGATTCTCATTTTTGAATAGTTGGGAGAAAATTCTCGGCTTCTTCTTTCGAGCAGCCACTTCCTGTGGCAGATGTTTCATTCCCAGAATTTTCTTTTTGGGAGATTTGATGTACCTTTTGAGTCGTTCTGGGGATACAAAGATACAATTACTTAGGCATTTACATATCTAGGTAGAGTTCTATGGACTGATCTCGCCTTGGTGGGTGTGGGTAAGCTGATTGGTAAGACTACTTGCCGGCTATTACTAGTATTGTATGCAACATAAGCCAATTAACTCTGTTAGTTGGTAAGTAGTATCGATTTCGATACAATAAAACTTATTTTAGAAAAATATAATAAATATACACATAAGTAAAAGATTTAGAAACCATGCTTTAAGAATATTTAGAAAACAATGTTTAGATCCAAAAATGCTTTGATATTATTATTTAATTATTCTATATATTGATATATAATTTGAACTTGAAATTACTATAAATACAGACCTACTATATAGGTACGGATAAAAAGTGATTCAAGCGATGGTGACCCAGGGAGTCTGGCTAGGCAAACCAGGTGTTTGTTATACAAGCACGGATTGTATTATAAAAATCCTTCGTTGATTCACTTCAAAATCGGCCAAATGGATATCTGTCGATAAGGGGCGTATGTTTACCAGTTACCAATATATGCACGACTAGCAAACAAATCACATCACTTGAAAATACCTAGGTACAACCCCAGGAAATATACCAGTAACGCAGAAGGCAACCAGTAGATTCACATATTGCGCATGTGCATGTAAGGCGCAGTTGTAAAGCTGAATATTCACCTACCTACAAGAACATCTACAGAATATCGTCATGTATCAGCGTGGCACATGCAATCGGCGTGTGCCTCTCCCTGGGTAGGTAATCTCCGTAATAGAGATTGACCACATTCGCAGAGAGCATGTTGTCAAGTGTGTATAAAGTTAAGCATGACTCTTCTCAGATGATAGCCATCACTGCTCTGCATTTTTATTTTGTTTTAGGCACATCTTTTGACTGACAGAGTATACTTCAAAATGGAACCCACGAACTATAACACACAGCCTTCAAATGAGGCCCAAGGCTTCGCATCCAGCAAAGGACTTGATGAGAAGCTCAATCTACGCGTGGAACACTTTCAACTCCATGAGAAGCTACATGACAAGAGCATATCTGTCATCACGAAATCGATGCAGAGCTCGGACTCATCAGAGCTTCAGGAGAAAGCAGAAAGAGATGGACTGGATCAGGCTCCAGTTCCTTCCACAAATAAACCATTCTCTTTCTATATGTCAATTCTTTGTCTCTGCATCATTGTTTTACTAGTAGCATGGGAGGCTGCATCCCTCGCTGCAGCTATGCCGGTGTGTAAGCCTTGTCCTTTTGTCCTTAGATTGTATCCAAAAGCTTCGGAATGCTGACCACAGATCCATACTCCAGACTATTGCTAGCGAGTTGAATGCCACTACACTTGAATCGTTCTGGGCCAGTATCTGTTTCATGCTCGGCATCGCGTTGGCTCAACCCATATGTGCAACTTTCTCCGATGTCATAGGGCGGAAGCTTCCGTTGTACTTGGCAATTCTTCTTTACGCTATAGGTTCCATAGTCTTTGCCTTGGCCGACAACATGACAGTTCTTATCGTTGGCCGTACTCTACAAGGCCTAGGTGGTGGCGGCCTCGACGTTCTCCAGGCTATAATACTAGCCGACATTACTACTTTGAAAGAAAGACCGCTCTATTTCGGCATTATTGGCATCCCGATCGCAGTTGGACATATTATGGGTCCTATAGCAGGTGCTCTATTTGCTGAATACGTTAGCTGGAGATGGATAGGTTGGGCAAATGTCCCTTTTCTTGGGATTGCCTTCGGTCTTGCTTTTTTCTATCTTCATCTGAGACCAATTGACCACCACATTACAGCTAAACTCCGTCGACTGGATTGGATCGGAATGCTACTATTTGCGGTAGCCGCTACATGTATATCGCTACCAATCAGCTGGGCTGATTCATTATACCCTTGGAGTTCCTGGAGAACTATTGTGCCTTTATCGATTGGAGTTGCGTTTGCTGGTGTATGTATCTTGTACGAAAAGAGACCAGACGAAGCACTTTTTCCATATCGCCTCTTCAGCAACATAACCGCAGTTATGGCTCTCTTGTGTGCTTTTATACATGGATCGATTTTGTATATTGTTCTCTTGTATTATCCTCTATTCTTCCAAGCCGTCTATCTTCAAAAGCCTCTCCAGTCATCAATTTCACTGATACCATTTGCCGCCCCTCTCGTCGGCTTCAGTGTCATCTCACCATTAGTCGTGAAGAAAACACGTCGTTACCGTTGGCAGCTGGTGATAGGCTGGGTTCTCGCCACAGTATTTCTAGGCCTCTTCTGCTTGTTGGACAGAAAGAACTCTCAGCTGGAGGCAATCATCTTTCAAATCTTTATCGGTATAGGCGTTGGCATTACCTTCTCTGCAACAGCTGTTCCTATGCAGGCCAGCGTAAAGGACGCTAACGATCAAGGTCTCGCCGGCGGACTTGTAGTAATTTTTCGTCTTTTTGGAGGGTTAATCGGTCTTGCTATCGCGTCCGCCACGTTCAACATATCATTCACTAGCAGCATTGCTTCGCTGAAACCTTTACCAGAAGCAATAAAGACATTGGAGAATGCGAGTCATGCCCTGGGTTTTATTCCCACTCTACGCACTTTAGACTTGCAAGATGAGATCAGGAATGCTCTAATTGATGCTTACTGTGCACCATTTCGTAATATCTGGATCGTTATAACATGCTTTTCTGGTGTTGCCATCCTTTCAGTCCTCATTTCAAAGGAATTGGGTCTGGAAACCGAAGATCTTGGCCGACAGCGATTTGAGCCACCTTCCAATAACCACGAACAGTGTTGAAGCTCTTACAAGTTGGCCTAATGATCTTCAATTCCAAATATGTATCTTTTTTGTGGCCAGTGAAGTTTATTGACGTATTTATTCTCCTGGAGAAGCGACTAAGTTGAACTCAAAAAGTTGGCAACTTGCAGTGTAACTACTTTATTCATATTTATCTAAGATTGCAATATATATATATATGCAACGCTGAACCATATAACAAATACTAGTGAAGAGTATATCAAGTACTAGAAACATTCCAGTTCGGATTCCAGTATTCTGGTATATCCTCAATGATCTCGTCCTTGAACAACACATACATACATCATTAATACCAATGCCCTCAATATCAACCACAACATCATTGTCGTTAATGATTCCCTAATTTGATGGTGAGAGAATAGATTTGAGTGGTTGGAGTAGCTTAACATTTGATAATAACCCATCTACTAATATAAAAGAAGTGTACATTAATGTGGTACTTTTAGCATTTTTAACAAGCCAAGAAATACAACAAGTGTCTTACATGATATTGTGCGTCTTTAATGCCCTATATTACCGTGACTGCCATCAAGATCCCGATAGTTGTTCTTACACATAGTAAGATATTGATGAATGTAATATAATTCTATTGCTGAAATCATATGGAATACAGGAGCATCAGTCACACTTTTCTTTCTTATAGCTCCTAGATTTCCTGAAATTCAAAGCAGTGTGGTCTGAAGATTTTCCAACAAATCCATATGTTTTAACAATCTACCTATCGCTGAATATTTTGCCTCAGTGATATTTTCCCTGGGAATGATATTGAAAGAGAAAGCGCCTCACCAGGGTGAGACATTTTTGACCGTATCTCAAACACCCAAACTACCTTATAAAATACCGGCATTGTACAATACAGTGCATGATAATTTTAAGGCTTCTTATTTGTTCTCTGTTTTATGCGGAATCAACCTCGAGAATGGGTCCAGTATAAACATAACGACCATGGACAGCCCAATAAACGATACTCAACAACAAGGTTCCACAGTAGACAAGTATGGACCAATTCATAGAGGCTGCGGTCGGATTCACCGCCCCAGGCCAGAACGAGAAGAAAATGCCAATGATGCTATATATAAGCGATCCTATGATAACAGGAACTCCAGCACGGCCTAGATGAAAAGGGCCATATGTCATTTTGGAAGTGAGACGTCTATGCAGGAGCACGCTTGCTGAGATTGCAAAAGAGCTGTAAAATCCTGCTATGACCAGGGATGTGAGAGCATTAAAAGCAGCAGTTGAACCGATATTTATGAGGGCGAGTAGAATGCTGATGGTGGCAGAGAGGCCAATACAGTAGACCGGGAGAGCCGATTGTGTTCTGACCTGTACTCAAAGTTTATAATTGGTGTCGTTCAAGGAGTTTCAACTACACAAAACTTACCTGAACCAAAAGACTATAACCAGGGAGACCTTTCTCTCGCGCGAAAGCCCAGCTCATTCGAGATGCCGTTGCTAGTGATGCGATGGTAGCAAAAAGTAGGGCAGCAATGATGATTGAGGTCTAAAGAATAATAAGTAATTGTAGATGGTCTAAGACTAGCGGAAGATTTCGTAAAGGCTTTAACGTGCCGGATTACATACCATTGCTGTCGCTCCAGCATTAGAGCCGGTGGAATTATAAAAGACTTGAATAAATGGAAACCCCGTTGAAGAGGCTAGAACATCGGTCACATTGCCCAAGGAAAACAATATCGCTAGAACCATGCCAAATCCTAGACTTCCATTAATGAGAACTGACAAGATCATACTCTTTGGAATTACCACGTCCGCAGATTCAATTTCCTCCGCTAGTAAAAGCACTTAATCAGTAATAAAAGCTTCGTTTTGACACCATTGACGTACCCATGTGGCTAGCAGCGTCGCAACCAATGAACCCAAACATACTTGTTGATAATCCGATCATGAAGGAGAGTCCCTGGGAGCCCCATTCACCTCCATCATTGAATGTTGCAAAAACCTCATGTGCAGAAACATGCGGAGCCAGATAAACTAGCGGGATCAAGATACAGAAGAAGCCGGCGACGTGAATCACTAGCACTAAAGACTCGAATCTGGGCAACATACGAGCTAGCCAGGTATTAACTATAAGAGCAAGTGCGACTAGAGCGTATAACAAGAGCGTGCCGTGCCAGCGCTGGTAGTCATAGTGAGGCTGATTTAGTACTAAGAGGCCTTGCACCATGGTACCTCCAAGAAACGCAGAGCTAGCAACGGCTGCTTGATAAGCGATGACTGTGACCCAACCTGTCATGTAACTGAGGAATTTTGAGCACCAAGGAGGACTTAAGATTGCAACCCTAATACACAATTAGTTTCATCATTTGAGGCAATGAGTATGGCACTTACCAGTTGTATTGGCCGCCAGAAAGAGGAACCCTTTGAAGCAAGTTAGTAGCGTGACGACAAAGAACAAGTATAAAAATGGTAGCTTTGAGCTCACATTGATGCCATCTCACCCATCACCAGCGCCTGAAGTGCTGTTCCAATCCACGCAAAGACAAACCCATAGACGAGTCCTCCCGATCCGCCATTCGTCAGGCCCAATTGAAACACTCTGAGAATAGTATTAGCCAACAGTTAGCTTCTCGCGGGAAGGAATTCAGAGACGTTAAAGTGCCCTCCCAGGTAATCATCAGTGTGCAAGTGAGTCCAACTATGGAGATTAACCCAAAGTTACGCTAGATCATCAGTGCCCGTCATTGTTCAATCGCTAGTTATGTACAACTACCAACCTTCAACTGTTGTTTCTTTCCAAAGCGGGCCAACACAGTTTCGTCGTGACCATGTGAATTATCATGAACTGCCCCACGAGCCTTAGCATTTTCCACGCCCTGTAATAGTGCTTTTGGGCCCTTGCTTTGTGCTTCCTCGTCCAATGTCAAAACAGACATGGGAACTTCCGAGTGAGCCATTCGGATCGGTTTCAGTAGAGTCTTTTGTTGATGTCTTTTTACCGAATTGACGTAGGCCGAAATTCAAAATATTGAAGGAAAAATTGAGTAAAAACTTGGCGATCAGCCTTGGAAAATGTGTTGTAAAACTTTTGTATTGGGAGCACCTACTGTATGTACTTTTACTGTTACCCTAGACCAGAATTGATTCCTTTCCTCCTCGAATTGGGGGCCAACTATGCAACCGGGGAGGATCCGGTGACCAGGTTCAGTATCTCAGCTTTTTGAATGCAGTTCGGGGTAATTATTCCCGGTCGGAAAGTAGCCATAATAATGAACATATCGCCAAGCTGATGTAGCTGACCACCCTCTTTATTGGAGATATATCAGGGATTTCTTTCCAATATGTATCTAAGTAATATATACGTACATTATTATTTATTTGCCACCCAATAATAATATCTGTTTTCTTATCTACCTGTTTCAAATTATATATAGAAAGTGGTATCATGGAGGTTGAATGGGTCCCAGATTTTCTTACTTTTATAATTCGTCTGATGCAACCACCACAAACATTGCAACCATAGCATCCCATATGGACAGAGGTGTTGCCATACGTATAACCTAGAGCCTCAACCTGATCACCCTCTGTATTGAAAAATATATTAAGGATTTTTTCCAACAAATCATTTCCTGGCTACTCAATAGAAATATCAGGTTTTCCAGAAGAAGCAACACCTAATTTATCGTTCGTTGCCAAGTGGAAGTAGAGATGTAGCACCCCCTCCATCAAATGCTTTCTCACCGAGTAAGGAGTCAGTGACCTCCCTATGTGACACATCTTCTTCAAAATGCTGCGACAAGGTGAAAGAAAACGTTGATGTGTCTATGGGGCAAAGGTTTTTCAACATTAGAGTAGTAGACTATATTGTTCACAATTGAATCCAGTGGTATCAATCGATATTATTCGCCATTGAATTCAAATATTACGTTTCAAAATTCCTGTAAGATAATCAGATACTCTTCAGATCATCACCTTTTTACCTCTCCTAAACCGCTAGCCCCCTGAACCCAAACGAGTTTTGGTGAAGTATTAGCTGAGGTATAGTTGTTCACATGGCTTCAGGTGGCATTTCCATCACCGATAATAATCTTGGGCCGTGGGTGAACATCGTTGTATGGATACTATTGGTTATTATGTGTTTAGCAACCTTTGTCAAACTATTCATCAGATGGACTATGGTAAAGAGTTTTGCTATGGATGATTTATTTATGGTGTCTGCTATGGTTGTTCAAATACTATCTTTACTCTTCTCAACAATGACTTATCTTTCTATAGATCATCACCATAGGCTACGATATTGCTGTCTCGGAACAAGTTTCTGCTGGTCTTGGTCAACATCAGACTGTTTTGTCAACATCGCAAATCCTACGTTTCCAGAAGGTTCGTTAATTGTCCAGGTATACATATATATAACTAACAATGATATCCGGAACTCAAGGCAAGTTATGCCTCTCAAATTCTCCTAGTTTTCTCTCTTTGCGTAGCCAAGCTGGTGCTCCTACAATTTCTTCGGAAACTCGGCCACCATAGCATTCGGAGAAAAGTCGTCGATGCTGTATTCTTCTTAACCGCAGCAATCTACCCACTTCTAATTTTCCCAATTTCATTTCAATGTCCGACCCCAGATACTTGGAAAGTATTGTCCCCTCAATGTTTCAATCAAGTAAGAGTTCCTCTCCAAAATTGTGACTATATTGACTTCGGGATAGACTGCTTTCTGGGATGTATTCGCAATCATAGACATTATAATGGATCTCTGCACAGTTTGTCTTCCCATATATCTGCTGTACGATATCCGACTGCATTTCCGTCAAAAAGTAGGGACAATAGCTGCTTTTGGCACAAGAGCTTTGTAAATATTTCTCCATAGTCTCAATCTAGTCGACATACCTACTAACTGTTAATATATTAGAATCATCCCCATCACTATCGTCCGCATCATTTACCTCAATAAAAACGCGCAATTGATGGATCATACCCATGAGGATTTCTTTTTAGTTATAATCACATCATGTCTCCTCAATGTCAGCGTCGCCTTTAACGTCATCCCGTTCTTGAACCCTATAATGGACGGCCTACAAACAAACATTCTAACTGGCGAGCTGCGCTCGATGGCGACAAGCACTATCATATATGGATCGAGGAGCTACCCTTTACAAAATATACCCAAAAAGAGATCGGAGCTCTCTTCTGACGACTCGAAAAGATCGGGCAAGAGATGGGGTGGACTGGGTCGTCCTGGCACTCATTCAGCGACTGTGACGGGAAATACTTCCGGAGACATTTGGCGAAGTAATTCTGGTGCGTCGGATAATCGTATGATCATAAATCAATCGACTACGATTGCTATTCAATACTCAGAATCGGACGAGGCTCGCTAACTTCAGGATCAAATATGACTGCGGCAGGCGGAGATATGTGGCATTGTGAATCGTGGAATGGTTTTATTTATATAGTTCTTGTGTGATAGCAATGATTTCTTTTCCTGTTTTTTGATACTTAAGAGAGTTTTTGAGGTTGCACGCGGATGTATTTCACGGAATTGATAGGAGTTGAGATTGAATATGAGAATAACTTTCTCTTATCTACTCTGACAATGACTATTTGAATTCAAAGTCTACGTCTTTGAGCATTATATATTCTCGAAAGTTCCACAAACTGTGCTGCTGCTATGACCGACGAGGGCGTGAAGTATTCCATGTATCAAGTAGTTCCAGGTATTAAGCCTCTAACTGGCCCTTCCTGGCTGGTCGTACCATCCATATGAATTTCTGCTTCTCTCGACCGGCCCACTTCTCGGGTAGTCTCGTTTCCCAATCAGCAACATACTGAAAGCCTTCAGACGCATATAAGGCTCGAGCATATTCCGAAGATTCCACCACAGCCTGAATATGTAAAGACTTAGATGAGCAAATCTTTATATGATGAATGGTTGGAAAGACGAACCTTGAAACCTAACTCATCCGCAATCTTGGTTCCCCATTTGACCAAGAGACGGCCTGCTCCGCGATGTTGAAACTTAGGATCGACGGTCAACAAGTCCAATGCTGAACCAATAATTAGTTATCAAAAATGTCTGCGGCTCTCAGTAAGAGAAATTGTGGCTTCTTACAAACAAGATTTCCACCAGATTCCTTGATGGCCTCTCGGCGTGGGATCAAGTATTCTCTACATAAAAGCTGAGCGTACTCCTTCTCTTCGGCGTTGTCCCAGAAGTCCCCATCCAAATCTGCCTCTGGAGGAATTGTATTTTTGTAGATGTTCCACTTTGCTTGTGCGATCATTTCACCAGACTCAGTATCCACAACCTTGAGAAAAGTTGCGTTAGGGTCTCCATGTTTGGTGCTTAACATTCGGGCAGCGCCTATTTCCCGACCGGCAGGGGTTTCATGAGCCGGGAAAGCCGCCTCGATATATGGATGCTCGTGGCCGAAAGCCATGCTGAATATGGCAAAAGTACGGGCCATGTCAGAATCGCTGCAAATCTCGACCTTTAGAGTCATTTTGCTGATTTTGAGAATACTGATTCCTGGGGTAAACAATATACACTTGAAAATGAGATGTTGAGTTTATGTTTGCAATAGTCAGGCTAACTTGTTCTCATGCCCTTGTTCAAAGTGGCGCGGTTCCGGTTTCAAAATGGACGGACCTCGGGACAAGAAAAGATAAGAGGCCCAGTGGTTTGGTTGTGCCGTTTTATTGATTTTATTAGAATAATGCAACGGGCCACTTCCTTCTCGGTAGGGGCACATCCGAATGCTGTGTACACTACACCGAGTCCAAAGAAGAACGAACCCATATCTCGTATACCATATTCAGAAACATTCGCGCAAGTCTGCGGCGGAGAAAAGAGTCTGGTTGGGCGTCAACCGGATTGGGTAGGATTGGATAATAAACATATGCAGAAACGAATGAAAAGGGATGATAGAACTTGTGGGAAGGTAGGGTTGGGACAAGATTCGATGAAGAAAATTGAACCAAGAAAATTGAATGAAGAAAACTGAACCAATACAGTATACGAGTAATACACTCGATTTAATAACATGTTTTCAAATTCACGAATTTCGATCTTGTTAAATTTCTTTTTTTCAATGATTTTTATATACTCGTCGGACTTCGCTTAACAGTGCGTAAAGGGACTTCGTTCTTTTATTAACTTTGTACTAGTAAGAAAAATATCTTCAACAACTTGAAGTTTACTACTACTATTATCTTTTAACTTAAAAATCTACTACTACTAGTACTAGTAGTACTAGTATCATGATAGTAAAATATTTAATTTTTATTTAAATTTTAATAAATTTTATATAGTATAGATATAACTTGAATATACTACTACTCCGAGTTTTAAAGTTTTTCAATAAATTTAAAACAATTAAAAAAAATTACTATTACTAGTAATAGTAGTATTATGATTGTTCAAGTTATTATTATTATTATTATTATTATTATTATTATTATTATTATTATTATTATTATTATTATTATTATTATTATTATTATTATTACTACTAGTAGTATTATTATTACTAGTACTAAATTCAAGTTTAAACTTGAACTTGTTAAAATATAAAAATCGAGATCATCAACTTGCTAGTAGTAGTAGTAATTTTTTAAATTGATTTATTATAAATTTAAAATATTAAAAATTTAGAATTATTTGTACGGTCACGGTATGGTAGTACTAGTAAAAAAACGATGATTTTCTTTAAGTTAATAAAATATGCACAAATTTTATTGAAAGATAACTCGCTTATTGAGAACATCATGATCTTGTTTCAGCTAGTATATTGAAATCCCTTTACCGTGACGGAGGTTAAGCGAAGTCCGACGATTATTCAATTTCAAGTTACTACTAGTACTAGTAGTTGATTTTATGATTCAATCTACTAGTAGTACTAGTAATCAAGTTATGACTTTTTTATAAAATCAGTGTATTAGTACTATTTCAATTCAAAACTACTAGTACTAGTAGTAGTACTAGTATATTATTTTTAATTCAAGTTAATACTACTAGTAGTAATAATTTTTAAAATGATTTATTAGTACTTTGATTATTTTACCGTGACTAGTATATTAAAATTATATAACTTGAAAATAAGAATTTAATAATAATTCAAACTTGAGCAAAAAATAAAACTTGAAATAATAAATGAAAATATGAAAATATATAACTTTGAAAATAAAAACATATAAAATAAAAATACATAAAATAAAAATACATAGTAAAATAACTTGAAAAATACATAAAATAATAAATAAAAAATAAATTGAAGTTGAACTTTTCAATGTCACTGGCACACGGTACTAGTATTTGAATATTTATAGTAGTAGTATTATGTTTAATATCATACTAATTCGTTAGATAGAATAACTTTTATAATTTTATATTTCGGAGTTATCATCATGGTGACTAGTAATGAGAACAATGCAAAGTTATTACTAACTGAATTAAACAAAATATAATCTCATTCGTTGCGGCTCTAATGTAACTCGAAGTGACTCGGAGTGTGATGGGGTCGGACGATTCTTCAAATTCTTACAGTTGCCATAGAATACTGTTAAAATACTACTATATAACCCCCATTTAGCGTCACACAGAGTGGAAAACGCAATCTATTGATGATACGTTAATATTGAATATCAACTTTTTGACTAAAACAATGGGCCTAGAAACTGTTGACTTCGAATCTTTTTTGAGTGGCGCGCTCGACCAGCAAAACGCTGCGGCAGCAAAATTAGTCGAATCACTCTCTTCTTGCGGCTTTGTTAAACTGATCAACCACGGCGTACCTTTAGATATGATAGAAAAAGCTCACCAGTGGGTAAGTATCGGTTGTTGGAAGCCCTTTAGTTTAAAAACCAAGTACTAGTAACCCTAACTTCTACAGAACAAGTCTTTCTTCTATCAAAGCCCGGAGGTTAAAGCACAAGCAGTTTCTATAGCTGGCCCTTGGCCACAGCGAGGATGGAGCTACAAAGGTGCAGAGACCACTGCGGTACTGCGTTCGCATACAGATGCTCCAAGGGGTAGATTCACAGACGCGAAAGTTAGTATTAGCTCTTGAATTTTAGCTAAAGTTTCTTGCTGGAATCTACAACGGAAGAGATAATAGTTCAAAAATATATGCTTGGTCTTAATTTGGTTAAATTCTTCTTATTCAGTGACATCAAACTTCCTCTGTGGGAATAAAACTGATTTGATTTTATCTAGGAAAATTTCGACCTGGGTCCAAAGGGTGACGTGGAGTTTCCAAACAAATGGATAGAGGCTACTTTACCCGGATTTCGCGACTTCTCCGAGACGCAGTTCTACGACGTATGCCAAAATCTTTGTTTACAGATCATGGCAGCGTTTGAGCTAGCTTGCAACCTACCAACTAACATGCTTACCAAGCGTTGCTCACCTCCAGCCAGCGAGATTCGGTACAACTATTATCCAGCGGGGACTGCAGGACTCCTCAATAGTGGTTACACACAACGTGGATGGCCTCACACAGATTTTGGCCTCATTACTCTAGTTTTTCAAGACACACAAGGAGGCTTGGAATACGAAGATCGGGGCAACCCGGGTACCTTTATTCCTTTGCTGCGCGAGACAGATGATGAGATTGCAGTCAATATTAGCGACACATTCCAGCGCTGGAGCAACAATCAATTTCTTGCCGGGATTCATCAAGTTGCTATCCCGCGTCATCTAGTCCCCAAAAATGAGGATATTGAAGAAGTGCTTATTCCTGAGCGCTTTTCTACTGTGTTTTTCTTCAAGGCCAGTCGAGAGTCGATGGTGGGTTCATTG
Source organism: Scleromitrula shiraiana (assembly GCA_028455995.1). Classification (NCBI taxonomy): domain Eukaryota; kingdom Fungi; phylum Ascomycota; class Leotiomycetes; order Helotiales; family Sclerotiniaceae; genus Scleromitrula; species Scleromitrula shiraiana. Next base: position 1,077,960 of record JABELC010000009.1, read on the forward strand.
CCTCCATTTGTTAGTGATACAGAACTGCCTGTGTACGAAGATATTTCAGCACTAGAATTTCAGAGGAAAATGACTATGATTCTAGTCCAATCTAGTGAAAATGAAGAGAATTAGAATGTATAATGTTATGAGCGTAGTATTATAGAGCGCTGTATCGCAGCGATTCAATTGAAGATCCAACGTTGAAACAAATAGTCACACACCATCACATAGCTTTACTATTTGGTGGTCTTATCTGCTAACAATGGGCTTCATCATCATAAACAAATCATTTTAGATGATACTAGGATGAGTACAATGCGTCTTATTCCGCATCGTATGGCCAGCTCTCATACCTCTGCTGGATATGGATAAAGTATCTGGATATATATGTTTCCTCTTCCCTACGTTACCTAATTTATCTTCGTTTTCAAGTCCCTCCCTTTCTCCTTTGGCACTATTATTCTATGATATTGGGCGCCGGAGACGTCTGTCAACTTGAAAGTATGGTGATAGATTCTCTCGCTGTTGATAACCTTCATGTTGAAAACAAAGCATGCATTGGCCGCTCAGCCGTTTCTCCGCGAGAAAAAGAACGATACCACATTCTGACCTCTAATCTTTAGATTCACAAACTTGAGAGTCTAGTCAATCTAGGGCTATGAATTGAGATTGAAGTCATATAGAATGGCGTCAAATGACTTCACTCAACGGATACAGCGAATACATGTGAGCGTTAGGCAAAATCTAAAATACTATGAATCGCAGTTCTAAAGATATATTTTGTAATTCCAGGCCTAAGGTAAGCGCTAGTGATTAATTGGACAAAAGAATAAGAGATCTCTAGAAATGGGCAGAATACCGTTGCTTGAGCAGCGAATGCAGCTGTCACGTCATTGCGACAAAAAATCAGGGCGATTCCCGTCGCAAATGCAACCACCCTATTGATGACAGCCGTATAAAAATACTAATGCTTATGTTACCACGAGGACAGCAGATTGCATTTTTCAGACGTATATACAACGCAGTCAACACCTAAGAGAGACCCTGCGGTTGTGGGACTACCAATAACTAATGATGGTGTTGGGCAGACCAGTTACCTTTCTTCAAAAATTAGGTGAAAATCACTTTCCCCCCGATATGGAGAGCGATGATATAGTGTGCATATTTGAAAAAAAAAAGTTGAAGTTGCGTTTGTATTTTCCAGAAAAAGGGTGGGCTGCCTCAAGATAAGTGTGTGGACTTGTCAGTTTGAATTGTCCGTCTAACTTGTTGGTTAGGCTCGTTGGCTCTACAACCGTTGCCTACTAGATGTGGCGCGATTCCAGTTCTTCTTAATTTAACACGATTATGCTATTCCACCGAGCATATTAATGAATCCAGACATATAATTAGATAACGTGGAAGTAAAATTAGCAATTCGGTGACAGGCATTGTGGTGGGATTAGCATTCAAAAGCTAGAGAGGAATATTGGCTAGTTAACATAACTTTTATGCTGACAATCATACTTACTAATGCTACCCAGATACCTTGAACACTACTTAAAAAACAGGAGAACTTATGATGAACAAGGTAATTCCTCTTGAAGTAGTCGTCAAACAGATTTAGCCATGCTCCCGAACCGATTCATAGCTAATTCTCCATATAATTGTCAACTTACCTAGTTCTAAGACTGAAAGTTATTTGCACAGAGTGGTAATATATAAATGTATAATAGTGTGCAACATCTCATAGAAGTAAACCCGCGTCCATTCACTCACATCTTAACTTCCCATCTTCAAAAACTTCGTTCATGCATGGCTTTTTTTGAGCCTTGCCATTGTACTCCGGCATATTCGGCACCCCAATTCGGGTTATATTTGTCCGAGTTATTCACGTTCTATGGAAGCAAAATGCCCGCCATGTTCAGCGTACTCGGTATCCCTCAGAATCTGTTTGTCAGCAATTCTCTTCGTCCTACTCTGATATCTATATTCCATTTCATTGTTTTATTCTTTTACATAAATTCAAATAAATACATTCTATCACATCCTATCTCCTAAATAGCAATGGCTACGAACCTAACTACCACTGAAGCTGAAATACCTTTTGAGGCACCTGGAGCTGGAAACCCATGTAAAACATGGTACAAAATCGTCGGTAGTCTTGAGTCTGGCCCTCCCCTCATAGCACTTCATGGTGGTTCAGGTGCCGGTCATGACTAACTTCTTTCTCTCACAGACATGAACTCAAAATACGGAATATCCATTATCTTCTGTCATCAGAAAGGAAGTGGTCGCTCAACCCATCTCCGTGAGAAAAAAAGACGACACTACATTCTGGACTTTCAATTTATACATGCAAGAACTTGACAACCTAGTGGATCACCTAAAGCTTCGAGAAACGGGCTTCTACCTCCTTGGTAAAAGCTGGGGTGGCATTTTTGGCTCGGAATATGCAATTCGTCGTCCCCAAGGGTTGAAAAGATTAGTCAATTGCGGCGGACCCGCGAGTATTCCCCTTCTGGTAAAAGACTTTGAGAAACTCATCGCAGATCTGCCTCCCGACGTCCGTGATACCATTGATGGCTGTGATAAACGAGACGACTATATGAGCCATGAATTCGAGCACACTGTGACTATTTCCTATGCTCGACATGTCTGCCGGCTTGATCCATACCCATTGGAAGTTGCAGCCACTTTTCAGAACATGAAGGATGATTCGACGGCATATCTGACTTTGTAAGTTTTGAATGATTTTGCTTCCAAATTTATATTTCTTTCACTTTATATGGCTCTACCTTTCCTTTGCAGACAAGGTCCATCAGAGTTCGTAGTTGCTGGCTCATTCAAGGTTTGAGAAGGTTGGCCAGAGGGTCATGAAATCGAGGTGCCAACGCTACTAATTAATGGTCGATACGATGAGGCGACAGATCTTTGTATGGAGCCGTGGTTTAGAACAATACCTAAAGTTAGATGGGTGACGCTTGAGAACTCAAGTCATACGGGTGGTTCATTGGGAGGATCGGGGTCGCTTCATGCAAGTTTGTGGTGAATTTCTTTTGAGTGATTAGTTGTGGAAATGTTAGGTTGTATTATTGCTTACATTCTTGGAATGATTAAGATAAAGTTTATGAGAGAAACCTGGAACATGAAGGTTGACTACGGAATCTTCACTGCAGCTAGTTAAGATATATTCTTTTCACGTCGCTGTCGTCCGAAATGTAAGAAAACGTATGGACTGCGTCGAGGATGTAAGAAGATAAAATGGAAACGCACTACATTTTAAATGGATTAATCAATTAGCCTTCCCATTTTCCCCACCCATTATTACTTCATTCGAGTCGATTCGGATACCTAATATACGTTAAGCTACAACTCTCATTACCTCGCCTATGAAATTCTCTTTTCTTCGCCCCACTTCGTATCATTTCGCTTCACCCTTCCATTCTCTGTGCCCTCGTAACCCCCTCAACAGCCGAATGGTTTCTCCCTCCGATTCCTGCTCCACACTCCGGACATCTCGCCTCTTCCATCGGCATTCCACATCCACCTATTGCGAACTTTGGGTTGTATATCTCATTAGTATTGGCTACTCAATAATTTCTCTTATTTTCCACACCAGAAGAAAAAAAGAAGGATCGAAGGATTGAATTAAGCATAACATACCGGATGTCCATTGACACAATCATACCAGTGACCACTATGCGTAGCAATACCCCCTCTCCCACTCACCATTGCCTTCTTAATACTTTCAAGCTCCTCCTTCGTAACTGGCTCGTACCACGATCTTTTTAACAATTTGATGTAATTCGTAACAGCATCCAATAGTATATCTGCGTTTTGGAACTTCTGAGACACAGTGCAGAGGCCTTGAGAACGAGACAATAAATCTCGCGCTGTTTCCACGTAGGTTTGAGATAGCGATTGATCGGTTTTGTTGGATATGCTGGCCGCAGGGGTGGGTGTAGGGGTAGTTAGTGCTTCCAAATTTTGGAAATGGCGATTATGAAGAAGTGCCATAGATGCATATGAAAGTGTAGCTTCCACGTAGAGCTTAGGTAGATTCTCTTTAAGACATGAGATTGTGTGGTCAAGACAGGATTGAAAAAACAAGGGGATGAGTCGGGACGGAGAGGAGAAAGGGAGTTGAATAGTTGTAGATTCGGGATTGGACTGAGGTTCAGATCTAGATTTAGTCTTGTTCTTTGGCAAGGCCATCCATAGAGGTATTTGGTCGGAAAGAATTATGCTTCTGCAAGTAAGTGAAGTAGGTTTTACGTTAGCAATCAGGTGATTGAATAGAGCTCATAGTTATGTTGCGAGCAGAACATTTCTTTCCTGGAACCGTATGAAATCATGCAATACTTACCGAATCTTGAGTTCCAAGCCTTGACCTCCAAGAATAATGCGACGATCTCGAGGAGAATTTGTAGACGAAATACTAGCAGTCCCTAGAGACAAGTTTCTCATGGTTTCCGAGATTGAAAGGTCGGTGTTTCTGATAGCATTTATCGTAGCATCGTGTAGTTTGGTCGCTGGTTCATGTTTTTCTCCTACTTTTCTACAAAAATTATCTACGGCTGTTTGTAATTTCTTACACATGCTATGATCTTCTTTGAGTCTCTTTCTTGTGATAGCTTGGATGGTGAAAGATTGTTCGCGACTCAATGAGACTATCAGGTCTGACCTACGACCTTCGAGGTATGTTTCCAATTTGGTAATCTCATGCTCGAGTTCTTGTAGACCTGTTTGTCCACTTACAATGAAACGCTTCGTCATCGTGGATATTACCGAGAGGTTAACGATCCGATTGTACCGTGGTGTTGCAAATTGTCGAAGCGGACATTGACAATCTGGGCATCGTGGATTGTCTGGTTTTGACATTGCAGACATATCTTTGACAGATGTAAAATCACCATGAATATCCTGATTGTAAAAATTATGCATTTCGAGCATCCCGTCAAGAGTCTCGGCTGTGAAAAAATGCGTGCAGCCAAGTACAATGATTGGGCTGATGTCAAGATCGACCTCGTCGTATGATTTCATCTCGAGTATGTCGACTCGTGCTGATTTTTTGTTGGAATCTGAACAAATTTGGCAATAGTCTTGCGGACATGGTTCACCACAGATACTGGGACATTGATGTCCACAAAACAGTTGCAACGAGCATCTCTTATTGCATGGTAATCTGTCACAAGCCGCAGCGCACCTAAAAGTTTATACAGTTAGTCTTATTCATTTTCGAGTAATGTTTACAGTCCATTCGCGAAACTGTGGACAACTGATGGTTACTAACGGCATATTACATCTCCCTTGATGCTCACAGAACCATGTGCATCGTTCGACACAGGGCGCACAAGCTTCGTGACATTTCAGCGTACATTTTGAATGAGAACATTGAACCTGTTTGTTTGATTATTAGCAGCAGGTTGTAAGATTTGAGTCGGTCGTGCAAAGATGTACATACCTCGCAAGGTGAGACACACAGACCACAACCAAACCCATCATGGCAAGGTTGTTTGCAAATATGATTGCAGGTCCCAAATGGCCGATTGCATGCTTTCTTACACGGTGGATGCTTAATAGTAGCAGTCCCTCTGTTTTCAAATCCTCCCTCTCGATTATTACATCGGCCACACGTAGAAGCGCAAGCATGACCGCATGGTAAAAGGGCCCCACAAGTAGTAGGACAGGAGAATCTTTCCAATGTTACATCTTTCGAGCAGGGAACATTGACGATATGCCCACAACCTGGAACTCGTTTTTCAACTGCTACCGCACATGTAATTGTGGCAAGATCCCGAATTTGGTAACAAGGAACTCGATCTTTCGAGTGACCGCATGGAAGTTGTATATTATCCAACGATATGAGACAACGCCCGCAGTCCTCTCCACATGTGGCTTTCTGACACGAGTGACCACAAGGCTTGTGAAGACGTTCGCACTTTTGTGGACACTTGAAAATACGATGCATGCTTTCAGAATGACAGCGAGCCATACATCTGTGTCCACAATCTGGTAATCGTCTTTCGCAAGGAAGTTGACATCCTCCTTCAGGGCTAAGTCGGGCAAAATCCTCAGGTACGAAAGCTTGAATGTCTGTATCGCGATGTCGTGGGCAACAGAGACCGAATGAATTTCCTACGCAACTTTGTTCCTCTAGTATATCAAGAACTTCATTCCACATCGGGACACTAGTATAGGTTTTCCTATTTCCGATCAAATATAGGCCATGCTGAGCTCGACTTAGCAGAACGTTTATTCTGTTCGTAGTTCTGAGGAATCCAACTTTCTTCTCTTTATTGCTTCGAACGAGAGATACAATAATGACCTTAGCCTCTTCTCCTTGGAAATTATCAACTGTAGCAATTCTATATTGATCAGCTTCTTTGCACGAAGATTAATAAATGAGGGGGGTGAAAATACCGAAGCAAATCGCTTAGCTTTTTCTTTTCAAGAGTTGCCCTCCTGTCGGAACCTTGGCTATGGTCCGATTCATGATCTAAATCAGAAAGCAAGAAACCGTCCTTTAGAAGTTTGTCCTCATCTCGATCTGAGAGAACTATTTCAAAATCATTTCGCATATATTGACGCAATTTCTGTAACTGCCCACTGTATGGAGTTAAGACAGCAATGTCGTTGCTGCTATACTCTCCCTGTCGAACAATATGTCTGACGAGAGCGGCGGTCATTTCAACTTCCCATTGATTGCTATGAGATAGCTTGTTATATCCTTAGTCATTTGCACCGTCTTGAAAGTTCTCATGATCGAGCCAAAAGATCTGTGGGAGGACTGCTATCAATACCAGTGCTGATCAATTCAAGATCGAGAAGTGAAATTTAGGTAGGAGATCTGAGTAAAACAAACTGAGAATATAAAATTGTACGAGTTACTCACATTCTGTCGCATACCCACAACATCGGGTAAATTTTTTGTGGCGTCGTGGTCAACCAAGTTGGGGTATATGCGCTTAATTAACTTAGATATGCCAGGACGCATACGACGTTGAATGTTGAGCTGCGCGACTGGTAACCGGTATCTGCCTTTTTGACCTACAGAGAGTCGCTCGAATTGGCTACGATCGAGCTGATATGGTAAGCCCTGAGAACTTTCGAGAGATAACTCTTTAAAATTGTTGATGGTAGGCCTAAGCTGTTCATGGTCGCCGATTGAGATAATATGTTCGACATTTGCTGTTAAGCCCATTTGTCAGTGAAAGCGATAAACTTTATGTATCGGATCAGCCTACGTAGCAACGTTGATAACATATGTGCTTCAAGTACTTCTCCTGCTTCTTCGCATATTATCACTTTGGCATTAGCATGCTGCAAGGTAGAGACTTTTCTGGCTAGGCCAGTGGTTGTAACGCCAATGATTTGAGCATTCCGAAGGACTCGTCTATCGACATCGTCGTAAATGTTCTGGTTGGCTTGTTGAAAAACTTCGGATTCTTTCATGGCTTCGTGCAAATCATCGACCGCAGTTGCTCGTACAGCATCGTTCCAGTGATCGCCTAGTCGAACTCTATCAATGGTAGAAAGAACATTCACACTCGTGTTTGCCAGGTTTAACAATTGATTAATTGTGAGTGCTTCTTGATAGTTTATACTCTGCGGTGGTATCCCCTTTAACCACAAGTCAAAAGGCTTATGTTTTCCGACCTAGGAGCTTTTAGTTGGTGTACGACAAGGATGACTAGAACTTATAAATCACTTATAGAGTAAGAACTTACCATCTCAAATCCTTCTTCATCAATACGATCAAACTGCTTGTATATAGTTGGGTGATTTCTATAAATATATGCCTTTATCGACTTCCAATCTGGACGCCCTTTTGTATTCCTTAGGTTCCGTAGATGGGAATTGATAATTTTCTCTCGGACTTCTAACGCCCGAATATTAACTCCAGATAGATAATTCTCGAAATTAGTTCTGGTCTCGCCCCTGGAGATGATGCGAAGGTTCTTCCCCTCTAGAGCATCAGATTTGCTCTGTCCACCTATACGGATGATTCTTTCGATACCAGACTTTAGCAAATGTTCTAAGAACTGATCAAGTGCATGGTTCGTATAGCAACTTTCCACGATGGATCTGTTAGCTTCTGCAGGTTTCCAATGAGGGTTAAGCAGAAATAGAAAGTGCACAAATAATCAGTCATATATGTGAAGGAAACCAACTTACATAATAACTATAGGGCCAAGACTCGCAGCCCTGGAATTCAAAAGAACTCTGACTAATTTAACACCAAGAAACGATTTTCCGGTTCCTGGAGGGCCTTGTATTTGACAAAACTCGCGAGTTAATGCGGCAAGTAAAGCCATACATTGCCCTCGGTCGAGATCTGTACGTGATTCGAGTCTATCGACAAGATTCTCATCATTCGCCGAGCACTTTGAAGGTCGGATCAGAAAGTCTTCTTGTAACGAATCCTTCAATATAGTTTTCAAAGAGAACGTGAAACCAGCTCTGCGAGCGTATAGTGGTGGGGGAACATCGAGTATAGCACTCGATGACGAGTTGCTGACGCGATCCGGTATAATCCACTGGCGAAATGGGAGACGGCTCAATTTCTGCATTCTCTGAAGATTCTCGAGGATTGGCGTCACGGTGGCCAAGATGACTCCTGGTAGTTCGATTAATACTGATTGGGTCTTTCCAGAACTCAAACGCATTAGGTTGTCTAGATCTTCCGGTCTGGTTGTCGCAAGCTTAGCGATGATATTTGCTTGACGATCGTGAGAGACTAAATCATATTCAGCACCAAAATCTGTGCGCTTGTCTGTGACGATTAAGAACAATGGGGTGCATCTTGTATCGTCGAACGAGAGTAAGCATAGTAAAACGCCTTCGTCGAGCCGCTTGGATTCTTCCCACCACTTGCATCTTTCTTTCTTAGATTTTCCATTCAGAGGTTTTGGTTGATTGAAGGTTATTTGAGCTTCCAGACCTCTTTGTCGTTTAAATGAGAGGTGAGTGACTTGAGCATTGGTGTAGGAGTTGGTTCGCACGTCGCCCAGAACGTGCTTAGGACGGTTTAGATGGGATGGATCTTTTTCAACTGAAAGCATCAGACCACCCAGAGCTGCCTTCAACTCCCCAAATACGTCATGTCTTAACAACCGGAAGTGGGTATCTATCAGCCTTGCAGCTTGGTCTGTTATATAGTGCGGTTGATCAAAGTCCGTTGAAGGAAGGAATTCAACATGGTTGCTGCGAATTTCTTCTTCAGTAGGTACGATTTCAATATCAGCAATATCCAATTTGTCGTTGTTATGCTTGTTCTGCGGCATGTTAATCTCGCGAGGGTAAGTAGACATGACCACTCTGGTTGAGACCCCATTCTCCGGTATGTCTTGCTCTGGTGCCAACAGTCCCTTTGCTCTAGCAATCATAGCACGTATTTCATCGACTCGAGTGTTTACGACAGTAGAAGCTATTGATCCCGAATCTATGTCGATGGCTTCAATTGTATTCTTGATCGAGCTCACAACATCGGGTAAATCATCATTAAAAAGTGCGCGTCGCTCTCGTATTAGAAGCTCACGAAGGCAAGTTGCCATAGTAATCAGAGTTCTCTCGAGATTCTGCGCCGGAGCCGACATGTTGAAGTCATGCACTTTGAGTAAATTTGAGAGAAAAGCTTGAAAAAATGGCATTGCTCGAGTTCCGTTACTACCACTCACGAGGTTGTAAATATTTCCAACGAAGGAATCGACCGACAAACAATCCAAAAGTGCCTGGTGTGTGATGACCTCCAAAAATGACGTAGCAAGCTTAATGTAGATATGTTCCCCAACAACATATGTTTGCATGTGCAGGAGATTCAAAATGTGTTGGCGCCCAGACAGAGTTTCATCATCAAGATCTCTCGGAAGCATCTGCTTCCACTCCCGATCATCATCATTCAAAATGTTTAGGGCATCGTTCCACAATAGTTCCATTGTGCGAAAATCATTTGTGACAGGCTCGCGTTTGATGAGACGTTTCCAAGTATTGTAATTGCTTCTGGCTTCTTCTTGAAGAGGTGTCTCTGCTGGTCTTTCGCGTATTTGTCGTGGCGAGAATTCGTCGTTGGAAGGTTGAAAGCCGTGTGTGTGTTGTGATGATGATCGGTCTCTAGAAGATCTCGGATCACCATGCGAGAATCGGCATTGCCTACCGCGACGACATGTTCCAGTTCTTTGAAATTCCCGACATATATTATCACCGTCATGTCTTCCTTTTCTCCCGTTTCTCCCGCCACGTCCTCTTCCACGTCCCCTGTCAGTAGCCCTCCAACTACCAGCTCCTCTATCATGATCTCTCCATCCGCCAGTGCCAGAGTCTGAAGCCATGGCAATAGCTCGATAATGCCGGTGGTGAAAAACTTCAACAATTCACAACGAATCTCACAATAAATAATAGAGTGAAGAATGACACCAGAATAAGACTTCGATGCAAGTTAAGATGACGGTATAATCAAAATTCTTTATAATTCCAGTATATCTCAGACTCTATCTATCTTTTTGTATTCAAATGACACAGTAGAACTTTCGCTATAAAGCCTTATTTGATCTGTTTGCCACCCAGCCTTGGAAAGGCAGACTTGATGAAAAATAGCGCAAACACGCATAATTTACAGAAATCATTTCATCTGAAACTTCATGTATCAAAATTTATTTTGATTATTTCTTCTTTGTTGGCATGTTACACACGAATATACATAGGGTATGCTGCTTGCTTCTTCCTTGGTAAACGACACAAGACCTGTAAAAAGGCTACATGCATATTATGATGGCAAGGAAGTCCAAGAAACAATTCAGACGGTATTCCAACCAACTCCGTAATGAATAATCTAAACTATTAGATTCATACCTAGATTTATGTTCATTTGACAATAGAACTCTTGGCTAGGTAGACACACATCAGAAATTCGTACAACTCAGCACAACGGAGGGTGAGATGAAATCTCCGACTGATCATCATTTTTGATAAACGATAATAGATATATACTTATATCATTCAAGAGAGACAAATCAACAATTTGTCGACTATGCGTCTAATTATTGTAGTGTGTGTATGTAAAGAATTTTATATAATATTGAGCGAGCTATAACAGTACTCAATCAAAACATCGCCTAGATTGACAAATTAAGAGTTGGAGCAAACCCCCAAATACTTAATCTAACGTTGATAATAGGCAGACTTTCGGGCATAATTGACACCATTGTTGTGCGTACCAGATATTTCCCATACATCACTTTGATGCCGGGGATGTGGGAATTAAAGATAGTGCGCATCTGTTACGTTCAGGGATATGATCCTAGCCCTAAGGCCTCTATCAAGAAGTATCGCGAAGGTCACCGCCCCCACCTTCCGCATACAATAAACATTTAATGATTTACACGAATAATCCAATCAGAAAGGAACAAATGCGAGCAGAGGCTGAGTGCTGTGCGTAGCATGATCTAATTTAACAATTAAGCCTTGTTTACCCCCGGAATATAAATAGACACTAATGGTTTTTGCCCCTTATTAAATCGGCCATGGGGAAATAAAGTTCCCCATAAAAAGCCATCGAGATTCCCCAAGGCCATTGCTCCAGCCTCAACACTTGGCGGCTGATTGAACAAGAAGAATACATGTATCTCAAGACTCAATGAAACACGGATAAGATAGATAAAACACTATGTCCTCATATTCCTACAAACCTCTTTCCCCTCAACAATTCCGACTCATCACAATCCACCCAGGCACAGGATCAACTCCCATAAAAGTTACCCTAAAACATGTCAATCTCCAAGAGAAACCCCGTTTCGAGGCTCTGTCCTACGAATGGGGACCGCCATCCCCCAATGACCCCCAAATATACGTCGAAAACGTCCCCTTTACAATTCGACTAAACCTCCACCGATTCCTCAAAAGACTTCGAGCATCCTCCAATACCCCACAAGTACTATACGCCGACGCCATCTGCATAAACCAGCAAGACAACGCCGAAAAGAGCATCCAAGTAGCCCTAATGAGCGACATCTACATGCGAGCAAAGAAAGTACTAGTCTGGCTCGGCGAACACGATCCAAATAGTCAGATGGTATTCGGAGTTAACAGTATATCGGACTACATGGACACGATGCCTAATGCCGTCAAGGCACTTACACTGCCATGTCTCTGTCCCTTGCTGTTCCCGATCGGTTTATACAGAAGTGCCAAACACGTAGGACGAGCCATGCGATCTACACCCAGCCCGAAAGTAGCAGCCTGGACAGCACTGCTCTCACGATCGTACTGGAATCGCACGTGGATCATTCAGGAATTCCTGCTGGCGCGCGAGGTGGTTGTTTATTGTGGTGCGGACCATATGGATGGAAGTTTTATATTTAGCAAGCCGCTTCAAGATTACTTCGGACGCATGATACAGAAGAATAAGGGGGGGTATGAGGGGATTCCTCGATCCTTCTTGCTGCATATGTGGAAGTTTAATCAGAAGCGTCATGGGGTTTTTGGGAGAGGGAAGCCTTATTTTCCTGGTGTTGATATCTTCGAGCTTGCTTTCAATTTTCAGTATACCGAGTGCCAGAATGTATTGGATCACGTATTTGGATTACTGGCCCTTGAGGATCCCACGAAGAGTCCACCGATAACACCAACCTATGACGACTCGGCTCAAATTCTCTTTGTCAAAATCTGCATGTTGAAACTTCCGAAAGTAGCAGGATGCGTTGATAGCAAGGTCACTATCGAAGGGATGGCTTGTGTAGCGAGATTATTCATAGGGTTGAAATTGACTTTTGATGATGCGGAAAAGATCTTGGATATCCTACTCGACAACCCGCAATCCACAGCATCAAAAAATGTCTCTGTGACAGCCACCATTGTCAAATCATTCGACGAATGCGGTTTTCTAAAACCAGAACGAAAACAACTGATACTCGCGCAAACCAAAACCGCCCAAACAGCCGAGCAAGTCCTCTCCACGATCCAACAATGGCGCACAACGCAGAAGAAAAACGGGAACTGGTATAACCTTCACGACACTTCTCAAATCCACTCACCGCCCGGTATGGTATTCCAGAAACTCGACGAACCGCTCTGGAGCCGCTACAGCACACTCCAAGCGGAAACGCAACGAAAAGCCTCCGGGGCCCAGAATGCCCAACAGATGCATAGACATCAAATGCATTCGATTGATCACATGAACACGATAAACAATATCAACAACATCAACATGATAAACAACATGAATAATATGAACATGATGAATAACATGAACATGATGAATATGAACAATGGAGCGATGATGGGGGGCGGAGGGATGGGAGGTGCAGGGATGGGAGGAGGAGGAATGTGAGGAGGAGGATGTTAGTGAGTCATCGATGAGTAAAAGAACTTACTCTTCTAGATGAATGTATACATGGTTAACAAGGGCGCCGTGAGGCACGGCAGGGCGAAACAGAGCAACGCTCAATTCCTTTTTTGTTCCTTCTTTCCAAGAATATTGGATATAATCAATCTAGCCACCGAATACGAACGGCTTTAATCTGACTTCTCTCCGGTAGAAAAGTAATGATATTCTTGTCACAAAAGGATAGATCAGGTGATCATATGATCACATGATCAACCTCGGGTGATCAACTGGATATGACTTAGAGTGCTTCGCATCTTTAATATCACATCATAGTATATATAAAACGAGCTTCGCCCTTTTTCTAGATAGATCAATCAACGAGTTTTTGACTATGCTCCTTTTTGTGTGACAATTCTCTTGAGGAGAAGGCTGAGAGAGCGGACGTTGTTTTGTGCGAAGGTTTGATATGATATAATATGTATGATACGAGCATCTTCTCAATGTGTGTAATATTGATTTGAGACAACGATCCACAGTGCCATTTTCTACAATATAAAAAAGAATGCCGGGAATTTCTAAAAACAAAATACCCAATCCTCAAAAATGGCTTCAATCACACAAGTCACACACAAGTGACTTCACTACACTTTGTCCTTAAATAAATAAAAGCAACAAAGTCATGCACATATATGTATGTATCACTAGATACAAAATACCAATCACCAACATACTTCCAGTGCTCGATCAACATTTTTCTTTCTCTCAATGATCTATAAACGATACAATAGAACAGATACGAGTTGTTGAAATTCCGAATGTTCATTAAACTAACACACAGTGTATTTTTCTTTCTTTTGATATTAGTTTAAACATCTGTAATTCAACCAATCGTTGAAATCTATCGAATGTAAGAAATTTGAAAAATCATTCCAACATCCTCACTACAAACATATACCAATCAATCTGTTGATATACTCTCTCGATCAGAGAGATCATGATGCGGTTCTTCATAACGAAACGTACATGTCACTACCATGGTAGTAGACCAATCACAAGTATTGGGATGTGACGGATCTTGGTAAGAGTACATGCATGCATTGTAATAACCCCAGATTACGTCGAAGTGCTCCAATTGATACGATGGTGGATGGAAGAACGCAGATGTAGCAGACTTGATACCATCTTGAACTAACAACAGAGTTTGCATTTATTAATTTATCTGTATATGTCAGATGAAATGTCACTTGCACATCACATCGTATTGCAATCAACCTAAACAAAACAAAACAAAACAAAATCGGTAAGATCTACCCGCGAAGAATTATCTTCCCGTTCATCTAAAAGTAACCTTTCAACCAATGACGTTCCCGATCATCCAAACTAATTCCTCGTTGCAACTCCTGTACAATATCGCATTGCAAACCCCCCCAAAAGAGAAAGAGAAAGAGAAAGAGAAAAATGTATCTTCCCTAAAACCTCAAAAGAAAACACACAAAGTGACGTAACAGCACACAGAAGCGACACCAACAAGGCCGATCGGTCAATCAATCAGTCACCCAAACCAACGAACCGCAAAAGCGAGCGAGCGGCAAAGGAGTTCATCTTCCAAGCGAGGATATACACTGTATGGTAAGTATACAGGAAATAAAGCTCAATGGCCCCATAAGCCGCCGATGCCAGGACGGAGGGAGGACCCTGAAATTAGAGAAGAGGGAAAAGGACGGGCAAAACACTCGAAACATCGTAGTTTTAGAGTTTCGATCAAACAACCGCCACCACCTTTGAATTTGAAGTCGGATTCCCATTACCTATAATCTCACCAGAATGAGAACCATCTAAGCCCAATTGAGAGTAGCTTTTCTCCTCTCCCGTCACTAACCATACTCAAAATAGTAATATGGAAGCTTTTCAAAAACTCCAAAACCTATCCACCTTATCAATCTTTCCAATCAAATAGTAGAATAGAGCGGATATGCTATTCTAAATTAGACTCAGATGGTTCTTATTCTGTTGAGATGATACGGTATTGCAGTGTAAGCTTGTTATCTAAAGGATCCAGGGAAGCAAGTAAGTACAACGGAACTTTCCACACTACTCACGCACTCCACTTTCCAAGAGCCGGGACGAGGTCCACGGGGATGGATGATCATTCGTGCATCCATCCCATTTTCAAACATCAAGCAAGTCAAGGCAGGATGAAGCGCAGACCCAAAAATAAAATTAACCTTTGGTCCCCCCCAAAAGAACGACAGGAGGATGGGGATCGGAAAAAGTGGTAAACACCATCCAACCGCTTTACCGAAAGACCGAACGAACTAAACTAGGAATCCAATCCTTCGGAACCAGCTCCAGATGATTTTCTGCTCGCCTCAAAGCTTTGGCCTCATTTGAATGACCTAACTGTACAGTACGTACGTACGTACTATCTATCACCAGGGCCCTTGATCGGACCAACCAAAGAAAGCAATTTTAAGGAAGAAAAGGAAGGAAAGGAAGGAAGGAGTGCAGCTACATGCAGATATCCATGGTATTCATGCACACAAGAAGTAAGCGAGAGATCAGCCGGAGGGAAGAAAAAAATCGTCTTGTATGTATTGTATTGTACTGTATTGTTGTGATTTTAATGCTAGCTAGCTGTAGCTTAGCTATACAATACGCATCGCATCGTAAAGGGAAAAAAAGGAAAGGAAAGCGAGCAAGCGAGTGGAAATCAAAGGACAGCACGAGGGAAGGAGGAAGGTACCGAACCACATGGTGACTATGCTTAATCGCGACTGCCATTTTCTTCTTTTTGCGTGCATACATTTGTTATTGTTTGTATGGATGGCATGGCCTGAACTGAAGTGGAGTATCGTGAAGTGGACCGGAGGGGTTCTGTTCTGTTCGGTTCGGTTCGGTTCAAAAAACCAGAGGTCTCCACTCCGTTATGGATCCAGTAATAATAATAATAACATGGATAAAAGACTTTGCTCCACCCACTTCCAATTTTAACAGGTTGACAACTTTGACTAAGCGTTGCTTGTCAACGGTTAACGTTGTATCCCCGGTTTGACCTCCACAATTGGGACTTGGAATTCCTTAATTGAGTGGGATAAGTTCTCCGAGATGTTGATCTCATGAGATTGAGGGTTTAAATGGTAGGGAATGGTAGTGTTGTATTGTATGATATGATGTAGCAGTGGCAGTAGCAATAGTAACAGTTGAAGAAAAGTGTCAAGTTCGAGAAAGGAACTACTGTATGTACCCAATTCCAAAATAAAAGAGATCTTCGAGACCTTTCAATTCCTTTTGATTCTGGAATTAAAGATCTTGAGAATCGATGTAGTGTTCGAGATTCGTATGTTTATGTATGTATGTATATATTTTTGCCACTCGATTGGGTTATCAATTTCAACGAGATCTAGATAACGTAACTGTGTATGTAAGTAGTAGATGGTCATCTGAATTAGATTTGTAATTTGGATTGGTCTTCTTTATTTCACGCCTTTACATACTGTCCATACAAACTCATGATTCTGTATACTGTGCTTCTCATAGTATATCATAACCCTCCCACATACTCGGCGGAGTACTGTATTGTAAGTCAGGCAAGAAAGCAGTGTAGGTACGCACCTGCTTGTATGAATCCACTCCTAAATATCTCCCCACAAGCAATGCGATACCAGTAAAGTAACCAAATAGATATTAATGTGTCAATCAATTCCAATGCTTGAAGATACCCAGCCTACCCCCAGCTGAGACAATTTTTCATTCACTTACTGTACATTGCACTCTCACAGCTCCCCACTATGTTTTGGCATTTTGACATCGTCAATAGGTATCGTTGCGATCAATGCTTCATCAATGCTTTGCTTGTAAGACTTTTTTCTTACCTACATGGTATAATATGTAGGTAGTTCACGTGGTACTATGATGGAGATCTGTGCCATCCATCCCATCGACCCATGAGGGCCAACACCAAGAATTTCAGCCGAAATCGAATGATATCAGAATGAGGAGTGAAGAAGAAAGAGAGAAAGTAAGAAAAAGTCCGAATTGTCCATTCTCAGTCCACAACACATACCGTGCAGTGAGCACAGAGAAGATAGATTGATAGGCCCAGCGATAGATGAAACTCTATTCCATCAAGAGTCAGTCAAGCGTTATCTCATCTCATCTCAGATGCAATGCCAAATTTCCAAGAAAAGATAATCCACCCCATCCGCCTCATTATTGATGATCTCAAGCAGGTACATCAAAAACACATACGTGTAAGCCAGCAAACTACGTAGATGTTTCCTTTCAAACCGTCCATTCGATGCATTCAATGGTATGGCATCCCGTCTCTCACATAAAAAAGCCATCGTGATATCCGTAAACGTAACCGCCACACTTATCGGTAATATAATCAATTGAGTTATTAGAGGCTTGTAAATTAATTAAGAAAAAGCGGGTTTGATTCTTTAAGGTGCTTACAGGTATTAATTACCCTGTAATACGCCCGTTCCTAGTGTCGGACGGCTCGGTAATTGATGACCCTGGATTACCTCAGTGATATGGTATTATTGTACAGTACGCAATGAGGTACTCGGTACCGTAAGCAGATAGATATCCTTGAACTATTGAACATAACGGTTCTTTGTTTCTTCTTCAGGATGAGATCAGATACTATCTGATTACCCCGAACCGAACTCTTAGATTCGCTCTTTTTTCCGAAAGGGGAAATTTGGCACGTAGATATTTTGTATATAATCCGTGCCTATGAACAGACAAAAGCGGACGAGGGGCGGACAAAGGACGTTTGATGTGGATAAATGGATTGATAGATGCTGGATAGTAGTTGGTAGTTGGTAGATGGCAGACGTGGAATTTGAGCGACTGTGTTTATTTTTTTTATGGAGTTAATGAAGTAGATGGAGTAGATCGAGTGGACCTCTGGATGGGGATGGGATTCTCCAGAACAAAAAATACAACACATGTAACTAGCTAGGCATCCCAGGTACATTATCATTATCTATAGTACGTACTCCAGCTGTATGATTACAGCAGCTGTACATGTACTGCGACTGCATTAATGGAGACTTTTGATCTTATTATTTTCGTATGGTTTGAACTCTTATCCGATGGCTTGAGGTATAAAATTGGGTAAACAGTGAATGAGTGATGTTCATTCACCCGCGGTATGCGCGAGTCAAGAATTGTGAAGATTCATGAAGTTTGAGTTTTAGTTTCTTGAGTTACAACCGATACAGTTTCTAGATCTTTTGGCTCTCTCGATAAGAAATAAGGAGAGCATTTGAGGAGGAGGCGAAGAGTGTCATATTTAACTTTGATCTACTGTAGGTACAATAGAACTATGACACGCGACAAGATATTTAAGAGGGCTGAGTATTATTACTTTTTCTATTATTTGTATCGATCCTTTCCTTCCGTAGCTATATCACAACATCAACATAGAACTACCTAACTAAACTTCCCTTCCATACAACTCAATACTGCAATTCAATTCAATCTATAAACAGAAAAAGACACAGTAGATGGAAATAGAATAAACAGACCAAATCTCATGAAACATCATCCATCCATTATGATCCATACAATAAGAAATCTCAGTTTACTGTCCACATCTTTATCTTATTAATATCTTCTCCGTGCTCCCCTTTCAAAAAAAAAAAAAAATCAAACTCCGAACCGACAACCTCCCGACTAACCAATCATAAGTCAACGATAAGATAATTTTCAATATCCAATCAAATTTAGAGCTGGACCCTTAGAATTTGTTAAGATGCGCTAGAGGCGGATTTTATGTTTTAGCGTATGCAGCACGCGACACTTGGAGGGGGGAGGGTGGTAGGGCCCCGGTGGATGTGAGTAGAATGGGTAGGGTTCATGGGTTTTGGGAATGGGGATGGGAAAATAGGAAGGGAAATGATTGTATGGAAGAGAGTAGTAGTGAGGCGAAGGAGATTGAGATTGGGATTGAGATTGAGATTGAGGATGAGGATGAGGATGAGGATGAGGATGATGATCAATAATTGGGGATTGGCAATTGACTTTGTTACACGTAAACTCGTAAGAGCAAGAGTATGAGGAGATGAATGGATAGAGATAATGTATGTACAATACGATATGTGTGCAATGATTAGATTGACCGCTCCTCTTGTTACTTTATCCATCCCGCCATTCCATTCCATCTTGAGACTCGAGTAAGGTCTATTCCTTCTTTCTTCCTTTTTTTCTTTCTTTCTTTCTTTCTTTCATTCAATCAATGATCTAGAGGCAGCAAGATAAGCATTGAATCAAGCAAGTCTACGTATGAAGTTCAGTTTGAATTTGAAGCCAAGACTTCAGTTCTGTACTAATAAAAATCAATCCTAGAATAAAATTGGGCTCATATCTTCGGCGGGCATGAAACTCCGACCTTCTTCTTTTTCTTCAAATTCAATATCCGTCAAATACCGACATACACTAACTACTATAGGTCTAGAGGGAGATAAATGATTTAATGCGGAATAGGTTCTTAAGCATTATCCAATAGAAGATGAAATAATTTTTGGATATATTACGAAAGGGTAATTTAATGATTGTTGTTTCTTTGTAGAGATCTCTAATAAGAGTACGTATGAGGTCATTGAGGTTAGGGAATTAGGGAACAAAGAAAGCCCCAGGTGTCCCCAATGAAATTTGAATGGATAGATAGATAGACATTGAATAATGAGGACGAGAATATACCCATATGGATGGATGATCTTAAAGAAAATGGAATTAGATACGAACTTGGCATACCGACTCTCAGTACCATAGATAGTTTTTCTGTTGATTTCATCTAATTGAGGTAGTTAAATCCGAAATTATTATGTAAATTTATTTTGATTTATCGAGGAATTAAATCATCAATAATTCTACAATTCTACAATTCTACAATTCTACAATTCTACAATTCTACAATTCTACAATTCTACAATTCTACAATTCTACTCAAGTGTTCGATCTGATTGAATGTGAATGTTACTATTACTATTACTGTTAGTATTAATTACTATTACTATTACTGTTACATGACATGACATGACATGGGGCCTAATAAGAAATCTTCCTACAACCAATAATGCAAGCCTTATTAACCCTTTTCTTTTTTTTTTCTTTTTTTTTCCTATGGGTGAACATTGTACCGGTATCCTTTGAAGCATTATAGAATTATTATTATACTATGCAGTAGAACTATAGTGAACTATAGTACTTCCTTCCTTCCACCTGCATGCATCTTCCATCTGCACCTGGGACAAGGTTTAACAATCGAAACTTCCCTTGAACAAAGTTGAGCCTCGAAATTACTCGAGCATCAAGTCTTTCAAATTCCGTCCCACTAATAAAATAATAAATAATAATACCGTAGAGATTCTTAGACTTCCTAACTTCTATTAGACTTATTAGTTATTATTATCATTATTATTATTATTATTATCATCATTATTATTATTATTATTATTATCATTATTATTACTATTACTATTATTATTATTGGAACTATGTGGGCACATTGACTGGACCATAACTTAACTTTAACTTGCAACTTGCTTGTTCTATTCTCTACTCTTTTTCTTTTGTCCCACAAGTTTCTTATCTAAGGTAGTTTTAAAGAAATCGAATCCACTTTCTATCCAATCCATACATATCTAAGAAGTACGAAGTATTACCCATACAATTCTAATCCACCATCTATCTCATTGTTCTTATTCTTATTCTTATTTATTCTTATTTATTATCTTATTACTCGAGGTACATCGTTCAATAATAATCATCAATTTCACTCCACATTTACCACCCAGAGTTCCAGTATACACAGAATACACATATCAGAATTCCCCCTCCTCCTCCTTCTTCTCCTCCTCCTCATCCTCATCCTGCTTGTCTTCACTCACTCATCATCATCATATTCACTCATAATCATATTCACTCATCTTGAACATACCTTATTATTTTATATACATAATAAATATATCTTCTCTTTACCCCTCCAATCAATCCTCTTTATATTCATCTCAATTACCTTCAAATCATAAAAAGAGATAACAATCCATTGAATTATACTCACTCATCTATTTACTTTTTAAATAAAGTGAATTACGTTTTTACTTTCACTTCAATCTACTTATCAATTCCTCTTCTTCTTTGACTTATTACTTTCTTACCTACATATACCATACATGTAACATCATACATACATTTATTATCCTACATACTTTTTATTCCGTATTACAAAAAAGTACAGCATACGACTATCGACTTATCTCATTCTCTTATCTTGACTTCTAAGACATTGGATTCGATAGAGATTCAATTCAACTTTTCTTGGTCTTTCTGAAAACTTCCAAGATTTTGTCTTTCACTTTAAAAGGGCATTGTTGTTTGTTGTTTCCGTCCATTCTCTGCGTACATATTAGATCTTGAGTTACCACTCTTCTCCATTAGAAATCCATTGGTTAGCAGATCATAAAAAGGCGCCGCTCCTTCTATCTGGGTTATCCTACGTACTTATCACTTACCACTTACCACAAATTACTACAACACTACGACACTACAACACCACACAACATCAAAAATCCCATAAATCAACCAATCCCGGCCGCCCCAAATAAAACCCCAATAATACAAGAATTCTCCCATCTTAATTGGAAAACTCAAACACCCGAAGTTGTACAATATAATACAGAATACATAATTTCATTCGAATCATCCGACCGACGGTTATCAACTCATAATATCTTCCTACGTAGCAGTTGGATATAACGTGGTTCCTAGTCACCCAAACTTTCAATTTGCTTTCTCTTATCCAAACCCGTATCACGGAAGGTTGTTTTTGTAAGGCCTACGATAACCGGATCATCAACTTACATATCTGAGAGGCGCACAACACATCGCCACCGTCGGTCGCTATTTACTTTACTTTTGAGGCGCATTTCCCGAAAGATACAATACCAATAATTCACAACATTTCGTTTCTCTCTCCAACGAAAACTTACCTTCCACCTGAATGTTCTTCGAAACAAATCGCCAGACTTTTTACCCTCCTCCTCCTATAACTCACGAGAAATCTCAAGACTCATCTGAGAAACTGAACAAGATGGCAACCGATTTCGCCATGCCTGTACAACAATTTACCACTTCCCCTTCACAATACACCCTTTACAATACTCAATCGCAACAGATCTCACCCACCAGTTCAAATGCTCCAACTCCTAATAATGCTTCACCGACTTCTCCTAGAGGCAATCTTCCAAATTATTTACCAGCACATACTCGACAACTGAGACCACCTAAGTCGCCCCTTTATGTTCCAGCAGTTTTGAGACCAACAGATCCGCCAAAGAGATTGTCGAAACCATCTCCTTTAACTCCACCTCATAGTATGAATAGCAGCTTCGATGATTTGGAGAATGCAACGACATTAAGTAGACGATCGACTGGAGATAGTGGAAAGGGTGGACTGGGCGCAATAACTGAATCGGAATGGAGTGTTGAGGGTCTTGGAAAAGTAACAGCACCACCAACAAGAAATCATTGGAAGGTATGTTAAAATATTTTTCTCGATAAACATTTATTTGGAAGAATACATCACTCCAAGAAGTTTTGGGGAATTTAAAGGATATTTGTATCTGTGCAAACAGACAATGGTGCAATACCTTGATGGCTATTACGTGCTGAGAATGTCGCATAATCCATGCACCAAATTTCTTCATCGCTTGGCTGAGTCGCGTGCTCCAACAATATCCACTTTGCATTCCACCAAACATGTCCTATGAATTAGGATTTATTACATATGCTAATATTTTCTCCTAGCCTGATTCTGAATCTTCCATTTGTGACGAAACTACTTGCACCCGATACTTCACATACTTCACACGACGACATCACTGTCGACGATGTGGTAATATCTTTTGCGATCAACACTCCAACCATACTATCCCTCTCGATCAAGATGCCAATTACCATCCCAAAGGTACAGGCAGTCGTTCCTGTGAACACTGCTGGCATGAATACAGAAGCTGGTCGGTTGCAAGATCCAGTCGATCAAATAGCGAAAGCTCTCAAGAAGAGCCCGGAACCCCTACAACTCCAATTGTCAATTGTGCCAGAGGTCGCGCAATTGGTAATATCATCGGAGAACACATGAAGGGTACGCCTGAAAGTCTTGGTGCCAGTGTTCCAAGAGATTGGAATTGGAGCACTTTCTAAAAGTTTCGAATATATAAATACTACAGTTACGAATTCTTTTACTGCTTAATAACAACAAGGCATCACCGAACCAGATCAAGACGACTATACATAATACACACATATACAAGATCGGGCACTTGGGATATTACTCTTAATTAGCCTTCAACAGTTTGATGCTTTTTTAGCTTTGGCGCAATTCAATCATCTCTTAATATTGCTTTGCTTTGCCAAGTTTTGAGGTTCTGATACCCCAAGATCAACTTTCGATACCGGAAATTTTGGTCACGGTTTATACCTTGCAATTTTACAGACACTTTTGCTTTTGATTTTTATCTGATCAGTACTTTAAGCAAAGCAAGAATCTCTTTTTCGCCTATAGAAATGGTTGATAAATCTTTTTTTTTTTTGCTATGCTATTTAGCGAGTTCGGAAAGGGAAATTTGGTGGGGGAACTTGGGATCTTTACATATTTGATGGATGGCGCTTTGATTGTCATTAGATTCTCTATTTATGGAATGATTACTTTTTTATGATTGGGGGTGATAGATATATCATGGATGGATGGAATGCATGCATCGAATGAATGCATGCGGGCATGGGCGTATGGGATATACAGTATGGCTGGCGTTTTTGGGATGGGGAACTTTTTTTTATGAGATATACCAATGTGTAGGGGATGAAGGGGGATGGGGATGGGAAAGAAAGATGATATAAGATGGCATGGCATGACATGACATGGCATGGCATGGCAATGGAAGAGATAAATATATATGTGTGTGTATGTGTGTATTTGCTGTTGCCATACCAAAACTAGTATTATATTTGCCTTTTAGCTGGTTAGCTATTTAGAGAGAGGAAAGGAGATAGAAAGAGAAAGATAAATAAAGAATATGTTTGATCTAGATTTTATTGTGTTGATGATGTTGATGTTGATGTTGATGGGTGATTTGTATGTGTATGAGTGATATGTGTCTGTCTATCTGTCTATCTATATGTCTGTCTGTCTATCTGTCTATCTGTCTATCTATCTATCTATCTATCTATCTGTCTGTTTAGGTTAGCTCATCCTATTCATCTAAAACGGCGTGGTATGATGGATGATGCTCTTGATATTATCTATAGTAGTTATATATATGGTATCTTCTTCTTCTTCTTCTTCTTCTTCTTCTTCTTCTTCTTCTTCTTCTTCTTCTTCTTCTTCTTCTTCTTCTTCTTCTTGTTGTTGTTGTTGTTATCGTTATAGACCAATGAGGAGAAAAAGAAAAATGATGTAGTCGAGTCGAGTCGAGTGTCTTTGTGAAGCGTGGAATGTGAAACGTGAAACGTGAAATGTAGTTTTTGATTTTGTTTTTGATTCCGATTTTGATTTTGATTTTGATTTTGATTTTGCAAAGATGTTTGTTACTCGCTTTGGGGATGGGCGCGAGGTGGGGGTGGTGGGTTGGTGGACGTTGTGTGGGTGGTTGGTGGGTTGGTGGGTATGTAGGTATGTAGGTAGGTGGGGGGAGAGGAGGGGGAGAGGAGGGGGAGAGGAGGGTAGAAATTTTTTGTGCTGGATCGTGGATAGGTTTTCTCTTTCTCTTTCTCTCTCTCTCTCTCTCGAGATGGGTGAGAGAGTATGTGAGTGTGTCGATTTATTAGATGGATGGATGGATGGATGGATGATTAGATGGGATGGAATGGGCTGGTATGTATATAAAATGAATGATATATGTGAGACGAGATTGAGTTTCTTGTGTTTGGTGTTTGATTGGGATGATGGGGATAGAGATGGAGATGGAGATGGGATGAGATCCGGTGGAGAGGTCGATTTAGTTGGTGGATATAATATATATTGACAAATATGCCATATGCAAACTTCTCGCATTCCGTCTTGAAAATAGGGGGGGATCGCTTGTTTGTTTGCTGGTATGGTATGAGTAGTTCTTTTTGTTGTAATTTTACTAGTTTTATGATTTGTTTTATATAGGATATGATATGATATGATATGATATTCATTTCTTTCTATTTGAATAGTATATACTAATCAGCTTGTGTTCGAGAACTTGATATATATATATATATATATAAAGCATACAAAGATAGACATATTCTTCCCCCTTCACACACACAAAAATAAACATCCTCCTCCACACTTCACCCCACCTTACCACCCCATCCCTATTCAACCCCCACCAATCTTCCTAAGCACAGCAATAACCAACCACCTCTTCCTCGCCACACTATCAGTATCCTCACTCCCCCTATCCTCCACCCACTCCCTCTCATGCCCATCCGCATTCCGCTCATAGATACTTTCTACCTCCAGCCCTGCTGCTCTTAGCAACGATTCCTGGAAGAACCCGCGGAGTTTTGCTCGGCCCGTGTGGAATCCTGCTATTATCCATGCTCTGTTTGGCGGTTAATTGGTGTTATTTAGTTGATGTATGAATGGACTCAATGGAGGTTATGATGGATAGTTTCGGAGTAAGAAAAAGAAGGAAAAGAAACTTACCTCCCATCATCTTTCAAAAACCACCCGATGGATTTCAATAAGTTTTCGTGTTGCCATGGCATCCATAGACAATCGGCTGCGATAACTCTATCGAAACTTCCCTTGTTCTCGGTTGAGAATTCATCGTCTATTACGCCCCATTCGTGGCCTCTAACTTTAACATCATCGTCTTCTTTTTCTTCTCTTTCCTTTCCTTTTCCCTCTCCTTCCTGTTTTCCAATCGTTCCATTCTTTTCATCTTCCCCACCCCCATACAAATTCCTCGTCACATTCCCCCTCAGATTCCTCAAAGTCTCAGCATCAGGGTAATCAGTAGAAAATACCTCTTTAGCGCCCATTAAGCCGGCCATAATTCCAGCGAGACCGGTGCCGGATCCTAGTTCGAGGATTCGGAGACCGGTTACGTCCCATTTTGATTCGGAGCCGGGTTTGGGGTCCGAGAGGGGGGTGAGTTCGCCTTCTTCTATGCTGGTGGTGGGTGGAAGTTGTTAGTAGAGGGTCGTGAAGCCTAGGAGGGAGAGGAGATAGGTGAGGTGGAGTGTGGTGAGGGAGTGGGATGATGTAGGGAGGTCAAGTAAGATAGGGGGTGACATGAGGTTGATGGGAATGAAGATAGGTATGGTGGGGAGGGAGCAAACAAGAGGTTGGAGGAGAAAAGGGAAGAAGGAAGAGGAGTGAGTGAAGAGAGAGAAATCTAAACGGGTAACACTAGCTTAGACCCAAATCAAAAGATCACGAGAATCCATAACATCGATCTCACAATAGAGGGACCATCATCACTAGATCCCAATTCCCCAACCAAATCTCACCTAATGTGAAACCATCCCTCTCCTTCTCCCTTCTCTCCCCTTCTCCATCCAAAACCAAAAGCCAAAAGAACAAAAGGAACCCAACAAAAAAAAAAAAAAGACTCACAACTCCGCCATCAACAACCCCGCATTCCACAAAAAATTCGCAAAAAGTAACCTCCCCTTCTCATGTTCCGGTCTACTAACCTCCAGAACAATCTCCCCCAAAGTAGCCGACGTATAAATGATCCTCTGTTCCGGATCCCCATGCTGGTTCACTATATCATCTGGATAGAGCAGTGATAGTGTGGAGTGGAGGATATCTTCTGGGGAGTGCAACTCGGGGAAGACGCGGATTTTGTCGGTTAGGATTGCCATTCTCTAGGGGATGGGATTAAGCAAGGTAGGGGGTATTGGATTGGATATGTATATATATATATATATATATATATATGCGTGTGATATTAATGGTCCTTTATGGAGAGACTTGTTTATTTTATAGTACCATATATTTTATTTTCCTTTTGATGAGAGGAAAATTGGATGTTGGAAAGTTCAAGTTATTGTTAGTGTTACCTAGCTTGTGGGCCGGCCCCGCTATTAGGTTTGTTTAAGTGTGCGTAGGTTGGTACCCCGTGAATCTGGTAAGATAAGACAAGCAATCAATAAGATAGGCGTATGCACAATGTACCCATGTTGATAAAAGAAGTAATAAACAAACAAACAAACAAACACATAAAGGAGTACTAATAAAGTATTGCCATCTTGTATTTCCGAAAGGCTGACTTAATCAAACATCATGATAAATAGGAGTTCGCCTCTGAAAGAGGTGAGCCATCAAGAGCTTTACGTCTAGGCAGTTTCTACTACACTTCTCTGAGGTGAGGTTTATGTTATCAAAATAACTCCCAACCCAAAGGCGCAATTGCTTGCAAAAATTCTCCTCGCAAATACGCACGAACAAAAGTAAAATATCGCCGCCCAAAGAGCTATTTCTCAACGCCCTTTATTGCCAACTTCACATTCAGCTCAACACTTATCTTCATATTATGACTATTTCTCCTCGGTCTCAACGACAATTTTCACATCACCATCCATCCAATCTAACTTTCTAATTCCCAAGACAGTTTTAACCCAACTGATTTCATCATTAACCTCGACCAATCCAGTTGAGGTTAATAACTTCATGATCTTGATTTGACGTCCATTGTCCATTGCTTCTTCAATGTGTTTAGTCAAACTCGCAAAGCCTACACAATTCGAGGGACTCAACGTAATGCACGGCTTACTGCGTTTTCCATCACGCATGATGTTTATATGATAAGCGAGTTCTCCTGGTTTTTTGGTTGGGGGTGGCGGTGGAGGTGGTGGCGTTAGTGATGGAGATGCTTTTGTATTTCTGGTTACTGCAGTTGCATTTGCTGCACGATTTTTGTTTATCGTATCATGGTATAATTGATTAAGTGAGGGGTCGAGACCTTGATAAAGTGGCAAATCTAAAAAGTGATTGGCATTAGGTGATCCTGTTTGTGATGGTGTTGCAGACAGTCGACTCTCTTTTATGCGATCTTTTTCCTTTCTTTGCTCAATGGCATAAAGTCGCTGTCTCTCATTGGTAACCATTCGACGCAGTAAAGGAGTGACAAGAGTGATCAATCTGAGATTTGTTAGCATCTATGATATCATTGGAACATAAGAGACTTACTTATTCGTCATTTGAGGCCATTTATTTTTTCTAGTCGCGCCTGATGGAGAACTTTCCCCGAATAATTTCTCGCCCCAGCCCTCTTGATCTAGAAATATTTTGACACACGTGTAAAGTTTCAACTTGGTCATATCAGTCTCGCCTTTTCCTTTAGTACCAACACATGCACTTCGATCGGGATGTTTCTCATCAATCATATAGGTTTTCGCTGCAGATTGGAGTGTGATGAATTCTTCGGGACTTATTTCTAACGAGGCGAAAAGTTTCGACATTGCTGGTCCTATACTATGATTAGCACTATTCTCATGCAAGAAACATCTGGGTATATTTACTGGTGTATTTTTTGGCATTTGGCGTTGGACGTCTGAACAATGCTGCAGCCGAATGCACACCATTTGCTCTCGGATCGAGAGAGGCTCTTTCGACAGATCCATATTTGGCAATTATATCCTCAGTATCTTTCCCATCATTGTCTTCAACTTCAGAAGGTTCCGATCCCCATATTTCTCGTTCTCTTGCTGCTTCTTCTTCCTCTTCTTCTGTAAGTTTTGCGCGCTTTTGAGGTTTCCTACTCTTCTCATTGATGAATCCAAATATTGGCGTTGATTCAGCCGGCGATTCATCTCTTGGGCGCTTTAAGCTGTTCTTTCTTGCAAGTATTGGCGCAGCGGGTGTGGAATTTATGGTGTTATTGTTGTTCGAAAGAATTTGTGGTCGCGTAACATCTACTCCTCCAGCCGTTTCGGCAGCTTGCAAAAGGGTCGCAAATTGATCATTTGAATGTGTAGAAGTGGCATTGTTATTTGAATTGTATCTTGTGAGACTTTCCAGTAAAGCTATAGGATCATCTGTATCGTCTATAAAGCTCGGTATTTCTGTGAATTTATAAGTATCACTCGAATAATCTGCAACATCTGAATTACCGTTCGTTGATTGACCATTGTTTCCACCATTTCCTCCAGGACCATATCCATAAGTATTGGATTTTGAGTTTTCGTTTCCTAGAGGGAATGAAGAAGATTGAGAGACCAGGAGGGGAGCTGAATGCAATTGTTGAGCCATAATTTGCGACAAGGGAAGGATAGTAATGATGATTCCCAGTACACGATCTCTGTTTGCTTGATGTTTGCTCAAAATATTTATTTTTGGTTTGGTGGGTTAATTGGAATGTGCAAGGCTTCGGAAAATCGGTACTTGAGAGAATAAAATTTTTTTGGCTATCAATGATGGAGATTTATTATTATTATTTACTTTCGTAGACTAAAAATCCGAATACGGAGTAGATCGGAGTAACAAGGCTGTCTGCGTCACTCTTATTTATTAGTACAGTATAGTATAGTATAGTATAGTACAGTACAGTACAGTAGCGGAAGCGGAAGCGGCCGATCCAAAAGAGATGTGCAACCCTTTCTATCAATTATTGAATGCGAATGAGGAAAGTTCAAATTCATCAATAATATCATTTATATTTCCCTTCGTAAAACAATCATTTCCTCCTCCTCCTCCTCCTCCTCTTCTTCTTATTATTATTATTATCACTACTTCATGAATTGGATACGAAAACTCATGTTCTAATTTTTCTTTGATGGTTACAAATATTCATTCTACGTGTTATTACTGTCGTTATGTTAGAGATCATGGCAACTGCATCGCCGGTAGGCTCTGAGATATTTGCTTTAATTGCCTTGCTGGTCATCAGTTTTGTGGTACTACTGATATTACGACATTATCTACCTATTCGTACTACACCGGCATACCTTCTTGTTCCTATCTTCTTTGCCCTCTGGTTACCAGCAAGTATAGTCCTATTAGTTCCAATTGATCTTGCCTCGAGCGCAAGGACAGAGGATGCAGGAAGTAGAGGAATATGGCTATATGATAGGGTACTCCTCGTCTCATGGCGCATAACTTATTGGTTAACCTTTGCTTTAACTTGGTTCGAACCTCTCCCTCTTCTTTTATTTATTTATTACTAATTTATCAATAGGTTCATTCTCCCTATTCTTGCGGAATATGCGGACGCTGGATATCGAGACCCGAAAGGCCGCCTTATGTTCTCATTACGCGCGAACGCTCAGTATCAAGCACTCATACTGGGAGCCGGTATTATTACGATGATATATATTTTCGTCACATCAGGAGTAAATCCCGAATCACTAAAGAGCGTGGTTATGGCTCTTGCATATTGCTGGGGGTTGATATTGGCAGTCTACCTAATGGGCCATGGACTAGTAGCGATACCACGGAGTCTATTCCGAAATTCTAGCATTAGTGGAAAACTAAAGAGAATACAAACTCGAGCACCGAAAGTTCATGATAATATGGAGGATGCGATTCAAAAATTGGAGGATCTGGAGGCGCAAGTTGCTCTATTGGCTCAACGAAAGACGGGTACCGCACGAAATTATAAGGACTGGATTGAAGAACTAGCAGATGAGACACATTTGCCAGAATCATTGCCTCGAACTTTGACCCGAAGGATGTCTGGCCCGAATGTTACTATACCTAGTGTTATCACGGAACGATACTTGGCAGACCTCAGCCGTCAATTGACAAGAGCCAGACACAGTCGTGCTCGATATCTAGATGAATGGGATCGCCTTCTCAAGGATGCTGTGGAAACTCAAGCTATTCTAGACTCGGCGGCATCTAAGAAGATCGAAATAGGTGAACATTCTCCTCACTCTTCTATATTCGATCGAATTACGATCCTAACTCCCTATACCCGATACCTTGTTAAGTATTTTTTGATCCCATATTCGAAAATGATATTAGGGGTCATCTTGACTCTTGCTTCTTTTTGTATTATTTGGTCCGAGTTTATCAAGTCTATAAATCCTATATTTTCAATTATCGCTGTCACAGTAGTGCACCATCGGGACAGTGATCGTGGCGAGATCGGATTTGCAGGTCAGGTGATTGCATCTTTCTGGATATTGTACATGTGCGCAGCAGCTTTGAGCTCCTTATCTGAGGTCAAGATATGGAGAGGAAGAGCACTAGTCAGAAGAAATACCCATGGAGAAGCTGCCATGTGGTTTGCTATGCAAGTAGCAAAACTTTCTGTGCCTTTAGCCTTCAACTTTATAACTTTCCTTCCACCAGACGTTTATGAGAAGACAGTCTTTTTCAAGTTCCTTGGAAAACTCATCGTCTTAACTCCTCTGGGGGAGTGGTTTGATTGGCTTTTCCCAATATTTATTTTAGTCC
This sequence comes from Scleromitrula shiraiana, assembly GCA_028455995.1. Taxonomy (NCBI): domain Eukaryota; kingdom Fungi; phylum Ascomycota; class Leotiomycetes; order Helotiales; family Sclerotiniaceae; genus Scleromitrula; species Scleromitrula shiraiana. Next base: position 1,109,642 of record JABELC010000009.1, read on the forward strand.
CCGTGAGCGCAACACTATTTAATCTGTATGGGAAAGTCAAGGATTGCATAGGATATGGAGGCGTTATCGAGGATGAGGACGATGAGAATGAGACTGGTTATGGGACGGGATCATGGCGGGAGGGTCGTGATTTGATTGAGCGAGAATTGAACGGTCATTCTTCACTTGGCCGACTCGGTGGAAATGGACCGGCTGATCGACGTACAGTTCCAAACAATCCGAATAACCGGGCAGCACCTACATTGGTTATACCACCGGCTGAAAGGCATAGAGCCTTAGGTCAATCATCTAGCTCAAGACTGAGTGCAGATCCATCACAACGTCGTGTTGAACCAGAAGATGAGAACTTCTTCGAGGCTCTAGGCCATCGCATGAGGAATACGATTGATACTTTTGAGCCCCCTCGCTTTTTGGTGGGGATGAAGAAGCCAAAATGGATGGGAGGTGATGATGATGGCGAGCCAAGTCAGGGTGGAAGCGATTTTGCACGCTGGTTTGGTGGTGGTCGACAGGAAGGGAGGGTCAGATTGTAAAAATTGTTTGTACACTATGTATATATTTCTGGGCATAGCGAGAGGAGTTTGTATAACATTAGAGTAATGCCGCGTAAATACGCATGAGAATAAAATAAATAATCAATTTCAAATAATCTTCTTATATAACCCAAAGGCATTAATGATCTATATAATATATATAAAATGCATACATTCGTCCGAATAAGGTTGATGGTCGTTAGATGGACTTTGGAAGATATTACTTTCTCAATGTTCTAGCCCGCTCTACTCGGCGAACCACAATCCGTACCACAACCAATCAATTTTCATCTCCAAAACTTTGTAATCCACGCTTTCCAGCCTTCTTTTTATGCTGCATCTTGATAATTATTGGCCAACCAAAAGTCATCGACCTGCAGTTTCTCACCGCAAGAAAAGTGATGACCTTGCAATATGGAGATCTTTGGCTCTTCTTCCGATACGGTTCCACAACCCGCGCTGCCATACGGGTTTTTCGCGGGGAGCCACTTATCTACCGTTGATTTTGGTTCTCATCTCGATTCTGTTCTAGATTTATGTTTCCATCTTATTCTTTATTCTTTGGTTTATTCTATTGCTCAATTATTCACGTCCGGTTTGGCTGTTGACAATAGGGTAGCTTTCAATTGCCTTTTCTCGCAGTTTAGCTTTTTTTTGCTCTTGAATTGAGCAAGCTGGCAGTGACAACGCCTGAACAGAAGTAACATGCATACGAATAGCTGCAAAGATGGATGATTACATGTTTACGTGAGTATCGCCCAACTATTCCTCCAAAACACCTGGAAGTCATTGCTGAGATAGATTGCAGCGCGAATGTCAAGGCATGCAGAAATGTCATTGAACATACTACCTATCTAGAGATGGTATCCTATTCGGTAAGCGATCAGTTCGAGTGAAAATTTCGATGCAAAATTGTTGATGACTTTTTCTAGGATCCATCTTGGAACACGATTGAAGAACATCCACTTACTTCGGATGAATTTGAGAATTTTCTCAATAGGAGGGTGAGACTTTGAGACCCCAATGTCATGTAGTGATGTGTCGTTATGCTGAAGTATGTTTCTCATAGGGTGCCTTTGCTCCACCAATTTTACCAGAAGGGGTTACTCAATTGGCCTGTATTCGATTGATGTGAGTAATTCTATGTTTAGGGAGATGAAATATTAACATCAATTTAGTCTTCAGCAAAATGCAAAGCATCCAGACACTTTTACCCCGCAAGTTATCAGCTTGACGCCCCAAGCGTACACTTCTATGGTTAGAACCATGAATCTACCATACAGAGCCATTGAATCTACTAGTGCGGTTGGACCCATATTCTGGGCAGCTTTCGATCAAGACGAAGAAAATCCACATCTTCGTAGGTTTTCTTTCCATGTCAAGATAATATATCTAACACAGAAACCTAGAAATCATAAATCGCAAAAGCGATGTGAGAAAAAAAGGGCTAACCCGTGGGTGGGAGCTCATGCTCTCACACGATATCAAAAATGGAATCACTACTGGTTACGCCAAAGGTACACCAAGCTCGGATCTCGTCGAAAGTATTAAGCATCTCAAAGCCTGTATTCTACAGATTGGTCACCCAATGCTCTTACCAGCCATCATTTTCTCTCACGACATATCCTTCAGAACCGATCTCAAGCAACGTGAAGCACGTGATTGGCTACGAAGACTTGAACATGCCGTATCCATGCGATCCGAGATTGAAGAGAAGGAAGGATACGTGAGAGAAGGAGTAGTTGACCTCGATAACATTAATAGAGATTTAGTGGAATGTCATTCACAAGTTTTATGGAAACGACCTAGAGCTTATTTGCAGATTTTGCTACATTTGGAGAAGGCGATGAAGTTATTTTACGATGCATTACCGGAACATAGAAAAGATCAAACGATGAGAGCGTTACAGGCTAGTATGATGGCAAGATTTGATTTCTATCGGGTCAAACTTCAGGGTATCGAAAGTTATGCGTATACTACTTTGCAACGTTTGGATATACAAAGGAGTGCTGTAAGGGATTGTCTTTTGTCTACATGAATTCTTGGATTCACTAACACAAAAAACAGCTGTATAACATAATCGCCCAAAAAGAATCCAAACTCAACTTCCAAATGGCCGGCGAACAACGCCGTCTAGCGCACGCCTCCAAAAGGGACTCCTCAGCCATGAAAACCATCTCCCTACTGGGCGCGATCTTCTTCCCCGGCGCCTACCTCGCCTCCGTCTTCTCCATGACATTTTTCAATTTCCAAAACGACGGCCAGCCCGCCGTGAGCGAATCCTTCTGGGTCTATTGGGCCGTTACCATTCCCATGACTATGATCATCGTGGCGCTGTGGTACGTGTGGGAGAAGAGGAGGGAGAGGAGATATAGCCTTGAAGATGAGGATTTGGAGAGGGGCAGCGATAGTATGGAGAAGGAGATTATGGCTACGATGAGGAAGAGGACGATGAGTAAAGCTAGTACGTGGGATACAGCGAATGCGCCGAAGAGCGAGAAGGTTTCAAAGAGTGATTGATTGGGTGGGTGGGTGAGTGCGTGGGAATAATGAAGATGGCGTTTGGGAAATTGGTGCATTGTGTGCATTTACAGGACATATACATACACACATACACGTGTTTGACGAAATTCTTTCTTTTTACCATTCGAGATCATATAATGGGAGGAAATAATACAACGACGACGACAATGACGATTCATGAAGATATGATATATGCACACAAAACACACAATGTAGACAGGATATTTAAAATACAACATTGTTTCATTCTCCATCCGTCCGTTTTACTTCAATCTCCGACTCAGCTTGACACTTTCCTTTTTCTGTGTAGTGACAACTAATTAGATCTATTCTGTGATGATGATGATGATGATGAATAAGAGAGGCAAAATCCCTCTACTCTCTTTCCTTTCCTTTCCTTCCCTTCCCTTTCCTCTCTGGTCAGGGTCAGGTTACCACGATATCATCATAAATCCGTAGTGATGCCAATATGAAAACTAGAAGGAAGTCCATCACTTCTTCGAAAGTCGCCGCTGATCCGATAGGCGAACAGTCATAGATGTTGCATATGCATGGCCATGGTAATTGGAGTTGATTGATACGTCACGTCACTCACGTCCATCAATCATACTATCTATCCTATCCTATCCCATCTTATGCAGAAGGGGTTGAGTGAATCCCAGGTTCTGTGTTCATCTCATCTCATCTCATCTCTGCTCTGCTAATTTCAACTTGTGTGATTGTTATATCATCTCTCTATCTACATATCTACATATCTACATTCATTTTCACATATCCAATGTATACATTTCATGGATTCCGGGAAGAACAGATATAGGAAGGAATTAATAAACAATAGGATTTCAATTTGTACTTGTATCCTTTATCAAACTCCGCAACTGACCCTACCTACCCTTACCCACCCCACCCTACCCTACCCTACCATACCTTCCCTCCCCATATTCATTTGATAGTCCCTAACCGACCAACCAACCAACCAATAATTACACATGCGACAACAAACGCCCTCTTTTCAAAGAATTAGAAAAAGATCAAAACAAGTCCCCAAGAACGTTTCCACCCAATCCAATCCAATCCAATCCCTTTTGCCCGTTCTATTCCATTTCATCCCATTTCGTTCGTTCGTTCCATACACATACATAATCCATAACATTACTTCATTGATCGGCATCATCATTAGCCTTTTCACCTTTTCCATCCGGTCCCAAACCACCAGCAACATTAGCCACAAATTCCTGATACTTAAATACCTCTGCTCTTCTTCCTCCACTTATGCCTCCCGAATGTTTCCCAAATGCCTTGCGTCCTGTAAATCCGCTCATTACTCTATCGACTTCTCGCTCTGTTAATGGGGTTTCTCCTGCATCGGGTGCCGTATGTAATAATGCATCTCGTAGTTCCGCATAATCGACTTGTCCACTATCGTCTTCATCAAATGCCGAAAATGCATTTAATAGTTCTGGGGTGGGTGATAAAGTTGATAATAATGTGGCTAGCGAATTGAGAAATGTTGGAAGGGTAACGGTTTGAGCAGTTGAAGGTGGGAAAAAAGCACTTAATTCAGATGTTGTAGATGAAAGTCCTAGAAAATATATTAATATATATGAATGATAAATTAATAAAGATTTCAGAGAAACAAACCCAATTGATTTAACATGTCAGCTACATCCTCTCTACCAACTTGCCCATCACTATCTCTATCCAGAATTTGAAAGCCCTCTCTTAATTCCCTCACTTGCGCAGGTGGTAGCTTTGACAGCGCATTATTATCACTAGCATATGTGGTTCCAGCACTTTTAAGAGGACCTCCAAAACCCGGACTTATTTTTGCCCCTTTAGTCGGTGAAGGTTCCGGTTCTCTATATGGGGGAGCCAAGCCACTCCTCGTGGGTGTCCATTTACTCGTCTCAATGGCCGTAGAAGCTGAGGTAGCCGAATTCCCAAGTCTACTCGGTGTTAACATTGTCTTTGTAGATGCAGATGAAGGATTGGGAGTTGATTGTCTGAGAGGAGATGGAGATGCTGAGGATTGAGATTCTGGTCTTCGGAACGGGGAGGCTCGAGGTGACCCGAAGGATAGTGGTGATGGTTTGTAAGAAGCAGACATTGACTACAAAAGATGGAGAAAGTTTTTTGTTAGTCTTGCATATTTTAAGTCGAGCATATCGTCAAACATAGGAAGCCACGACTTCTGGAAAAGTGGAACCTCGACAACTTACCATGTTGGTTGATGCGGAGATAGAAATATCTCCCCCAGAATTTAAAGAGAGTAATAAATCACACTTTGTTTTGTATTTGTTTTGATTATTATTTTCGATATGTTATGACGATGCAGTTTGGATAAACTTCGGTCTGAGTGGAGATGATGTTTTCAAAAGAAGGCAATTGCGACTTCGTCGATCATTATAGATCAATTGGTAAGGAAAATAAAAGAAAATATGATGAGAAGAAGAAGTGTTGGTTGAAAAAGAAAGTGGTGGTGGTGATACAACTTTCCCGACCTTGTGCAGTTGGGGAAGAGAGATTGAGATTGAGCCGCTTGAGAGGAGGCTGAATGTATCCCTCCCATCCAATGTTTTGATTTTGGTTGCGGTGTAAACAAAACCAATTGATCAATTAAAAATAAAATAAAATAAAATAAAATAAAACTATTATGTAATCAATTTATATTCGCAAGATTGGTTGTACGAAAGTAACGTTTCGGTCAATAGGACGGACAGATCCATAAAATCCTATTATTTAATAGATTCTGCCAATCAAATTATCAGATATACGGAAGTAACTACTTATTAATTGGATCTATCTTATAATGACTAGCAATCTTGGAGCTAGGAGTAGATGTTTTAGAATAGAATAGATTAGACCGCAAGGCTACATACAAGTTTAAACTCTCAGTCAGCCCTTTCTCCCGCTTATCGAGATTATCCAAGATCCTTTCATTATTGATTGGTTATATATATATATACGAAGAAGTACGAAATAAATTGTCCGGTCCAAGTCCAAGTCTAAGTCCAAATCTCGAGCCAGTCCGATCCGACTTTAAGTCTCAAGATCTTACTTGAGCTTGAATAATCATCATCCAATTGATCCCAGCTCTTATCTAGACCTAAGATTATTGTAGTGATCGATTACTACCCCAAAGTTACCCCTGAAAAAGAGGCACAAGAATACTCTAACTCAAAGGGGATACCGATACCATAGCATAGCATACCATACCATACCATACCATACCATACCATACCATACCATACCATACCATACCATACCATATCATATCATATAATACAGTACTTTACTGCACTGCACCAAAAGTTAATACTTCATAATGAGTGAGTGAGAGAGAAGAGGGGAGAGAGAATATGATATTGGAAGGAAGTACAAATATAGAGGAAGAGGAAAAATAATAATAGTATAAAGTTACGATATTTGTATCATCATCATCATTATTACCATTATTATTATCATCATCATCATCATCATCATATCATTATCATTATCATCAGTATCATTAGTATCATCAGTATTATCATCATCATCATCATCATCATTATCATTATCATCATTATCATCATCATCATTATCATCATCATCATTAATCAGCAAAAACACCGCCATCATCCTTCTTATTCATCTCTTTTGTTTTATTTTAGAATTTCTTCAAAATCCTTTCGATTATTCTTCTTATATCTAGGACTCCTATTTCAATTCTCTTACAATTCTCAAGGAACATTTTACAGTATAGATAGTATTATTATTATTATTTATTATTAATCATTCAATCAATTTTATTTGTGCACTTCTTCTCTTATCCTTTAACTTTTCAAAATTGGTCAATTTACTTGTTCTCTCCCATTCTTAGAAACCTGCCCAGATGGATTAAAATTTCATTTGAGAATGGGTATCCATGGTTGAAGCGACAAAAAAACCCTTGAATTTAAACCCTTTAAACCCTTTAAACCCTTCAATCCTTCAACCCTTCAACCCTTTCAACTACTACTGAATCAAATTATCATCTTCACTCAACTTTTACTACTTAAATGTCGACTCGTTGGTTAAGAACTCAAAGGGGATCCCGCACGGTTTGAATCTAGGGCCCTCGGTCTTCATATTTTCAGTTCTAAACTCCGTCTCAATGAGTGGGACTGTGAATTGGTACTAGCTTCTTTCTACCTAGTAATGCTTTCTTGGTCTCCAGGAGATTCCAATATGGCGTCGGCACTTCCTTATGCGCCCTCATATCGAAAACCAAATTCCACCAACATGTCAATGCAACCGCCATTGCAACCATTGCGTCCTACTACGCGGGGTACAATAGGGAGTGTGACAACAAGTTCCAATGGAACTTTTCAACGACGAACCTCCTTATCTTCATTTCCATCTTCTCGCTCTCCATCCGCCATGTCACAACGTCGACCTTCACGAAGTCCAAATCCCCCTCCTCCGATAGATACGGATCGCAGGTCTGATCCAAGTACAAATTCGAAGACTCCCTCAAGTGGAGTTTCCTCACAACATTCATCGTTATCCGCTCCTAAGAAATATAACCCAGATGCACACCCTACGAGGAAATTGAGATCACAATATCCCCGTGGGGATTCCGAGAATCATGTAGAATATATACTTGTGGCGTCGTTTGATATCGATAAGGGTCCGGTTATGGAACACCAATACCCCGTCGCAATAACTGGGGATGAACATATGTTGGCAGAATTGATGTTGCCAGATCAAGCACATGTACGAAATCAGGATTGGACAATATTCTTTCTACACAAAGATACTAGTCAGGATGAAGAAGGAGCAGAAGAGAAGGCCGAGAGGAAACGATTACGACAAGAAAAGAGAAAAGCAAAAGCCGCTCTACGTGACACTGGAGATAACGATCAATCTACGGAAGATGAGAACCCCGCAGAAGATAGCGATGAGGATGACTCCGAAGATGATGAACCAGAAGGAGGAGAAGGGCCCCCTCTTATCTATGTATTGAATCTGGTCAACACGAAACAAGATAAGACTGCGAAGAGAGGGGCTGTTGTAAAAGCTATGGCAATATGTACTCGGCATCCATTTTTACACATTTATAAGGTCCGTTTTGAGATATTTTAGAAATTGACGTAATACTAATTTGGCTAGCCACTTCTACTATTAGCTCTTGAAGAGTATTTCAAAACACCTCAACCATCTACGCTAGCGCAGCTGTATGAGGCAGTAAACACTATGGATCTATCATTGATGCCTAGGCTGAGCCTACTAGAACGGCATCTCCTGCAAGCCAGCGACAACAAAGATCTATTTGTGGAAAAATTCGAGCAAATGATACAGATGCGCATGGCGGAAGATAAAGGCGAGTCGCTGGACGACGTAACAGCCTTATCCGAGAGTCCAGAAAGGAGGCCAGGTCTCATACGAAATGGGACAAAAGCACATGTGCAACAAATTCATTCCACATATATGGTACCTCGAGATACTCATGAGTTCGAAACCAAAGTAATGTACAATGGGATACCGATACCCATCAAGGTACCTGTTGCAGTTTCTCCTGAGACTGTTGGCGATTTCTCGCTCATCAAACTCATCCAAACCTACAATGATCCTCACGTGAAATCCCCAATCCCGTTCTCACTACATCCCCACCTTACGACTGGAGGGATACATACACATCCGATTACAGTATTGGTCAATGCTATGCTGACTCAAAAGCGTGTCATATTTCTTGGTCATAATCGACCATCAGGCGAGGTAGCAGAAGCAGTTCTCGCAGCATGTGCATTGGCTTCTGGGGGTATTCTTCGCGGATTTACCAGACACGCATTCCCATATACAGATCTCAGTAAGATTGACGACCTTTTGAAAGTTCCTGGTTTCATAGCAGGAGTGACGAACCCAACATTTGAAAACCATCCTGAATGGTGGGACGTTTTATGCGATCTACCTTCTGGTCGTATGAAGATCAGTAGTAAAATCGAACCAGCACCTCTAACAGAAGGATTAACCAACTTTCAACAACAGAACCCAGCTTATGCAAGCGCGACAAATGTAGCAACATCTACGAATCAAGCTGCAAGTGATCCAACAGGTGACGCCGCATTTATGCACGATATCATCCGTAGTATTGCTGCTCGACATGGAGAGGGTGTGATTCGAGCAAAATGGAGAGATTGGGTCGTTAAATTTACTAGAATCGCAGCACAGTTTGAAGAAAGTGTTTACGGCGCAAGTGCCCTCTATATCGGTGTAGAAAGAACAGAAGCTGGAAATGAACATATTAGTGGCCACGGATACGTTTGGCCTGATGAGCATGCGAAATTACGTGAACTAGCGGGTTGTGTGAATAGGATTGAGGGATGGAGAAACACAAGAAGCTACTACAGTTTCAAACAGGTATGCTTCGAATCTCATTTTTGGTCTGAATAATTACTCATAACAAATAGGATCTCGCCCAACTATACACCTTCCGACCTGTAAAATCACTCGATCTCCATCATCTCCATGATCGTCTCCGCACGACAAAACTCACCCCCAACGTGAGTCGTGACATCTATCTCGCACTAGAAAAATACACGCACTCCTACGACGAAATATGTCAACTCCTCACCGTAGCACCCGAATCTCACGCAGGTCTCTTCTACATTGCTCTAGGCCTCTTCCACAAAGATAGAGACGTTCGAATAAAAGTTGTAGATCTCCTCGAGAGACTCAGTGATCACGAAGCGGGTAGACACTGGTGGAAAGCTTTAAGTCGATTTGAAAAATTAGCTTTTATCAGGATTAAAAGAGAGGCGGAGGCGGAATTAAGGGCGAAGTTGGCAGGTGAAAAAGAAAGTGGGATTGGTGATGGAGAGGCTATGGTTCTGGGGAGGAGGATTAGCTGATTGATTGACTGACTGATTGATTGATCGCTTGTTTGTGTTGGGTTTTTAATCATGCGGATAGTGCTGGGTTGGTGCGGGTGTTGGTTGAGTTGTTTATGATTTTCATGAGGTCATGATCGCACGGCTGATTGGGGGGGGATGGAATCTTCTTTTCTCTATTGCAAGTTTCTTCTTTTATGTTCATTCTATTTGTTTGCTGGCTTGGGGTTGGGTGCAATATTTAAGGGATGACCGTAATGGGATGGGATGGGATGGCATTCGGATGGGATTGGGAGCGATCGCGCGATATATTTCATTACAGAAGCAAGCTCGAATGTCGAATATTGTTTAGATTCGAGAGATAGATACCCACAGAAGGAAGAAGGGAGGATAACATATGACGAGGCTGAGATATGAAAATCAGAAATAGATAGTGGGACGGGGAGAAAAATAGGAGTTCGAGATGAAGATGGAGATATGTGTGATGATTTCAAGAAAAACCCAGTGTGTGGAATGAAGATGAACTATAGAAAGAAAGACAAACAAACAGACAGACAAAAAGAAAGAAAGATCATATTTCTTGCATTGCGTGTGCATTGCATACATATATATTGGCTCGTTATATTCGTTTATGTGTATATGTTTATGCTACAACTTATGTATATTTTTACTACTATTACTTTCATTCTCCATTTCCTTTTCGCTTCTATAACGATCAGTTCAATTATTTGATGTCTGGAAAATGGATGGATGGATGGGATAGATAGATAGATAAACATACTAAGCAAATAAGTATTTAGCAGCATGATTAATATGATCGGCAGCAAAAGTTGAGATGAAAAAGTATGAGTGATCGTAACCCTTTTTGGATAGTTTGTTAGTTTTGATGTTATGTTTTAAAAAGGAGGGAGGAGCTGGATGGAAAAGACATACCTCTTGATATCTGAGAGTTAAATTTTTATCATTTCCTGATTCTTTCGCCGCAGCGGCGAAGTTCTCGGGTAGTAGTTGGCCTTGCTTGTAAAAATTATCGCCGGTTCCCTAATATTTCTTCTTAGCAAGCAAATCATGCTACATGATCGAATACACTGTGATTTAAATCTACTTCTTCATTCCCATAATCCAAATGCGAAAAGGAAAGAGGGAAAGATATAACTTACCACATCAATCAAAGCATCAAACTCCCCCTTATATCCCTTAATCAACTCACTCGCATCCCAATCCTTCCAGCCCTCCCTCTCCTCCCCAATATACCCCTTAAACGCCTTCTCACCCCACGGACACCTCGACGGATTCGAAATCGGCGCAAACGCGCTAACACTCTTATACATACCGGGGTTCTTCAAAAATAACGTCAAGGCCCCATGGCCCCCCATCGAATGTCCCATGATGGATTTCCTCTCGCCGTCTAGTTCGGGAAATGAGGAAAATAGTGCGGAGGGCAGCTCGTTGGTTATGTAGCTGTACATTTTGTAGTTGGTCGAGTAGGGGGCTTGCGTTGCGTCGATGTAGAAGCCGGCTCCGCTGCCGAAATCGTAGGAGTCGTCTTCGCCGGCGATTTTGCATCCTCCTGGTTTGATTTGTGTGAGCTGGTTGCTTCGTTTTTTATGTGCTTGTTTTTTTTGTGGGGGAGAGGAGTTTTAAATCAGAAATGGGGAGTTTGCTTACTTGGACTGGTGTCTGGGTATACAATTGCTATTCCTTTTTGTGATGCGCCGTATTGGAAGAATCCCTTCTCGGCTCCATTGTCGCCCGTACAGGTTAATCCGGCGAGATAGAATAAAACGGGAACTTTCTTAGATTCAGAAGCTCCGGGTGGAATGTATAGATTGAGAGCCATATCGCAGGAAGTTGTAGATGCCGAGTGGGTTAATTTCAGGAGCTTCCCTCCGAAAGAGGAGATGGTTGCGGTGGTTTTGAATGACATTTTGGGTATTGTGTTCTACTCGTTTGATATGCTTATTCTGAACTATAAGATGAGGGAATTGTAATTGTAAGAGTGAGAAGATTGGGCAAGAAGGAAAGAGAAAATGAAGAGATAGAAGTTTTGTTAGATTTGATATTAATATGACGTTTGAAGCTATTCGACCCCTCCTTCATGTATGGGAAAATGTACACTACCCCACATTTTCGGATCTTGTTCGGGATTAAATAGCTTTTGTTTTTATAGGTTTTGAGAACTCAAATAGGAAATTTATTCCACCATTGAACTGAAGGGTTTTGAGGAGAATGGAGTAAAGAGGCCAAGTGGTAGGAGCTGGACGATATTGTATAAATGGGATAGTATGATATACTAGGTACTTCTATGGAGATGAAAATGGTAATGTTCAAAGCTCAAGATATCTAGTTCTAGAAAGGAATCTTGTACTGATTGTATTATTCTAATTAGATATGCTAGCAAATCATACCCCCATTCAAAGCAAGCTTCTTTGGAGAGTAAGGAGTATACCTACATAGTAGTTGGCTAAATACTTCTTGCAGGTTGAATGGATCAATAATTAGTAAGTGCCAGTAGATATTTCATACGATGAATTGAAGTCATCTGAAGATATCGAAGAGTGGGGAGATCCTCTAAAGGAAGCCGAGGCTAACCCGAAATGGACCCATGCCTGTATTCTTCTATCGCAATCAATATGGAGTCTCTTACGATCCGAGAACAACCAACAACCTCAATTCTTATCAAAAAAAAACATAACCTTCTGTCACGACAAGCCTACACAGATGGATTCTCAAACCATCATGAGCTCTGCTACAGGCCCAAAGATTAATGAGACGCGGCCTGGTTCTAGTGGGACTTGGACTTGTGAGGAGGTTGGGGAATTTGATGCCTTGTAATTTAATCCATTACCCTATTCTTGAGAATCATGTACTAATTATTATCTTGAAGATCGATAGATTACAAGCCAGGCCCAGCTGAGAAGTACCCAGGTGAGTTATTATGTACCTTATTGTTGCCCACGAAAAACTTTCCTAGTGTGACGTTTCACATAAGACGGTGAACAGATTATTGGGACAATAAGATTTTAGACATCTTCACTCTTCCTATTAGAAATTTACTCACATTTTGAAATATAGCCAAACTTCATGCGCGTCAAGTCAAGAAATTTCTTGGACTTGATGAAGGTCTCATTTATCTTCCAGGCCTGCCAAGTTTCAATTATGAAGATTCTGATATGGGACCTAGCTTCCGACAGCGTCGCTACTTCTACTACCTGACAGGAGTCAATTTTGCCGATTGCATAGTCACTTACAATCTCCATCGTGACCAACTCTGGCTTTGGATTCCACCACCAAACACCGGATCGTCAGTTATCTTCAACGGTTCCCGTCCTACCGCCAAAGAGATAATGGCCAAATATGAGTTTGACCACGTGGAGAAATTGCCTCACCTAGATTCTTATCTGACTTGGTATGCGCATACTGAGCCTGGCAAGATTCTTCTTCTACATGGTAACCAAGCACCAAAGAATATTGAGCTCCGAATTACCCGCAAAAATGGCTGTCGCTCCGTTATTAGCGAATCACCATTCGACTGTTCAAGCCTCCAGCAAGCCATGAACGCTTCACGAGCCATTAAGAGTCCATACGAGCTCAAAATGCTTCGAAAGGCATCGGCGATTACGGCTCAGGCTCATACTAATGTTCTTCGTGGACTTCGACATTTAACTAACGAGGCTGAAATTGAGGCAATATTCACAGCAACATGTATTGCTAGACAAGCCAAAATGCAAGCCTACGGTGTAATTGCAGGCTCCGGCGAGAACGCAAGTACTTTACATTATATGGCCAATAATGAGCCGTTGAAAGGTAGACAACTCGTATGTCTTGACGCGGGTTGTGAATGGGAATGCTATGCTTCCGACGTTACCCGCACCATTCCAATTTCTGGAGAATATACTCCGGAGGCTAAAGCTATCTATGATCTTGTTGCAAAGATGCAAGAAGAGTGTATTGAAATGATCAAGCCAGACGTAAATTACAGAGATATTCACATGCACGCCCACAAGGTAGCTCTCAGAGGACTCATGGACTTAAAGATTATTGGTGGCGCGTCTTTTGAAGAACTCTACAGTGCAGGAATCTCAGTTGCATTCTTTCCTCATGGTGTAAGACTTTGAACCTCCCCCTTCTGTTATAAGACCAAGCTGACCAGTTCCAGTTGGGACATTACGTTGGTCTTGAAGTTCACGACGTCGGACCAGATGGTGATCGCATCACAAATCTTCTTTACGGCTTCAACAAACAAGCCGTCAACTGGAGTAACGTATATCTTCAACTCCTTCCCGGTTCCGCATCAAATTCAACTGCTGGATCGGTTCTTGCAAAGAACATGGTTGTCACCGTCGAGCCTGGAATGTAAGTTCTTCTTAACCTTCTTGTTTCATGACTTTCTGACCCGAACCCCAAAGTTATTTCTCCCGCTATGCCCTCGAGGAAGTTTACCTCAAATCCCCCAAATTCAGTAAATACATCAACCAAGAAGTCCTACAAAAATATTATCCAGTCGGAGGTGTACGCATCGAAGATGATCTCCTAGTCACGGAAGATGGATATGAGAATTTAACAACAGCCCCTAAGGGTGAAGAAGCATTAAAAATTATCAATGAAGGAAAAGCTCAGGAGGCCGAAGAACGAGAGGCCAATAGAAAGGCGGAGGCTTTGAATAGAAAGAAGATGGCGAAGAAGACTTGGTTTTGGTAGATAATTGGCGATGATTTACATATGCAAGTGGGAATTGTTGAGATTTTATTATAGGCGTTGAGTTTTATTTTTGCTTTGGATACTGAGTTTATTATGGAGTAATGGATGAACACCGCGAAGACTTTTCCTTTCTCTTCTTCGGACATGGATATAGATATGGACATACATACGCAATACATTGAGAAAGATCATTTGGAAGATAGATACAATTCAACTTGTCATCTGCCCCCTAGTATTGGTACGTACCGGTACCATAAAATCCCATCTTTACACTTGATCATAACAAAAATAAAAACGTGCATATAAATACAACGGCCCGTGTAATGTTTCATCTTATTCCTTTAGAGTCCAACAGCCACCCCACAGCAAATCTGTTTTTAGAAATCTTCAATTCAGAATTTATACGCACCGACATTTGCCATCCAAAGTTAGATCATCGCATGGGCTTGAAGGTGAGATCTCTCCACTCTATATCATATCATATCACAGCAATGAACGAGGGAAAGTGGCGTGTTGATTTTACCAGAGCCAGGAATGTATATTGTATATACTGATTGGAAGTTTGGGGAGATTCACTGTATTGTTATTGTCACGTAAGTAAGTATTGGTATCAAAAGTTAGGTTTCGTTTAGTAGCTTCACTTTCCAATGACCCTCGAGGATTTGAACATCGACACAAGATAATAACAATTAATCGTCAAATACCATGGAGAGATCAAACTAGAACTGTGTGTTTTTTTTTTCTTCTTCTTTTGCCATATCACCCCCATACAGCCACCATACAATAGTGAGCAACTTACAAGAAGCCACCACAGCAAGCAGCACAGTAAAATCAACAATAAAAAACTTTATCAATTAAATTCAAAATCCAGACTCCATTTAAGCCATATAACTTTGTTTTCTCATTTCTTAACGCTTTGACTCTTTACTCACATACAGCTCATGTTTTGAAACGCAACCCACCAACGAAAGGAACGAACTTATTGGATAAACTACGCGTACTAAATAACATGTGTAGTACAGATTTGGGGAAAAAGAGAAAGTGTGGATGCGGAGTTCACTATCGATGAATGGACGAATGGACGAATGGATGAATGGATGAACGGAAGAGTAGAATAATGAGGAGTAAACTTAACTGAAGTTCTCCCAACCAAATGTGTACATCCGACTCTTCATAGAACAGCCACCTAGATCATCAATGACCATAACTGCGAATCTTCATGTCTTCAAGTTCAAATCGTAAGATCTTCCCCAGTGTAGTTCTCAAGCGAAGATCCATCAATTGATTCGTCTCGCCAAAGATTTCAGGGTCCACGATCTTTCCTACGCCAAAGAAGTGCTGTCATGATAGAACATGAATCTATGTGTGTAAACGTGGCGTACAAAGAACCTTAGATACTTATCCCGAGGAAAATAATCCACGGAGCTAGGTACCCGTTCGCTGATCCCCCTCCCAACCAATCGGTATTTTTTGTTTCCTGATCATTGGAGTCTTGGTGACGCAACGAAACTCGAATAATGATGAACAAGCAAAAGATATGCGAGTATCTGTAATGATACAAATGTGAAATGATAAACTCCCTGAAAGGGGGATCTTCACATGGGATGATACATGTAGACAAATCAGTACCGGTATTCATAACGCAGGATGATCTCAACCGTCATTTTAAAGGTATTGAACGATCGTGAATGAACTCGTGGAGGTATAATGACTAGATTAGTAGATCTAAAGGACATCGAATACTGTCGAGACTATGCAACAAAGTCTTCGTCAAATTCTGGATTCGTTGACCGAGAATTGCCACCTATAGTCACGTATGGATGGACTTGCAATCTCGAATGTAGATACAGCTAGGATGCTGCATAATGCCTATATTGCACATTTTCGCTAATTGCTGTATGTAAAAATTATAAAAGTTCCAGACACATTTGGCTCTGACGCCTCGAAAAAAAAGGAAATAATAGTTCGGGACCCCGACATTCTAGTGAGAGGGGAATGTCCCATGTGTAATCTAACTATACTACCTAATTCTGGCTTAGACGTAGCGCTAGAGAGTTAAGAAACTTCCTAGCTTGCTAGCTCCTATTTTGGTGGAGATCCTAGCGTACATAACTTGGCAAGTTTGCCGCTCTTCAGACCATCCAAAGTTTACTTGTCAACGCGAGATGGCGCTTTCTGACTGGTTGAAAACCTGAAAGGCAATGGTCTTTGCGGAGTATTTACTTTAATACCTTCATCGACAAAAACGTGTACACATTGCTGGCATGATGTGAGTACGGATAAGAATCGCTCCGTATTATGATGCGTAGCCTTTCTTTCAACGCTCATATGAACTCATACAGATGAGGGAGACTTCGTCTGACTATTTCCACTGCAGAAAAGTTGAGCGGAAAGACACCGGATTGAGCTGCAGTCATGCAGACTACTTTGGTCGTAGGTTGGAGGTGGGAGGGTTGAAGCTTTGCAGAGGTGATAGAAGCTATAGCAGGTCTGTGCTTTCATAAACTCTAGCTCTTAGATACACATTAACTTTAGATTCCAAATCCCACATGGGGAAGCTTGTGTTTGTCTATGTGCATCTCAAAGGAGTAACTACTTGTGAGCAAAAAAACACAAGAGGTCCGTGAGATTTCACTAAGCGTGGCGAAAAAAAGGTTGTATGAATGAATGACTTTGGCATATGCACTTACAATTGGACGTGCAGAAAGATAAAATTGCAAAGGACTTTCGCATCGTAACTCATGGGAGAATGCACTGTGGATGTAGTCCTGCCAGACGCGGGTAAGGAAGATTGCTTCCGTATTTACGTGTTTCATCTCATAGAGACGACTTTAAAATACCAACCAGTTCGTTGTGTCTTGTCAAGAAAAACTTCAAATCATTTTTCATATAATGATATGTTCTCTAAATCACAATTTTCTCCATACCTATCAAACATTATTGAGGCGTTTTGAAAGGCTCGCCAATTTATGCTGATCCCCTCAACACTAGGATATTTTGTGGCTTTTTGGGAGACCCCTACTTTTATACTGACGTATTAAGCGAAGATCCCCTCACCCTTCCCGGTGGAACTTTAATGTCATCATGGAGATCACCAGATATGGAAAGCCATTAGAGCTAAAGCCATTGGGTTTCAAACATATTCGTAAGATACATAGTATGAGCTCCATCGTCGAAGAATCAGCTCCTATTCATCACTTTTATTCTTCAAAAAATGAGAAGGATGTTCCAGATTGGCCATTAAGCATAGAAACAACAAACAAATATCGAAAACGTGTATCAGCCTCATTAATGTCGACGGCAAAAGATATGAATATCAGGAGGTGGGATGGAATCGGAAGGAGATCGATAGAGTGGGACGGTTTGAGAAGAGTAGGTGTGTCTTCTTCCGTTCAATTGAAAATGTTTAACATCTGTATAGGATCCCGAGTTATGGTATCCCGAAGGAGACTGTCTGGTTTATCTGTATGGTCGAGGTCAATCGAGAAGGGGCCCCGCATTTCGAGTACCAGTCAGCGCACTCATTTCGGCAGAATGCCAACCATTACTGGATAGGTTTATGTCAAAGAATATCGCCGAGTCGCCAATTTCGGATGTTACCAGCACAAGCGACGGAGGTTATTTTTCTGAAGATAGAAGTTCTGACCTGATAGAACTATACATCCCAGCTCCAGTAATGGCAGAAAGAGGAGAGGCTTTCATTTACCATACAGCGACTCGAAACTTCTTTGCTTGGATTTGTAACAAGCCCCTTGCTGGTCAGGATTTGGGTACCGCCCTTGTGGGACTTCTCAATAGCATGTCCCAATTCAGGTCCAATGCTGTGAATAACGTGGATGATATTGTGTCATACATAGAAGGACAAGGGTATGCCGATATGAGAAACACGCCCGACCATGCACTCGCCATCCTGTATTTCACAGAGCACTTTCACTTCAAGGATATGTGGATTGATGCCTTTGCACACTGCACTGGTATGAGTGAAAAGCTTCATGAAAGCCCTGGATTCGAGGTAAATTTACAGAGGCGCAGTTGATTAAAGAAAGTACTTACTGATTCTATGTGTAGATTTTGAGCCGACAAGACCGCGCTTTCATATCTCGCTCAAGATTGGAAATGGATCTCCGCCTCGACAAATGCGGAAAGATGCTCAGTACATTTCTTTTGGATGAAACATCAGACGCACACATCAAGCTTAGTCAAGATGCTCGCGCTCATCTTGAGAAGTTCAGATCGTTTTTGCAATCATATTATACCGCAAAGCTGGGCTCATATCCTACATACGTTTCCAGAATTGGAAGTTCGGCTTTCCCTAAAAGCATCTTCAAGCAGATGCGCTCAGAATTTCAGAAGTTGTATGACTTCCTGGCAGATACTGAGTCTTTAGCAGAACCGTCGGGTACATTCAGAGGAGATCTGAGTGTGCATAAAATTATCACGACCCTCGATACACGAAATAAATTCGAGCCTCTTCCTTACACCCTTCCATTACTCCCAGAGGACCAGCCAAGTCCAGTTCTCAAACAACCGGCTACAAGACGTTTCACCTTGGGTCCTAAGGCATTTTCCAAAATCAATAAGATGGATCTCGATCCTCGATTGGCGACGATAGCAGCGCTGAACAAAGCTACAAACTCTCGAGGACCCGAGATTGAAGAGTGTACACTGGTTCGTGCGTATCGAGGCTTCGAGAAAGAGTGCGTATTCCCCAGTAAAACAGGGGCCATCGACAAGGTATCCCAGTGCGAAGGTCGCAAAATTCGATGGATTTTGATTTATTCGACACTTCAAGTTCTTATCAATGCGACAACAATTCCTGAGCAGGTACGGGCTACGCAAAGTGTTTCATACAACCTCTGCGTTCGTACTGGCGGCTGCCCACCTTGGAACGACGAACGATGCTGCTACGACCTAATGCGTACTCAGAGTGCGCAGGCAGTCGAAAATTACAGGAATTCAATTATCAGATCAAATACAAGTAGGTTGAGTATGTCGGAGGCTGGTCAGACACCACTAGGTATCATGACTGATATCGACAACTATTTCGCCCAAGCTTCCAGACCCAAACATTCTAAATCGATGAGCGAAAACATCGCAACAACCACATCATCTATTAAAGGCACCGTCGCGAAAGCAATCAGTACAATGCCTGAGCTTCACCATCCTCGTCCACAAAGCACAAGACACCATGAAATACTCATTGATGGATATGGAAATGGCCTCGATACCCTAGACAAAACCGAAACACTTCAAAGTGACATTGTTGATGAGGAAAGTATCGAGCCGAGAAAGGAGACCTCTAACTCCGTGGCATCATCGAAAGATGCATCTTCAAGATGGTCAAAGTCGTCATACGACCGCGAAGGAACAAATCCCGGATCTGTGGAAGCCGACTCACCAAGAACAAGTGGATCTTTCAGGTCCGATAGCCGTTGGGATTCAGCTTCGTCTTCGTCTCTATACTCTGAAGACGAAAAGCTCGAGGACATGGTCATGACTCGACCCAGTAGTGCATATTCAGTGAGCATATATGACGAGGATTTAGAGTCGGACTCTATCACACCAGATGTGGTATCGGCCGAGTCAAAGTTTGCGGCTACATCTATAGCACCGTTACCTCTATTTTCTTCAAGACCGACTTCGAAGAGAATGAGCATGTTGGGCCTGAATGCTGGGCATGGCAGTATGCTAATGACGAACCCTGAAGTTTTGTCATATTTAAGAAATTGTTAATAGCCTCGAAAGTTATGATTTTTGTGCATTGTTGTACAATTTTTTGCGATAGGATACCAAGATACACTCGTTCAATGGGGGTGGCGATAATGGTTTTGGCTGGTTAGTTGGAGCGAATTTTGAATTGAGCGGGCGATAGTGGGAGAAGAATATTTATACTGCCAATATATGTATGGTATTGATAATACAATAATAGTAATTCACATTCAAGTGGTCCATTGACGAGTGTGATGTACTCCATCGATGATCTAGATTTATTTTATTACAGCCAAAATAAATGATGAAGGACCCCTTGGGAATGTAAGAAATTATAATATCAACTCCCCACCAAATCGGGGGCATCCTAGTCCGGTACCGAAAGGACCAATTATGCCCCTTCCCTTTGCTATGGGTCTTATTTACTGGCAAGCACATCTCTAAAGCAAGAGAACCTACCTACATTATAAATCTCGAGGGAAAATTCAATCATAGGTCACCAAAAACTCCAAAACTCCAATTTTCAAATGTAATTTCCAGTCTATGATGTACATCTTTACCTCCTTGTGTCTATTGCTAAGCCAAGGCCCAATGCTAACTCCAACAGAAAACCTTGGAAATATATGGTATCTTATGTACTGAATCAACTTTCCGTAGCACCATTCTATCCCAACCTTACTATCCAACCACTATTTATTGCTCCTTTTTTGTATTGCCGCTAATCTTATTCGCACCATTGACCTCATCCAATGCCGTGAAAGTTCGCGCGATTGTTCGTACCGAGTCCACGAGCAATACTGCGACGGATTAGTTAGAATGCGTCAGCATAGTGAAGGGAGTAAAAAGTACTTACAGCCTGGGAAGATCATCCAGAGAAAGTTCATGAAGAAGTAATAGAACCAGAAGTATAGAAATTCTGGTCTTGAATATATAACTTCCTTATAGTAAAAGTCAAATGTATGGGTCGCATAATACAAGACTAATCCATATATCTGTCCTACTGTAACAATGATTTGTAGAGGATGTCGGAGAGGATGACGAGTCGTAATGAAGGCAGCTACAGTGAAGCACATAGGACCCCATAGAAACTGTTTAAAGCCTCAGTAAATTTCCTTGAAAACTCAAGGGACACGACTTACTGCAGTGACTGTTTCCATACATAAAACGAACGGATCGGAGGTCAAGTATCGACTATCGCTGAGAGCATATTCCTTCCACAGTTGTCCAAATAGTTCTTGCGATTCACCCATTCGTGTGTGGTTCAGAGAAAAATAACCTAATTTGTTCATGTTAGCCAATGCCAGCTATTTTACTTGATATATGGGATTATAAAATGTACCTTCAAAGAACAGATGAATTGTACCAGCTGCGGAAATGAGTTAGATCTTTACTTGGATATTCCAGCTCATGGGAACTCACATAAAACCAACCACCAGATGGCGGCCTTTTCAGCACCCGGTAGATCTGGATACTTGCTGGCGACAAAAGCTCGAGTTCCTAGGAACAATATAGCGCAGCCACCAAAGAAGACGGTGAGAAGAGCGTGTACAGTCCACTCATTTGCTAAATAACTAGCAATCTCTATTTCTAAAGGATAGTATGGATGACTGACAATTGCAGTCGCCGATTCAATTGAAGCATTCTCCATGATAGACGCCATGATGCACAAAAAGTTCAAACTTTTACCAAAAACCTCTATATTTACAAATATCGAAGAAAGTCAGAAAGAAAATACTTGGAAGAATGATAGAAAACCTGCATAGTTTGAAGAAGACACTTGGACCAATATTCAAGAACAATAATAAGTAAAGCTATCTTGTGAGGACATGGAAATTTTTCAACGACCCATCATCATTTGAGGGGTCCATTTTGCAGGGTCGAGTTCTGGAAACAGGGTTTCAAAGTTCCTTAAGTTTTGATGGGGAATTTTGTTTATCTAGTGGTAGAATTGTCTCATCGGTGTACAAAACGATATTGAAATAACGAAATACCAAGATTGAGAAAACGGGAATGAAATGAGGTGTCACCGCGTTTCGGTTGACGACGAATGATTGAAGTACGATAGTAATAATAATAATAATGATAATAATGATAATAATAATAATAACAATAAAATAATAATAATAATAATAATAAAATTCTTGGTGGATATCAAATCTATCAGTACCATTGGACGTGGTCTCTATAGCCCCAATATTCAATCCATTGCGGGTTAAAGAGTGAAATAATTATGGAGTCTTCCGAAGATCAATAACTGTTCGCTGAAGACCTGGTGGACTTTCTTTCTTATTATTTTCGTTACGTATCACTCCACGCAATGCGCGAACCCCAGAAATAATATAATAATATATATATAAATAAATGAATATGGATTTATCCAATCAATACAATAGTATTTGTGTTTAAGATGGACCCAAAAGCTTGGACAGCTCTCATAAATTCATACACATATATACTCCCGAGGTTCTGATATGTAAATTGCTTTCTTCAAGAAAGGGTCTTCCTTCCTGATGAGAGAGATTTCCTTAAAGCTTCCCAGTCAGCCCCTGACCAAATATATACTGATTTATTTTTAACTGTCTGTAATGGCGGTAATAACCAGATAACCATACCCTGAAATTACGTAGAACGAAACTAGCCAAGATCTTGTGGGTCTAGGAAAGATACTAGAATAATGGGTCTGAGAAACTTGACAAGTGAGTGTTCTATTAAGTATGGATAAACATAAAAATATCATCACGAATAACACCAAAAGTAAGGACAGTATCAGGGGCGAGAGCAGAGGACTCACTAGCTATCGAGATTAAGAAGTAAATGACTGTAGAAACAATATATTCCATGAGTTTTGGCATCAAAAGGGGTATTTTATGTTGTGCTTGATGAATATTTCATGATATTCCCTCTTTCATGGCTTAAGGATCTTCAGGCTTGAGAAAGTGAAAAGTATCCTCAAGGTCTTGTTCACTACCTTCACTCATGTTCATGTACGAATCTTCATCGTCAGGTAATGGATCGGCTTGCACACGTCGGAAAGGCCTTTTGTCATCGTGTTCAACAAGATTGAGGGGCGATTCCTCTGTTTGGCCATATATATCAACCCCTCTAGTTTCGGCTTCATGCCAAGGTACATTTTCTGTATCTTCAGGCTTTGATAAAGATACCAGGATGCAGTCTTGCGAGTCGCTGAAGAATATTGACGGGAATACAGAGTCTATGTTGAGCCATCTAATGATCGATTTGCCGATGATTTTACCCTCGGGGAGTTGCGTACCAAAATTGATGATTTTCGGCACCTCCCAAGACGGATCCCAGAGTTGTACGCGACCTTTATTTTCATCGCCTTCACATCTAATCATGAGAAGCTCGGTGACACTTGGGTTCCAGACGATCCGAGCCACTGGAGCATGAAATGTCAGCAATGCTCGTAAAGCTCGAGTCTTAACATCCCAGATCCAAACCGCAGACGGCATTTCCTCCACCTTGGTAGCTAGCAGTGTGCCAGATATATCAAATATCATTGCATTCGTTCCCGTTTTAGGATCCGTTGATGATGAAATAGTCGATGTGGGAGGGTATACTGGTTGCGTAGCTTGAACGAACTCTCTAGTGAAACTTCCATTCTGAGATGGTATAATTTGTTCTTGCCAGACCTATATAGTCAGAATCAAATGTACCTATAACAGGGGGGGTGGGGGGGTTAGGATGACTTACATGCAGAGTATCCGTTGGTGTCACGAATGATGTATGAGACAAAACCATAGACTCCGCAAAAGATGGAGCGGCGAGTATTACTATCCTTTGACCATGGTCACCAATAGCAATGTGTGTGCCTGTTTTGCTCCACTCAACCAATTTTATTCCAGCTCCTAGACTTGCGTCCTTGTCCTCCTCTAATATAGGTGTAGGGCCACCCCATAACTTATAAAGATGTCCATCGGCAGTATACATCAATAACTTATGACCCTGCCCAGAAGATTCCCAAACAGCAATCCATCTTCCATCGGAACTCCACGATATCCCTTGGGCGTCTATTGTCTCCGGTAGCCAAGATCGTATTACCTCCAAGCTGCCAGGCTTATGTATGCTAATGACATCTTTGCCTCCACTTCTGGTTAGAAGTGTAAGATGTCCAGACCGTGGACGATGTGAAATACCCTTTGCAGCAGTACTGGGACCGAAAAGCTTGGGCGAATTTATATCAACAGATTTTGAAGTCGCGAGATTGAAGATGGTCAATTTCAGGCCAAATTCAGTGAAGACACAAACTTCATCATCAGTTCCCCCAAATGAGATAAAGGTAGTCCTAGTGGTTCCAGATGTTGGGCTCTTTATGGTTGCTGAGAAGTGATGATCAATTGGTGAGAACACCTTAATAAACTCTGCAGAAGCTAACAATATTCTATTTGAAGAAGATGACCAAATAAATGAGATCACTGATGCTGTAAGTTCGGGTGGTAGTGATATTGCGCGTGTTATTTCCAATGAACCTGTCTCTCTAATAGTAAGTTTCGATGGTAGGATAGTCGCAATGAATGAGCCATTGGGACTTGGAAGAGATTGTGTTGATGCTAATAATACATTAGCTTT
This sequence comes from Scleromitrula shiraiana, assembly GCA_028455995.1. Taxonomy (NCBI): domain Eukaryota; kingdom Fungi; phylum Ascomycota; class Leotiomycetes; order Helotiales; family Sclerotiniaceae; genus Scleromitrula; species Scleromitrula shiraiana. The sequence goes on from JABELC010000009.1 coordinate 1,134,543, forward strand.
GAATATCATTATGAGCAATCCCAATCTTACATTTCAGGGGGCGTGAAAACCGCATTATCGAATCTCGTAAAGGATCTTGAGTTAAGTTACCTCTATCGTTATTTAGATCTAGCAATTTGTTTGTGAATCCCAAATTCCCTGCCCCGCTATCCATGCCGATGATAAGATAAAGATTGGCTGAGTAAGCATTTGCATTCGGATTTGTAACAATTTCAAGTTTCGCACCCCTCACTAGAAAACTATTTCTTTGAAAAGCATGAAAGCTTTTGAAATGTATTCTTACAAGCAGAAGATTGAACCACCAAGGCAATAACGACTATGTGTTCTGCGGTCAAACTTGCGAAGTGCTGAGTTGTAGGACGATCGAAGTTCCGAGACATATCAACCTCATTATAAAAAGATGACATCGTTCATGAAGAGCACAGTTCAAAGGTCCGCCTTAAACGGTAGTAAGCATAACTTCTTCCCCCGCATAAGGAAAAGAGGAATCGGATCATCTGCTTCAATCATCCAGGAGTTTCCGAGACACGAGTTACCTTTGGACGAACACCCTCGAGCGGCTGGCAAATCTTTGAGCCGGCGAGATACGTTGAAGAATGCCAAACCTTTCTCATCCTTCCTTACCGACAATTTTCAACGGCAACACGATTACTTAAGAATATCAATCACTGAAAAATGCAATCTGCGATGCTTGTATTGCATGCCAGAAGAGGGGGTTCCACAATCGCCACAACCGGATCTTCTTACAACACCCGAGATTGTTCTCTTGTCCTCAGTATTTGTCTCGCAGGGTGTGACAAAAATACGTCTCACGGGTGGGGAACCTACTGTGCGCCGCGATATCCTTCCCCTCATGCAGCAAATTGGGGCCTTACGATCCCAAGGGCTTCGCGAGCTCTGTCTTACCACCAATGGGTTGAATCTTGCGAGGAAACTAGACGGTATGGTTGAATCGGGATTAACTGGGGTCAATCTAAGCTTGGACACTCTCGATCCGTGGCAATTTCAAATCATGACCCGAAGGAAAGGATTCGAGGCTGTGATCAAAAGCATAGAAAGGATATTGGAACTGAAGAGGCTGGGTGCTAATATAAAGCTCAAAATCAACTGCGTAGTAATGCGAGGGGTCAATGAAAAGGAAATCATTCCGTTTGTCGAGTTAGGGCGTGAAAAGGATGTTGAAGTCAGATTCATCGAATATATGCCCTTTGATGGCAACAAGTGGAGCCAAGGAAAGATGTTGAGCTATCAAGAAATGCTTGACATCATACGACAAAAGTATCCCAGTTTACGAAAAGTTGCGGATCACAAAAATGATACGAGTAAAACCTATGAGATACCCGGGTTCGCGGGAAAGATTGGATTCATCACAAGCATGACTCATAATTTCTGTGGTACTTGCAACCGATTGCGTATTACGAGTGATGGCAATCTTAAGGTGTGCTTATTTGGGAATGCGGAAGTTTCTCTTAGGGACATCCTACGAAAGTCAAATGGGAACCAGCCAATTGATGAGCAAGCATTCGAGGCAATGAAGAAGATAGAAATGGACAGGAGGCAAGGCTTAGAAAGTTCTCATAGCATTCTTGGAAGTTCTTCAAATGAACGAGAACTACTAGAAGTCATTGGTATGGCTGTCAGTCGTAAAAAGGAGAAACATGCTGGTATGGGCGAGCTGGAGAATATGAAAAATCGGCCGATGATCTTGATAGGTGGGTAGGTTCTATCTTTTATGACAAGTTTATGATGATATATGAAAGCTATTTGCATTTCGGCGTACCACTATATATACCCCTGTGTACATACTCGGCACCTAGAAATTGATAGTAATGTATGTAACAAGTTTTGTTCTTGCAATTAAGCGCATAGTTGATGCTGACTCTCATTATAGATGAGCAACATACACATTTTGGAAGAAAATTGCACTACATTCCTAACAAGCGGGCAACATATCATGTTCCTTTCCACCTCCTGGCTGCCACCCCATCACTTAATACTATACGTCCATATTCCACCAAACCATCAACCGTGCCAACTGTTGACTCCATCGACAAGCATCCTCAATCCTTCAATCAAGCATCAAGCTCCTTAGGGAAGTTTGAACTCACCCACTTGACTAAAACAGGGGACGCTCATATGGTGTCTATTTCTTCCAAGCAACCTACAGCACGTACAGCAGTTGCTGTTTGTAGTGTTATGTTTTCCAATGATATCACACTTCCTCTGGTTCGTGAAAATCGAGCGAAGAAGGGCGATGTTCTGGGAGTTGCCCGTATAGCAGGAATTATGGCTGCCAAGAAGACTTCTGACTTAATACCCCTGTGTCATCCAATTGCTATAACACACGTAACAATCGACTTAACCATTTCCAGCGAGGAAGAGGTGGATAGAACGTCTCTTGCGTCAACCAGATTGACCGGATTTGGGGCAGTCAACATCCGAGCCACAGTGTCTTGCGACGGGAAAACGGGCGTAGAGATGGAGGCTTTGACCGCAGCTTCAACAGCGGCATTGACTGTATATGATATGTGTAAGGCTGTGGATAAAGGAATGCGGGTTGAAGGCCTGAGAGTCATAAGGAAGGAAGGCGGTAAGAGTGGCACTTGGGTTGAGGGGATTCAGGATAGCGAAAGGTGAAATAACGTTGAAATTAGAAGTCCTTGGGAGGCTCTTTTGGAATATATGTGCTGGATCTAGTGGTCGGATAAATCAAGGATGGGTCACAGCCACAGTCATATTGGCATGGATATCAATTATAAGATGTAGTTGGCCAATGGAAACAGGATGCTTGACGATATTACATCTCGGACGTTTGAGAAGATTTATGGAAGTCATATTCACGTGTGTTTAATTAAAACGGAAGATATAAAGTCCTCACGCATCCATTGCTTATGTTGAAATGGAATAATTACTTTTGAGACTTGTTGAATTAGTGGTAAGATAATTGTTTTGGCCCGTTTCATCCTTTCGCTACAGGAAATAGTTTGGACACTTTTCTCAATTATGTTAGTCCCGGTATTCTACTCATCCTATCTAAAATTGTCAAGTGGCTTATTGTTGTTATTTTAAGGTAGGCTTATTTTCTCGTAATCAAATCGTGACATTTTCAATCCTTCAGCATCGCACAATCTTACTTACACATGAAATCCTCCATCCTCTATCCAATAAAACCCGAAAAATAAATTTCCACATTACGGACGAGATGACACTAATTTATGAAAGAGATCTCCAGCCGACTAATGATATATTTTAAGAATTAATGTTACACTCCAACGTTTCTCTTTGATATGTAGGATGTACCGTCGAAATCCCACAAAGTTTAATCTCCCCATACTTATGATATGTTTTGCGCAGCGAAAAATTCCTACTGCTAAAAATCCTATGCCTATGACACTAGCGTTTAGTCCTGGGGCTGTTCAATTGTTATCATGATATAAGTTCAACGGGTGTTGTTAATAAGTTTAGTATTCATCTCAAGCCAGTTCTGTCTTTCTTCGTTCTGTCGTTTTAATCAATTTCTGGGGAATTTCCCCTGTACGTTCATTACCAATCATATTTTTCATCAACATCCCAATTCTTCGAAAACAGTTCTTATTTCATTTTTGCACTATGAAGTTTTCTCGTGTAGCAACATTTTCGCTCCTCTCCGGGCTTGGCATAGCTTCTCCTGATGTCGCTTGTTCCCCAGTTACAACGACGATTTACCAACCAACTACTATAACGGTCGGAGAAACATCAACAGTTACCTCTATAGTTACTATTGGAAGTGGAGGAGGATACGGAGGGGCTGGAGGTGGAGGTGCAACTATCTACTCAACTATTACACTTGGCTCGGCAGAAACAGTGACAATACAAGCACCTCCTTCTACTATTACAGTCAGTCGTAGCTACACGACTACGGATGATGGAGCTTCTATTACAGTCAACCATGGATACACGAGTGTTGCTGAGGGAGCTTCGATTACATCATCATCTCTAAAATCATTCGGAACATCAACCCCTGACATTAGCAGGACAGGCTCGCTATTAGGGGCTCAAGTCACACCAATTCCTTCAGCCGGAGCCTCTGGAGCAGTGACTGCAGTGAACGTGATTTCGGGAGTATCTACGGTTCAAGTTTGTCCTACAGGCGCCTCTACTTATGATTGCACTGAGGTTGTCTATGGCTCGGGTGGCGAGGCCATTGTCGTTAATATAATTACTATCAATGTCACAATAGATGTTTACGGTCAACCCAGCACAATCACGATAACCAAGATTGCAAGCGCAACCTCAACCCCTAGCGTTCCAGCTCAAAAGTCAGGAAGTTTACTAGGCACTCAAACCGGCAAACCGTCATTTAAACCATCGGCCTCAGGCGCACCATATCATTATGGTAATGAAAGCTTGCCTGTTTATCCTACTGGAACCATAGGAACTGGACGACCGACTAAGCCTACTGAAACTGAAAAGCCATCAAAGCCAACACATGTTGTCGCGGTTGGTCAAAATGGAACTCTTTCTTTCACCCCGAGTTACATAGATGCTGAGGAGGGTGAGACGGTAAGATTTGAGTTTTACCCAACCAACCATACAGTCACATCTTGCAACGTTGAATCTCCTTGTATTCAAAATGGTGTCTTTGATTCTGGATTCAAACCTGTCTTGGCTAAGAATATGAGTACATTCTTTGACTTCCCTGTCACTAATGCCACCCAGCCCCTCTTTTTCTTCAGGTGAGGTTCATAACCCTAAAGTGTACGGTTACATACTGACATTTGTCCAGTCGACAAATAAGCGAATGTGAAGCAGGAATGGTTTTTGCAATCAATCCTAGATCAAAATCACAATATGACAACTTTGTATCCGAAGCCAAGAGTAAAAAGACATCCACAATCAGTCATACAGCTACTGGCACAGTACATTCAACAGGTACAGTTCGTGCAACTGGAGTACCCTACTCGCGTAATGGAACTTACTCTTACCCATATCGATCTGGAACAATTCGACCTTCTTTCACTAGCTCAGATCTTGGGGTGATCGCCACCGGATCAGTGAAGCCACCCTTTCCTACTGGTGAGTCGAGTGGGGTGATCGGAAGTGGTACCGCGTCATTTCCTCATCCAACAGGAAGCAAACCATCTGGTAGCGTCTGGAGCAGTGGCATCTCACATCCGTCAGGGTCTAAATCAACTAGCAAGGAAGCATCGGCAAGTGTTATAAGCAGTAGCACAAGTAGCATCGGCATTTCTACTTCAGCTACTAGCGGTGTCAAGCCGACAACATCGCCGGAAACTAGCAGTGCTGAACAGACAACATCCAGCAGTTTTTCTAGCACCACCAGCGATGCCAAGCCAACAACATCTTCCGATAGCTCTTCCTCAACTAGCAGTGCTAAACCGACAGTACCCCCCAGCAGTAGTAGTGCCAAACTGACAACTTCTTCAATCATCGGATATGTCCCCTACAGTTTTTCGACCCCAGTTGCTTCGTACATAGCTAAAAGCTATCGCGCTTGAACAGATTGACTTTGGGAGGTTGCATATTTCACGACCCAGGGATATTGTGGCGCAAGCGTGGATTCGAGTATTATTGGATAATTTGGCGTGGTTCCCCCCTTGTCCTTGTCCAACTTATTTCACACCCTCTTCAAATTTCATCAATGCTAGTGGTTTTCCTCTGGGATATTTTCTTGTAGAAATAGATTTCGATTTACGTTGTTTGCCGATCTTCAACGGTATTGTAACACATGATATGTAGCAGTTCTTGTAGTCTCTCAGCCAACCGGCGCCGTAAGCTCTTTTCCGAATTGAGCATCATCCCTGCGAGCTGTTTAAATTTTGAATGTCCGTTCAGTTTCCATAAAATCGAATATCGACATATCTAATAATAAAGTTTATAATGTCTATATTGTATGTAGATATTTAAAATAAACTTAGGTTAAAAGTATTGTGAATATTTGTACTCAAATTAGATATTCAGTATGAATTGGATCGAAATATATTTGAATATATATATTTTGAACGGATATTAGAAAATGAATTAGCTCGCAGTAGAATTGTAATATGATCGTTATATGAAAGTGCATTAGTATACTAAAAAAGAGATCATAAGCATCTTGACGTTATATTACTACTAGTAGTAATAAATGATTTATATCTTCAAGTTTGTATATATTTTAAATATAATTATATAGTATTTTTTATTTAATGAATTAATAAGAATAAACCCAAAAGAAATATATATAAATACTATATAAAAATTAATAATTAGATTTTTATATAATAAAAAGATATACTAGTAGTACTAACTTGAAAGTAGATTTTTAAAATTCTTTATCTAAGATTTAATATCATATGCCAGATCTTTGATATGATAATCACTCTATTAGTAGATATCCAACATATCAATTTTCCGTCTCTAGCTTGCAGGCATAGTGTAATATCGAGGTGACACCGAGGTCCTTGGAAGGTATCTGTATACCGCTAGTAGCTTCAAGCACGAAATCTTGTGTCTAATTGGAATCCACATTCGCACAGAAATTATTCGTTTAGCATTTTGACATGTTAACACTATGCCTTCATACCCAACCAAATCTAAGATCGATCAATCTACGATTCATGCAGACTGCTCACCTAGAAAAAGACACTAATACAATTCTAGGAACTTCAACCACATGGAGCTTCTGCAGCATAGTGCAGTATCTTATCTTTGTTCCTCTTCCGTTCTATGCTATCGGATACCAAGAATACTGTAAATCCCAAAAACCTGGGGTTCATCCAAAGATTGTGATTTCAGAGTCTCCCTCGAGTTACACAAATAGTCTCCATCTATACACTGTCATTACTGAGAAGGAGGGAAGCCATGAACACAGTGAATCTAGAGAGTATAGGGAAGTCATGAACACAGTGAATCTAGAATATACTCTAAGGCAACTCTATGAATGCGCCTACCTATGAGAGAGTTTTGTAACAAAGCCACGGACGAAGAGAACTAAGTTCTAATACTCTATAAATTCACTACTGACAGATCCAACTCATTTGGCATGACAGGGATCGATCAATCGGTCTGCATGCTGCTAAACGTCGGCTCTGCCGACTGGCATCTGAGTCTACAATTACTACAAGTCGTATTCAGCTGCTCTGACCGTGTAGACTTTTGAACTCTGCAGACAGGTCCCAAGGCTGAGAATTCTGCACCACATAACTCGGTGCTGAGCCACGAGTACCACTTTGCTTTAACTATATGATTTGTCTTCGAGGAATCTATTCAACGGTCAGCCAAATGTTGTACAGCAATTCTGTCGTCATGATCAATTTCAGTTAGTCATAGACGGCTAGAAGCATAGGTAATGACACTCTCAGAGCTATGACTCGTAACGGCTGCTCGAAAACATGTCTGTAGAACTGTCTTAGTTAATGATAAAAAGCTTGCAGCATACTTGATGAAATCTAACCGAAGTAGGGGATATCTCATCGAGAAAGGTTGATAAAATTTCTAGATTTCTGATGAGAGTTCTGTCTTGATACCCAAGGTATATAAATGCATATTGCTTGTACACAACACCCACTTATTCTGTCATATCTTCAAATTCAGAGATAATCTTGGGGAAGGAAAGATACTTCTACAGAATCCCTACTCCTAGGAGTTCTTGGGATGAGATGACCTACCTGCCTAGCGATTTCTTTCTTTTCTCCCATATTTCAGGCCATACTATCGTTTGCACCTATGCTATCTACTCTTATGCCTAGATGATTGGCCACGTTTGAATTCGGCTCTGTGCATTATGCTATTGAGCTTTCTAGGAAACCTATTCTACTGAATTTGGAATTGTTTGTCTTCTAACTTCTCAATTTCTGGTGGCAAAAATGATTTTAAAAGATATCTAATTAATCTTGGTTGGATCTTGCACTCTCATTCCTTCTCTTCTCCATATCCACTTCCACAGTATTACACAACAGTATACAATAACAACGTTCTCCTCCTCCTCTTTCTCCTCCTCCTCCTCCTCCTTCTTCACTTTTCATCGTCATCATCATGCCTCAAGTTCCACCCGGTGACTTAACAGGCGAGTATTACATTCTTGTCAGCGGTCTTCCTTGGAACTGCACATGGCAAAAACTCAAGGACTTTGCCAGAAATCAGGATAGCCAGGGACATTGCTTTGCGGTAGAGCATGCCAAAGTCTATCCAGAATCAACATGTGGATGGGTAACAGTCAGAGGAGAAGAAGACTTTCACAAAGTTTTAGGTAAGTTATCTATTAGAATTCCCAAATGTCAATGGACGAAACTAATAAAGGTTCAGAACACCTCCAAGGGGGGTATCTAGGAAACATGGCCTTGTGCGCTGACGGCCGAAATAAAACAGAATGGATTCAGGTAAGGGATTTAGCACGATCCGTGGCACCGCAGCATTTCAGAAGACTTCCGAAGGAGACACAAGCAACTATGTCTTCATCGTCTCTCTTAAAACCTATATCCTCTTCTGGTTCCAGCAAATCAACATCAGTGATTTCAACCACGTTCACCAATCGCGGTATAACAAAGGTAACATTTATACAAACCCAGAAGTGAACGCAACTAACAATAATAGTTTCAACAATTAAGTATCGAATATCCCGTAGTTCCGGATTCATCGATATCTGCATCTACCGCTTTTGACATACCTACACCGAAAATCGTATATGCTCGAGATATGCCACCGAACACCCCCATATTTGTCTCACAATTAGACTCTCTATGTGGCGGCATGCCAGTATATATCGATCCACATCTCCCTACTCAACAAACAGCCTTACTTGAACAGTTCTGTCCTGGTGCAAATCAAATTATTAACAACAAAATAATAATCACTTCAATCCCAAATCAAGCCTCTATAGGAGATCTTAGGGGATTCCTCACTAGTGCTATCATAGCCGAGAACTTGGATAGGAGTTTGGAAGATCCGTTTCAAGCCGTCAAAGATCTGAAGATGAAAATGCCAATCAAACCTAAGCAGAAGGGACACGCGTTCCTTCAATTCAAGACAAGTTCAATGGCTCAAACATTTGTAAATATGCTTGACGGCCGTGGTTTTCTCAATGGAACGATAAAAGTCAGGTGTGCTGTGGAGGGGGGTGACCATTTGGAGACATCAGATAGGGGGAGAGAAGAAGTGGGAAAAGATGGAGGAACGAGAAGGGAAGGAGGAATGGGAAAAAGATGCATTGAAAATATTCCAAGGACGGAGAGTAAAAATTCATTCCTTACTTCCAAAGTACAAATTCTCCCGACAAAACCACAGGTACGAAGGAAAGCTTCCATTGGAAATTCCTCGAAGAAAAAAGAGACATCAAATACCCCGTCGGCAGCTATGTCATATCCACCTTGGCTGGGCTTGAATGCCACCACCACCCCATCAATGTGTCATCAAGCAACGTTAGAAGAAACTACTAACACATCTACTCCGTTTCTTCCCCCGATATTTGATCCAGCCACACAATCAGGGTCCAACCCATTGCCATACTACACATCCAACTCACTATCTTCTGAACCTCTAAACACTTCACCAACCACACTTCTAAACCCTTACCACGCAAGCCAGAGTACACCATCCTATACCGACAAGACCATGTATGTAGATCCTCACTTGGATCGCAGCGCAATTATGGCTGTTAAGAAGGCTGCACGGGTAAGAGAGACTTCCCCCAATGCTCCAGTTGTGGTCGATGGGTCTTCACATCTAAGAAAGGATTAAATCGATTGGATTAGTTTCTCTTGTAGTAACGACGCGATGATGGTTCCTCTCTTGCTTCTACTACACGCTCTTTTCTTTCTTTTGCTCTCCTAAAGATGTACATTTGGTAGCCACTGCCATGGAAATGCTTCATTCCTCTGGTTTTCTTTATCATTTCTGCTTTCTTGCGTTCATCTTTGGATTGTATATCCGGAGAGACCTCCCAGTATCATTGTTGTCTATTGTCATAGTTTGGGTGGCTGAGATGAAAGAAATTCTTGTATCTTATGTTTGGCGTTCATACATTATATCTTGGATTGGTGGCTGAGATTGAAAAAAAAAACTTGTGCATTTCTTTTCCTGTTCGGAATTTGTTCTTGGATGGGTGGCTAAAATTGAAAGATACTCGTGTATTTCTTTTAATGTTTTGCATTTGTTAATTCATATGTTGGGTGTGTGGCTAAGATTGAAAGAACTTTATTAGCACTCTAGACTGACGAAGGAAAAATGTATTGAATTTTATTAAATCAATAATCGATACCACAACCACAGAGAGATTGTTTCGGTTTCCCCATTTCATGTGATCTACTTTGATGCTTGCCAGTCTAATGCTTGCCAGTCTACCAGGAACTCGGTAAAAGCAGAAGAAACAAATGACGAAGAAATAAACGATGAAGCATCTCATATTTATTGATCCTTTGAATATGAAGGTATTCATTCAAAGATAGGCAGCAAAAAACAACTTCGGTTCAGCTCTAGGTAGCAAACAACATCCACTCCCCTGATGTGCTATTTGGATGGTGATCTGGATATTTTGGCATGTATGAAGAGAGAAGCCACTTCGACAGAGCTCAACTTGAGAACAGTCTTTGCCAGCTCAACTTTACAAAAGAATAGATGACAAGTTAGAAGTGCTTTCTTCATCTTCCAACCAACCATACCTTCGTGATCTCCGATATCTCACTCTCTCTTCCCCCTCAAAAGCTCACAGGTTACACGCATGTAACACCGATTCCATCCCACGATCACAATCCCGACTTCCCCAATCTTCACAAAACCAGATAAACCAATAAACAAAATACGCTTCAGTATTCACCAATCAATATCTTATCCACGTCATATATACCCACCATCATGCACACTTCTTGGCAAAATAAAAAGATAAGACGAAAAAAGGGCGTACATGTACAGCCAAGAACACCAGCTTATGCAAGCCGCCCTTTACGATTATGCAAACGCCCTTTTTACGACTTGCAACAAAATAGTTTTGGTAAGCCACTCAGCTGATATCCACATGATGATTTTTTCTGATGGTCATATAGGTGGTGATGACTTGTTCTTAATTATGTTTAGTGGTTTTGGTCAGATAGGTTTGATATGGCTGAATTAGATGGAATTTAGTCTTTCTGCAAAACATTATCGAAAGGCAATAGATAGTAGCATAGTAGCAAAAGTAGCGAGCTATTGGTATTCTGAATTTCCGTTTAGTTTATATACAATCACTTTATATATTTCAAGCTGAATATTTGTATTTTGGACAGACAATCACAACTAAATTGATTTAAGCCCTTTTAAATGGGTGTAACTTATATAAACATTCAACCCAACTTAATTCAATGACATTTAAATATTTGTGTTTTGAACAGACATTCAAAAATTCATCAATTAATTTATAGGTAAGAAATTATCAGCCATTAGGCTATGTCGGATATAAACAAAAATCCATAACGACATCCGCATTGTTGTGAAGTATCTAGCACTCATAGTAGAATCTAGATAGGTTCATGGAGTGTCATCACCAGTGCCTTGGAGAATTCACTAGGGGGAGAACTTCATGTTTCATCCATTAATAGCTTCATTAAATATCATACACATATATATACAAAAGTAGTTCTACAAATCCTTGAGGGGCGCCTCACCCTTTCCATCTCCATACTTTCTAACAGGTTCCTTCCCAGCAGTACTATCTTCCTTGAAGACCGCAACCTCCTCACTATCCATATGTTTTGCAACCTGATCAGCCTGCCATTTCTTGAATGTAAAGCCTAATCCCTCATGACTGTAATCCTTATCGTTGGCTTGGTCTTTATGATACTTGACTCTCATGAAGTCGCTGTGAAGAGTTTCTGGGTCGAGAGATAAGGTGACAAGCGCATTGATTGTGGCAGTTTTGGGAATTATCTTGAATGTCCAAGACTATTTTGTTCGTTAGATGAATGAGCTTATATGTAATATTTGGGGAAAATTACCTGTTCATTCTTGAATTGAATAACTTCATCATCACTTCTAACAACTTGATACCCCTCATTCTTTGAATCCTTGAATAACTTTGGCAAGGCAAACCATTGTCCAGCCATCTTATATCGATCATTTGCATATACAAATTGATCATCATACACACAATCTGGTGTATATCTCTTTACTCGTTCGACTGTTGGTTGGCAGTTGTAAAGGGCGATAATGTCATCAACAAGGGCTTGACGAGGTTTGTCTAATGGGATCGATTTTGAGGGATCTGGGTGCCAGTCCTCGGTAGATGATGTTTGACGAACTTCGAATTGTTCACCTGGTGCAGATGCGGGAGCCATTATGTTGCGTTTGAATGTGCTAGGTGGGAGTAATGGGTAGGTGGTTCTGAATGCTGTGCGGGTGAGTGTTCTGGTGAGCATTTGTGTACTTAGTTGGGTATAACGAAGGGGGTTAATTGCAGGAGGGAGCTGCTTCTATATAACTGTTTTCTTCATGGCTTAGTGCATGCTAATAATACACCAATTGAATCACTGCAGTTATGATGATGTCAACGAGTTGAGATTCAGACGAGGAGAACGGAGGTTTATCAAGGTGCTTGCTTAGTCATGAATTATTCGCATCTCTACTTCTACCCCTCATCGATTCAACGAGACCCAATGAAAGTAACTACCCTCAATTTCAGCCTACGGAATATTGTTGACGTATTGAATTAATGCGTTGATTGAACGTAGGTGGCGCCGGACTTGGGTTCACAATGTTTCCCGTTTACATGTGCGAAGACTCTCGGCACAGAACTATTGCCACTCACTAGTCGCTCATGTCACATCAACAATGTTATTATATTGAAATTGTGTGAATTTGGTGGATTGAGAACAAGATAAATATTATACAATTGAAAACTTACAGACAACTCCTCGATTGATTGTGCTTGTTCAATTTCTCCGCTCACTCACCCTTTTTCTTTTCATTCTTCAAATCCTTGTCATCATACTCATCATGCAATTTCCATTCTCCATCCTGTCTCCCCAACGGAGTCATATCCAACAACCTATATGTTACCAAAACACGCTCAAGACCCCTAGAATACGTACTATACGTATGGAAAATATCGTTTCCCTCTTTGTAAAATACACTCAAGCCTGGCATATCTCCTTCAATACTCTTCTCCTTTCCAACTTTCTTGTAGTTGTACTCTCCTCCTTTCTCTACCATTACGCCATAATCAGCATTAAAGTCGCTTCCAAATGCACTAACCCATTCAAAGTCCCATCCCATCCTCTTTTTAAACTCTTGGATCTTCTCAATCGGTGCTCGAGATACAAGAACAAGTGATGTATCACGTGAATTGAGATGAGTGAGATTTGATGGAAAATTATCAGTTAAGAACGCACAGCCAGGACATCCAGCACTCTGTGTGGGGGAAAGCATGAAGTGATAGATGATCAATTGCTTGCGATTGTGAAAGAGGGAGGAGAGGGTGACGAGACCATCGGTTGATGTGAAAGTATAGTCTTTCGTAACCTTGGTCATAGGAAAGTCGCGGAGAGTAGTTGCAAGTTCATCATGAGAATATTGGAGAGCCTTTTCTTTAGTGAGAAGATCTTGACGGGCTTGGAGCCATTCGGCTTCAGTGACGATCTATGGAAAGAGTGGTTAGTAGGAGTCGGTATATGTAGTAGGAGTGTTTGTACTTTGCCTGGCATGATTGATATCTTGTAAGTGTTCACACTGGGGTTTTAATTGTTTGAAATCAATTATTCAAGCGGTAAAAATCTTCAATTCAATTGAGATTCGGCGAGTCTTTTATATTCGTCCAGCGAACATGTTGACAAAGACCAATGCAGCCTCTGACGCGACTCGCATTCCATTTCCTTCTACCCCGCACGTTTATTAATTTCATGCCCCCTTTTATCACGAAAGCACGTGTGGCTCTCAGTTTTATTATCTTGAGGCTTTTGGCGACAGCAAGCTACTGATTTATGCCTACGACATAGTCTACACACCTTTCAAGATGTCTTCTCAAGCCCAGTCACCTATAGGATGGATTTTAACTTCAACTTAGATGCGATTGTATGCAGTTTGATTTGCGCATGTGTCCTGTTGCCTAAATACTTGGGATTGCAGGCTAGCAAAAATTTAGGTATCCTGTTTCGAGAGACTTCTATGAAGTTTCACTCTCTGACAGCCTCGCACGACTGTATTGGATACGGCTGTATTTATCCTCCCAGAATTCAACCAGCTGCAACCACGATTAGATCTCCGTGGAGAATATTGAACAAAAGTTAGGGGCTGACTGGCTTGATGAATCATCGCTGTCAGCTTACGGAAATATCGTATTGTATTACTGCCACTGCCATTACCATTAAGCACCACTGTTGGCTCCCTTTTGAACCAAATCAGCAACTGTTGCATGTGATATACTCTTAGCGAACAAGTCCTCCGACCAGGAGGGGATCACATATAGGGGGAGAGTTTCAAGCCGTCCAATCCCGAGAGTCGGAGATATATTATGGACGAACCACGGAATGTATACAACTTATACGTGAAATACATACTGTCCTGTTTACTAGTACTCCCGTTTCCCGGAATCTCGGGATTTGAAAAATAAATTTGAAGACCCTGGGCCTAGTGGTGCCCCTCTTAGACTGCTTATATGGCCTGATCCCTAAATTGAGGACCGCTGTCTGGATTTCAGAACAAGAACGCGGGCCCATCTTTTCTATATCAGTCAGACTAAACAAGTTCGATTCCAAATATTCAGTTTATCGGAATAGGACCGTCCCTAGTTCCTAGACTTAGACAAATTGTATCAATAAGGTTCAAATCTATGAAAATACTAGAAACTCGACGGGTGCCAACAACCTTGGAACTCGAATACACCAAACCTAGGTAAAAATCTATTGCAAGTGGCGGACTGTGGGGTAAATCTACTGTACCTGGTGTGTTCTGTGCAGGAGGGAGTACAAAGGAAGCCAGCAAAGTCAGCAAATCAAATTCAGTGGCTTGAAAGTTTTTTTTGTACGTTGTTACTCAATAAAGGAAGGTCGGGTATGTAATTGACCAATTGACCAATAGAGTAATTCTAATTATCATTACTGGCGGTATATACTAAATAAACATCGATCGGAGAAAGTTTTGTTCAATGCCGATCGGATTATTTTTTATTAGTGTAATAGTAAACTACTTCATTTTAGTCACCTCGGTGAGACTGCTCTTCTATCTGTAACGAGTAATAAATACATGATCCCGTCTATTCACTTTCCCCTCTTTCTCTTACCTCCAATCTACCTTTTTCTTTCTTTCGTCGAATCTCTCCTCGTTATTTTCTTATTCGAAAGAAAATACTACGAGGTTCCAATTGCCAAAACATTAACTGCCCATTGAATTGAATCAATCAAAAAATCATGGAAGCCGTACTCAAAGGCCGGGCCATGTGCCCATTTCTTCAGAAAACTTCTCCAGCAACCCTTCGATCTCTCTCAACCACCACTCGTCATCATGCCTCCCCATGCGGCGGTAGCATGTCGAATCTGCAAACCATTGCAGGTCGATGCCCTGTAATGGGTAAAGCACTCGCCATCCAAACCGCAAAGGCCAGCAAAATGGGAATGGGATTTGGTGGCGTCGCTGCTGTGAAAGCCATTCGAGCTTTCTCTGGTAAAGTCAGTGCTGGAAAGGCTAGGATTCATACTAGCAGACCTCATGAAGCCAGACCACTTGAGGATACTGTGTTTGGTCGTGAGAGTGGTATGCTGATGGTCTTTTCTTTTATGAACACCCCACTATCCGTGGTGAAGTGTAAAGAGTTTTGATGCTGACATCAGATAAAAGCGAGATCATTTCAAAATACCAAGCAAGCCCATCAATCAGTTAAAACCGCTCAAGCCAATCAACATGATGTCACCAAGGCTCCCAAATTCGATTATGAGGGATTCTACAATGTGGAATTGGACAAGAAACACAAGGATAAATCCTATCGCTACTTTAACAACATCAATCGTTTGGCCAAAGAATTTCCCCGCGCTCATATGTCGAACAAGAATGAACGAGTGACAGTATGGTGTTCTAACGATTATCTTGGAATGGGTCGAAACCCTCAAGTTTTGAAAACAATGCACGAAACCCTCGACGAATATGGTGCCGGTGCGGGTGGAACCCGAAATATTTCCGGACACAATCAACATGCGGTTTCTCTCGAGGCTTCAATTGCAAAACTCCATGCTAAAGATGCAGCACTTGTTTTCACCTCTTGCTATGTTGCCAATGATGCAACTCTTGCGACACTTGGAAGCAAATTGCCAGACTGCGTTATTCTATCCGATTCTCTAAATCATGCTTCGATGATTCAAGGTATCAGGCATTCTGGCGCAAAGAAGATTGTTTTCAAGCACAATGATCTTGAGGATTTAGAGGCTAAATTGGCATCACTTCCTCGGAAAGTTCCTAAGATCATTGCTTTTGAATCTGTTTATAGTATGTGTGGTTCAATTGGACCTATTGAAGGAATTTGCGACCTTGCTGAGAAGTACGGAGCTCTTACCTTTCTCGATGAAGTCCATGCAGTTGGCATGTATGGACCACATGGTGCTGGTGTAGCAGAACATCTTGACTATGAAGCACACCTTGCTGGCCGTCCTCAAGGTACCATTATGGACCGTGTGGACATCATTACTGGAACCTTAGGTAAAGCTTACGGATGTGTTGGTGGCTACATTGCTGGATCTCACAAAATGGTCGACACAATCCGCTCTCTTGCTCCTGGTTTCATCTTTACTACTTCTCTTCCCCCTGCCACTATGGCTGGCGCCAGAGCCGCCATCGAATATCAGATGGAATACCAAGGCGATCGTCGTCTTCAACAACTCCACACTCGTGCCGTCAAGGATTCTCTCAGCGAGCGCGATATCCCCGTCATTCCTAATCCTTCCCATATCATCCCCGTCTTAGTTGGCAACGCCGAACTCGCCAAACGTGCCTCCGACATGCTCCTTGAAGATCACGGCATCTATGTACAATCTATCAACTATCCCACTGTCCCAGTTGGCCAAGAACGTCTCCGTATCACTCCCACACCTGGTCATACTCGCGAATATCGCGAACATCTCGTCAGTGCCATCGATTCCGTGTTCAACGAACTAGGCATTAAACGCACATCCGAATGGGCTGCCGAAGGCGGCTTCATCGGCGTTGGCGAGACTGATGTCAAGGCCGAAGAACCCCTTTGGACAGATGCCCAATTGGGCGTTGATGAAGTAGTTAAGGAAATGAAAGCCGCAGGTCCAGTAGGCGTCATGGAAGCCTTACTCGAAAGAGAGACGAAAGAAACAGCCAGAGCCGCTGGTGCCGCAGCTTAAATAGTTGGCAATTGCACCCAAGTCTTGGGTAACTTAGGCTAAACCTGCGGGTTTCATTTCTGCAACTTTTACTTCTAAATAAATGCATATATTAAGCTCCTCGGACCCAAAACCACACTCTTTAGAGCTATATGCGAGCGAGTTGATTGATGGATATCTATTTTTTGATGATGGAATGTAGCGCTATGGACGATGGAAATGATATGATTTTGATTTGATTGGTATGCGATAGTATGCGAATTTATTGCAGATGAGATCTGATCAGATGATTGATAGCTAGCTAGCGCCTTTTTTTGAATTTAATACGGAGATAATTGTGTATTTTCCAGATTTATTTGGAACTTGGACAACTTTCTTTACACTTATTTTACACCTTGTTTTGATCTTGGCTTTTGAATTGGTGGTGTTTTTGTTCTGTGATGTGATGATTGTGATGATATGCGTAGTTTGATTCTTAAGTTATTAACATACATGCATACATACATACATACATACATACATACATACATACATACATACATACATACAGTATGCTTTTCTGATATGGAAAAACGATGATATTAACTGTGCAGGTAGATAGGTAAGTAGGTAGCATGCTGATATCTCACATGACACAAGGCGGGTATTCTTCACTCTTCTTATTTTGATGTTTATTTTTATTTATTTTGAAGATTCTCTTTTCCATTTCTGTCTCTACTCTACTCTACTCTACTCTACTCTACTCTACTCTACTGTGTTTTACCGCCATCAAGGTACTATCTATGTAGCTCGGCGGGTAAAGCAAGAAGTAGTGTCCAATCCAGTTAGGATCTTGATTCCTCCCATTCTCATTCCCATTCCCATTCTCATCTTATCTCCCTCCGCCTTTTCTTTTTCCCCAAGTCCTCGCTCCCTCTCACTCTCGCACTCTCCAAAATACAAAGTCTAAGCTTAGACAAAGTAATCCCATCCATCAATCCACCCAAGTCCCATCCAAAATGCAGAATGCAAAATGTAAAATGCAAAATTCTTGCTTCCCTCTCTAATCTAATCTAATCCAATCCAATCCAATCCAATCCAATCCAATCAAATCCAATCAAATCAAATCAAAAAACCAATTCCATCCTATCCATCCTATCCATCCCACCGCATGCATACAAACAAACAATCAATCAATCCAAACCAGCCAGCCAGTCTGGAAAGGAATAAATGGGAAACTTGCGCAAGATGCCAAATGATCCAGATGATCCAAAAGAAAGAGAATAAATATCTCGACAACAGAAGGGAATAAAACGAAGAAGAAGAAGAAAAACTCAAAGGGGTATAAAATATGGTCATGCCAATGCCATGAGTTGTGTATTTATGCGTATGCGTATAGTGTGTATTGCACTACAACGAAATGAATCAAATCAAATCAAATCAAATCAAATCCACCCGGCTGGTGAGTCCAGCTATCAAATTGCATTGCCATGCTGTGCGTGTGTGCGTATGTTTGTATGTATTTATCGTGATCCGTAACCTTGACAAAAGTGTGTGTATGTTATAGTCCTTGTTATACCAAAGATGCAAATGCAAATGCAAATCCAACTAACTTGGTACTTTCCCCTCTCTCTCATCCCATCTCACGAGCCCAGACTAAAACTCGGAACACCAGGGATGAACAATCCACCACACAAATCCAACGCTCCCTCTACCGCTCCCTCTAACTCGCCAACCCTATCTTTAAGACCTTTATTTTCCGCTCGCAATAACGACACCGTATCCCACGCCATCGAAGCACCCTGCCCCGTACAATTTGCACAGCCGCCTCTCCCCGACGAGGGACTCAGCTCCGCAGCACCCATACCAGCGCCTTTGAAGATCTTCTGAAAGGTCGAAACTTGCGGTTTAGGTTTTACAGGCACAAATTGATTGCCAGTGATACTAGCATCTTTTTGAATTGCGCCAATACGACCGACGGAGATCTGGGGGACATCCGGTGTACTATCTCTGGTACTATCTCGAGTCATAACGGTAGAGACTGTAAGTGTGGGACTTCTACTTCTTGAGAAAACACTCTCGCCTTCGCCGCTTGCGGCATCGTCGTCGCTTTCTCCGCTGAGATCGGTGCTACCGGCACTTTTTCTCCATTTTGATTTCGTCGTTCCTATGCCGAGGTCTTCTTCTCCTGTTGAACAACAGCTAGCGCGGTGTGCATTCCTAGCTGCTGCTTCTTCTGCCTTTAGGCTCTTACTCCTTTCTCTATCTTCCATTCGTGCTTGTTTCTCTGTCGCTAGCTGAGTCACCATATCTTCGATAGCGCTATCTTGCTCGTTTAGTTTGGTGACCATATCTTCGAGTTGAATTTTGAGGTGTTTGGCACGAGTTTCGGCTTCTTCTAATTCCTCTGCTTGTGTGTCCTTCTCGGCCTTCATTTCATGATATTCGATTGTTCGGAGTTTATAGGCGTTCTGGAGCTTAAGCAAGAGACCTTCAGCGTTGATAAGAAGATTCTTGAAAGCTGCAGGTGAAAAAGGATCGACTTGACCTGACGGGAAGAGTGATGTTTTTAGATCAAGAGTGAGATATTCGTCATCGTTTGGATCGGTTGGAAGTTGAACTGGTTTGGCGGATGGTTTCGGAGAAGAGAAAAAGTTGAATAGCGAAGTGCTAGTTGACGGCTTTGCGGGTGTCGAGTTATTGGAATCGATGGTAGGGAATGTGCCTTTTCTTTCGAGTTTTCTATTCGGCGAAGGATCCCTGACAGCACCGCTTCCTCCCTTGGATTTATCGGCAAGTTTTATGTGACCATCCTTATCCCCAGTGAACGAAGCCATATATTCAAATTGTATATCCTCCTTCAATGGAGAACTTCCGGGGGATACCTGTGGACTGTATGAATCTCGACGAGTGGTGCTACGAAATGGTAATAATTGTGTGAGTGAACGTTGATGTGTCCGAGGTTGTCGCGTAGGAGTTGTCGATTCTTCATCGGGTAACAAGGGGATATTCCTTGAGAGTGGTTTTGAAGTGAGGGTTGCAGGCTCCGGTAAGGGAATAAATTCTTCGATCCTATTCTGGTTTGATCCTCCGTATAAGTCATCTGGGTAATAATTCTCTGCCCATACTTTCTTAAGTGGCGAATTTGTTCTCGATGTATCTGGATTTAAGGAATGTGTTCTTCGATGTCCTTGTGACTGTGTTTGAATGTTGCTCTGTGCTGCCAATACAGAAGGAGATTGAGATTGGGGTATTGGCATAATGAATTGTACCTGGAGCAGGTGTACGGCATAAACTGTCTCGGGTCCTCTTTCCGTTTCTGTTCTTTTCAATTTACCTCAGCTCCAGAATCTGAGGATTTATTGAGTGTATTATGGGTATTTTGTAATGAATCCTTATTCCTTTCTTTTCATGCGAATACGTATATAAATGAATGTTTTTATTGGTATACCGAAAGGATCATCCACAATAATTTGAGAGTCTTTTTTTGTTTCCTTGTTTATTTGTTTGTTCGCTTGTTCGTTTGTTCGTTTGCTCGTTACAGATATATTGAATTCATTGAAACAGATATATTGAATTTATTGAACACAATGATGGATTGATAAGTACTCTCGACGACGTTGGGATAAGATAAGAAATGATCCGAGAATGAATGAAGGCTGGCTGTTTGATGTAACGTTCAATCAAGTTCTGTTTTGAGTGAAACCAATGACAATATTGATACTATAATATTGATATTGAAATGTTTTGTTTTGAAGATTCTTGTTGAATTAGGAGGGATGAGATCTAATGATTTAATATTTATATAGATTTTATATAGTAGGTATTTACTTATTTATTTATTTATTAAGTATTTATTGACCTTTCTATATTTTGACAAGTCCGATTGATGAGAAGGGAACGAAGGGGGTTTTCCGATGATAGCTGGAGGAATTCTACATTACTAGGAAAGATACAAAATACAAAATCAAGGTGGTTGGCTGCCAATGAATAATGGCTGTTTGGAGTTTAGTCGGGTCTGGAATTACTAATGGAGAATGTCCACGTCGGTAGAAAACTTAAAAGATAGAGTGACGGGAAAGGGTTTAAGCTAAACTATTTTAGGTAAATAACCACTAATATTGTGTATCTCATCTTTTAAGTTGATAGTTAGCTCAGGGGTTAGATTTCTACCGCTTTAATGACAAAGACTCACTCAAAGTTATTACTATTTGGACAGATTGGACGGATTGGACGGATGGATAACTTCAAACTTTGATATTTGATGCTAGATATCGCTATTTCTCACATGTATGAAGTTATCATACTACAATATTCGAAGAACAAATATACTTTCAACTTTCAATACAGATCTACTCAAGCTATTGAAAGTTATCATGAATCAATAGACCAAAATTCCATTGAATACTTGTACAAGTAGCTTCATGTTGGTGATCCACTCCACATAGAACTACTCAGGAGGTTGGTCGAAAGTTTCTACGCTTTTTGCGATTCAATTCTGTACGCAACCAAGAATTGTAATAATACTCTGTTACATGGATACCACTATATTATGTGTACATACGACTACGACTACGACTACAACTACAACTACAACTACAACTACAACTACAACTACAACTACAACTACAACTACAACTACAACTACGACTACAGGCTACAGGTACGTACCTACGTAGTTGATCGACATCATTAATAGAATAAAATTGAAGATATATTTCTAACTTTTTTTACTGAAGAAAAAAGTAAGATCTTACATTTTATGCTATGCTTAATGATGTAAATATACATACAAGCCCTGTCTGTTCAAAAATCGGGTACAGAAGTATCTTCAGGTTTCACTTAACAACCAATTTTCGGCAATCGAATTGAAACAACTTGATGTCATCTCAACCTTGATAATCATCATATATCAGATTAATTAATATATGTTATCACATCAACAATGACACCGTGATGTCCCTCTCCATTATCTAATTCCCCGTCTCTAATATACCAGACTTTGATCTTTGCGGTCGAGTTATGAAGAACGTTATTCAACTGTGCTGTATTGTGTTACAAAAGTCAATGGACAAGTCAAGCATCAGATGAAATATCTTTCACATCATTAGTACATACATTATTTTATTCGAAGCAACTCAACTCAATACTGATATTCAACCGTCTCAAATACAACTAAACACAATCACCTCCAAGCAAAATCTCCAAATTCATTCACCAGGAACATCCAACCAACATCAATACAATACATCACATCACATGGGACAATTAAAAGATAACCATCCAAAAACTGAATACGGATCATGCAAGCCCAAAAGTCCTGCATATTCAGACATGCAACAGAATTGATTATGATCGATTAATAAAGTACATAAGTACAACCAACGATAGTATTGTGCAACACAACATCGGATGGAGCACTGGCAGTTAGACAGATTTTCAGTTGTATATTTGAAGTGATTTTTTATATGTTAATATCATACCTCCCTCTAAAAATAGCAACAGCACACCAACAACCAAAACAAGTATAGTCCACACAATATGCAAGTACCCGTCAAGAGACATGCAACAAACAAATGAACAGCGTCACTCGAGATATGCAACAAAGTGTTAGCTTGCCCTGGCTTGCTTATTAAATCGTTTGTGTTACCATGATTTTGTGTCTGTATTGTTTGATTCATGTGATGCTTCTCTTCTTGCTTGGATCTGAATCTAATATTTGAATTTGATTCTTACTTTCAGTTTACTTCATTATTCAAATACGGTTATATAGAGCAATTGGAATGAGATTGTATTTATGAATGTATGAGCAAGTGTGTTTTGATGTCTTTTACTATAATTTATCTCATTCTTAGACCCTTGGAAGTTGAACTGAATAATAATAACTTGGAATGTTATAATATAGGAAAATTACTAGTGTTTTAGTATGAAAATTACCTATTTTTTAATCGAAGCAGTTCAACTCCGCAAAAGTCTAAGCCACTTTAAGCGTTTTTTTAATGAAAATCGATTTTGCTTAATAAAAGCATTTCAACATTATATTTTTATTTTTTAATTATAACTTATTAAAAAAAGAATTATATTATTTGAAAACTTTTATTTATTATTATTTATATAATCGATATTAGATATTTAAATTGTATAGTTGATTTAAAATTTTATTTTTAAAAATTTTATATAAATAAAATTTGTTTTAAATTTTAATTTATTTAATTTTTTTATTTTTAATATTTATATACTAATGATGATTTTAGATTCAATCGAATTGTTATCTTGAGTTGAATATTTTGCAGATTTGTAAATTGTGTTAATAATGTTATTGTTGTATTGAAAAGTAGTTAAAATGATTGGATTTGAAGTTGAATTTTGAAGTAAAATGTTTTAAATTTAAAATATTTCTTTAAATTATTATTAATATTTATTTTTTTGAAAATTAATAATTATAATTTTTTTTAAAGAATTTTTTTATATAATAAAGATTAGATTGATTAAAAGATCTTTAATATATTATTAGATTTATTTAAAAAAGTTATAGTTATTGATTTTTAAGAAAATAAATATTAATAATGATTTGAGGATATTTATGTTTAAAAATGTATATTTTTTTTTTTAAACATATAATTATATTTTAACATTTTAAATTATAATAATATAATATATATAATTATAATTAAAAAATTCATTTTTATTTATATAATTAGTTTTAATAAATAATAATTATTAATTAATTTATTATTATTATTTAAAAAGTTGATAATATATCGATTTGTTTATGTTTATATTAAAGTTAAAATCATATATTCTTAGATCCTTTAGTATATTTTAGATAAAAAAATTAAAGAATATTATTGGTCAAAAAATTTTATGTGGGGTAATATATCGAAGGGTCTGAGGATGAGATAAACTATAATCACATGTAGCATAGCTCACGTGACGTATGATCACATTAATGTTTTGTAGTCTTGGAAGACCTATCGGCGACGAGTTATTTGCAGCCATTGTTTCTGCATCCCAGATCACCTTAGCATTGCATAGCATTGCATATGTGTGTGAAATCTGCCCGCAATAGCGGTTCTCCAAATCCGCCAAATTTGCTGTTGAGGACGATGGAGTTCAGAGACAGATAATTAATTGCCATTGATTTAATTGTTCGTTCGCTGGCTGCTCAACTTATGTAGTTATGAAACAGAACAAGAGTGTTCTTTCGTCTCTTTCAGACTTCATCTAAGTCTCCAAGTTCATCCCTTGCTGGCCATTTACTGATGTAGGGGATCAAGGTAGTCGACGAGGAAATGATGACCCACCGCACCTTGTACTAGTGTGCAGACATTTTTTATATGTTTATATATTTTTTTACACTTCGCTCTTACATCAAACAGTCAAAACATCCGGCATGGTGTAGTGGCTAGCATTTCCGCCTCTCAGTATTCGTCTTATCCGACGAATCAGGTCGCGGGAGACCGGGGTTCAATTCCCCGTACCGGAACATTTTCTTTTGCATTTTTTCATCTTGTTGACCAAGACTGTGGTTCAGTTCCCCGTACCAGAATTTTTCTTTTGATCCAAATTGGAGATATTAGTGAGATACTATTCAAGTCAAGACATAGGGTTGCAATTGCCACGGGAGAACAAAAACAGAATGTTGGCGATCGACACACCCGGCGCTCTATAGAATTGAATCAACATTGTCACCCACATCGCAAACACTGGACTTTAGGAAATTTACTTCACACCAAAACGGCAAACGGAAAAGAGAAGCACATTGAACAGACACAGGCTCTCCGGGAGGTTTTGCTTGTATTTTAAAGTTCTTTTCCTGCTTTGGTTTACCAAGCGTCTCTTCAATTTCATCCTGTCTATATATTTTTCTGTATATGGATCTACTCAGCTATATCGTTCGATGCGAGAGAATTTCTCAATTCCTTCGCTGCTTTCCTTTCTTTTGCCACTGTTTTGATATTCAATCTTTCCATCCCCAATGCAGCAAAAAAGGAACAACATGTTACTGCCAAAGAAAAATATAGAACAGGCTTAAGAGCAATGGAATACGATAGTTTGATTGCATCGAGAACTTCCGGTGAGTTAGTCAGTCGTCCTAGATTCGAAGCGCCAGCAGATACAACAACCTGTGGAGATATATCATTTGTATGTTTGGGTATTTCAGCGAGGAGTTTCCCAACGAATAAGTTTTGACATATTGAAAGAGCGAAAGCACTAATTTGCATGTTAGCCTAGTATACCATTAATGGAAATGGTGGTATTTACCCTCCTAGTTGCTGTGAAAAAACAGTAATCGCTATATAAACATTAGCATCCGCTGTGTTGCATTGAATGACTGGAACATTACCATTTGCAGTAGCGATATCCGAATCCCTGAGATGTATTTAGTGACGTCTTTCCTCGGAGACAGGATTCGATACTCACTCGACCACGGCTTGCAACGCTGAATATGGGACATTCATTCCAGTTCCCATTCCTACACCAATCACAACTAGAAATGAGGCCCATGCCACAGTGGAAGTACCAATACCAATTGTGGTTCCAAGTCCAAACCCAACCATAGCAACCGTGGCTCCGCCAACCATATATGGAACCTAAAATTGGTTATTTTGATGGCCGTTTGATGGCAAGTTCCACAGTGACTTACATAGTATCCCCATAAAGCTACTGCTACTCCACTAACGATAGTGAAGATACTCTGGGGGACCATTATAGCTATGAAGCGAACCCCGCTCGCGGTCGCGGAAACTCCTTGAATGGATTGAAAGTATATTGGGATATAAAATGTGTACTGATTTTGTCAGCAGTCGAAACTTATCACTGAACTTACTTACAGCATAGTTTGGCATTGAGATGAATAACAAGTATAAGGAGCCCATGATAACTGATCTCTTTTTCAAAACTCGAAGAGGAATTGTTGCTTGATCGCCTTTTTTCCATTGTATCCACCAGAAAGGTATCATTAGCACCACAAATCCAACGAATAGGCCAATCACTTTTGACGAATTCCATGGAAGGGACTGACCACCCCATTGCAATGCAAAAAGGATGCAGGTTATGGAGCCAATGAATAGCACAGTTCCAAAAAGATCCATATGTGAAAGCTTCTTTTTCAAGGATAGGATACTGTTCTCGTCTTTTACCGCTTCAAGTTTAAGAAAAGCAATGATTGATACCAAAGTAAAGGCACCAATCGGGAGATTACTAAGGAAGCCGTTAACTCTTCATCTGATCAAAGAACGGGGTTCTCACATCCAGAAACACCATCTCCATGTAGCATGGTCGACAAAAGCTCCTCCAATGATAGGACCAATGCATATGCTAAGACCAAACACACTAGCGACGACACTGATATATATCGGTCTCTTCTCTAAAACGACAGTACGCCCGATGATCGATAACGCACCCTGAAATAAACCTGCAGAGCCTATACCAGCAACTGCTCGTCCGACAATAAACACTTCGGAGCTTTGCGCTACTGCACATAGAAGCACCCACTATCCCAGGAATTTTAGCAGTGTTACCCAGAACCAACGTAGATATGGACTGAGCATTACCTTTAAAAATAACAATAGAAATAAGATAAGTAATCTTTACATCGAAGAACTTATAGAAGTTTCCAAAAGACGGTTGCAGCGCAGTACCAGTGAGTAAGTACGCACTTCCGTACCAAGCGATGTCTTCGAGAGAACGAAACTGTGTTGTTATTTTTGGTAAAGCTACACCGATGATAGTTGCATCGAGGGCGACGAGGAATGTACCGAGTCATAGGGATATTATGACTATCATGAACTTCCACTTGCTTGGCTGAGTTTGTTCTTCCTCTGTATTGACCATGACTTCTTTTTTCACTTCGGCATGTTTGGCATCACCAGTTTGTTTTGCGAGATCTTCATCCTTTACAGGTGTAAGACATGTACCATTAACATCAGCCATCTTTTCGATATCTTTATCTCCCGACATCTTTTACGTTGTTTTATTCCTGACAGAAAGTCCAAACCAAACTCAATGAGAAATATGGGTTCCGGGACTACCAAAGTTTTTCGGTTCAATCCATGATGTTTATGTGAAAATAATTTAGATGTCATGTTGGTGGCACAGTTAATAAATCGCCTTGGAGAATCAGCCTGTTTGGTTATTCTAATTCGGGGCCCGGAAGTCCAGGAACCCGAGATAGTAACAACAATCTATGCTAGTGTGATAGGACGGATCACTGAATATGTCTCTCCTTGGCTATTGTCATTCACTGATTGAACCCATGCATAATGGTGCTGCTTTGTGGTAGAATCTGTTTTTTGATCTATACTCGAGTGTTCCTTTTTCTTCAAGTTTGGGTTTAGAGAGCGGATGTTCCGACACTGGTTTTGAATTTCATATCTGCAAATTTGTTTAGAATATCTCTGGTAAAGATGCCCCAATGGCTGTGAATTCACCAGTAGTTATAATAGTGAATGATGCAGTTTTATCCATACAAACTCAACTACATCCAAATTCAAACGTGGATTCCATATACATCAACCTTTGCATGCTCAATGACTTCCGCAGAATTGTTTAGACAATACCACACGTCTCTCGATTCATGAAACATCTTGTTAACATCTTAGAGAATCCCATTAACTGTATTCAAAAAGCCCATCACGATATCTATACCAACACAGTAAGAGCTACAATCGATATAAGTGCAACATATCAGCCAGCCACCTCAATTCAAAAACTTCAACCATTCACAGCAAGCTGACTACCATGCCAATTATTCGTTTCAATCTTCCAAGTCTGCTGGACTACGCGGAATATGGCCATGATGGACAGAAGAAAGAAAACCACATTTCTACTGGTGATGGATTCATAATATTTATCTCTATTCTTGGAGGCTTCTTCGACTGCGATCTCGTTTCTGAAAGATGCAAGCGTGGTGTGCATATTGATAAGTATGCATGCGTAAGGCTGAGGACTTGGATTTAGGCGTTTTTATTTCAACAGATCTGGGATAATTGAGATAATTACTAGTATAAGCCGAATCAATATATATATTCAAAAAATTATGCATCGAGATGAACTGAGAAAACATCGATCGCAAGCCTCGAGAGGTCTGAGTCTGATCCTGCGTCATTTCTGGGGATATGGCAGCCGAGTCGATTATTTCGCACCGCCGCAGTCATTTGGCGCTGATGTATGGTACAACTTTCAAGTTCTACTTAGGGATGTGCTCAGCGGAATTCTATAAAACAAAGTGTTTCAGCTATTTTTACTTTTTGAAATAATGCAGTTCTTATGATTTTATATATATGAAATTCGATTTTTTTTAAAAAAAAATCATTTTTTATGTTTTTAATATTTTATTTTGAATATTGTTTTGTTTTTCAAAAGAAATTATAAAAAATTATAATCATTTATTTAAAGTTTCTTAACTTAAAATGTAAATCTTTTTATTTAATTATCAATATATTAAATAAAATAAAGCAAAATAATAATATAACATTCTCTTGATTTCGCTTTTCGATAATGTAGCCCTGCTTTACGTAAAGCGTCCATCTCTATTTCTACTATTGATGCATTTATGTGGTATATAATTCACACTATCTTTCTAATAGTATTTTGAATTACTTACTCGGTGAAAGATATCTATGAAACAGCACAAATATTATCCCAGCCTCCTACATCTCTTCTCAAATATTGTATCTAGATCAACGGGGATGGATTATGTAAGATTGCTGTAATATAGCCTTGGGATGTATCGCCATCAGAGTAGATATAGTTATTGCTTCGAGAATACACTTTACGTATACCAATACTTAACTGCAGGGACCTAGATAAGTTCTTTTATCTTGCGGTCTACGATGTTGTTTACAAGCACAAACATCTACGTATACATAGTGAAGTTATAGAAATATGCTTGAGTGGTCTAACACGTGTTTACAACCATCTAAGAGCCTAATAGAATGGAGCAGGTACCTGAAGATCTAATTGAAGAATTTCTTTTGAGATATGCAACAAAACCTCGTGGAACTAAGGCATTAGATCTTTGAGCCACGTGCACCCAAAGGTCTAGTTGAGATATGCAACAAAACCTTTTCATATCCTTACGGCTAGGTCTTTCAATCATGTGCGTAGATTCGAAGACCTAAATGTAAATCACGCCTTTAAGATGTGCAACAAACGTTTTCTTTGCTACATTTACTTTGACGGGCCGAATCACGTGTTGATTCAGGTTATTAGCTGGTTACGATCTAGACAATAAGAATCTCAAGAATGAATTGTCTCAATTGTATTGCATGTCATTCAATAGAGGTGTTGTAATTCGGAATTAATCTACAGTGAGGGGAGTAGCAGCTCAACAGTACAGCATAATAAAATCTCCTGTAGTTCCCTCAACTAAATCCAAAAGAAAGTGCTCGCTATAACCATGCCAGTGATTATATATAGACATCGTAGCCAATTTCAATTGTAGCCCCGGAAGCGTTGTTTACCCAAAGTTGTTGCTACAAGCAGACATCAACTCTAGTCAGCAAATCGGATTCGACATAGTACTTCTCCTCCCTCTTTATTCAGGTAAGAATGTTCAATAGGTTAACTCACCTCAGCTCTTGCCCATAAAATTACCCTATCACCAACCTCCAACATTTCCAAGAATCCCCTTCCATCCCCCATCGCCTTCTCATTCTCCACCTCGGTTTTTACACCCCTCACCCACTCAACTTTATAATCCGTATATTCAGCCTTCGCCGTAATATTATTATGAACTCTCCACGTACATCTCCCCTCAAACTCCTTCAGATCCCACCCAATTTCCCTCAACCCTATACGTCCCTCTTCAGGAGATTTAGACACCTTACCCGACAAACACTTTTCCGGTTCAGGATTAAAAGAATCTTCATACTTATCCCAATCCTCATATCGTATAGGTTTCAGAATACTAACTTCAAACCACGTATGACTATTTTCATAAGTCCCATCACCACCAAAAGTAGCCCATCCTTGATCCGCACTTCTCATTTGGAAGGTTATCCATTTTGCTCTTATCCTAGCCCCTTCATTCTCGGGTTCTGGTAAGGTAATTGGCAACCATAGATATGCACCTGCAACGGAAATCTCATTTTGAAACAAAGACCAGACGCCTTTAGCTCTATAAGCAACAGGCTGATTTCGAGCTGCGGAAAGTCGCGGATGATAATCTGCGTAAGAGAGAATTTTAAGTGCTAGTTCGGTGGGGATTTGGGTTTTTGGAGGGCGTGGATATTGAGGCAGCAGGCCTCGGAGAATTAGAAGAACTATTTGGACTTGAGAAGGCGTGGGATTGTGTTCTGTATGAGTAAATGTTAAAGAAGATGGGCTTGAGGGGAGCTCTTCTGTTGAGTCGGTGACACTGGCGGGGTCTGAATGATACGAGTGGTGATCGCCATCTGACCCGCGCTGATAATCAGTATTAGACATAGATCCTCCGAGTTCTTTCTGTAGTAGTAGAATAATTTTATTAAGATCGTAGTGGGGTCTATGGAGTTGATTTACAGTACTAGGCAACTTATATTTAAGCGAGCTCAAAATCACCCTAATCTATTATCGCATCATCATTTTTTTAAATTTAATTAAAAATCAATTAACAATTATAATTTTATAATTTTAATAGAGTAAAGAGTTTATAATTCGATTTATAATATAATGTAAATTCTATAGTAATAATATTATAATAGAACTTAATATTTTGTATGTTATTTTTATATGGTTATATAAGCCTCGATTTTATTAGGCATATTAGAATATAAATTTCTAAATAAAGAATTATCTAATATATTTTATGTTATTTATAAACAGGACTTTAGATGTTGTTAATCATTTTCTGTTTGCTTTTTTATATGCTTAAATTTTGAATATTTTTATTATTTTTATTTTAAAGTGATATTAGACGTATTCAATAAAGTTAAAGTTAGAAGAATATGGAAACTAATTAATAATTAAGAAGATTTTTTGATCTTTAAACTACTTTTTTATTTTATAAATACAATATATAAATACATTATTTTATTAAAACTGATACTTTGGATTTAATTATTTGAATGTAAATTAAACTTTTATATCAAGTATTTTGAGATATGAGTTTGCATTATATTTATATTTTTTCGATTCAAAATCTTAATTTATTATATATAAATTTATACGTTTAATATTTTAAAAGTATTTCTAGATTATAATTTTTATATTTTTATATATATTATAAATTTATACTATTTTAAAATCGTATGCTTTACCTAGAATGCAAAATATTCATTTTTATTAATTATCTTACTCTTGTTTAATAGAATATTCGTCATTCTAACAGATCAATCTCCATTCTTTTATAATCTACCTTCTTCACTCTAAACACTATATAAGTTATTTAAACACATGTTCTAATATAAATTTTAATCTTTTTCTAACTTTTCAATTAGATATTTTATACGCTTTTAGAATTTTTTTAATAATAATGATTAAGTATTATACTTTATATATATTAATCGTTTTTTGATAAATTATTTTTAAATATAATTATATAAAATATATAATAAAACATTTATCTTGATCAGTATATGATTTCTATCAAAAAATTCAAAATAAAGATTCTCCTTCATTATATAATTTGTTTTGTTATATAGTATATTGAATCGTGTTTTTATTTAAATTGAAATCCTTAGCGATTTTATACAAACTAGCCCCTTCTTCTATTTTATTAGCGATTTTATTATGTTGATATAAATTAAAATATTGCTTTTTAACCCTATTATTACTCATTGAACATAAAAGAGTGTATATTAAAAGTATTATAGTTAATATAAAAAAAATATAATCGAGATTCGATGCATAAAAATACGTTTTTTTAAAATTCGTTTAAATATGTGTTGTGGGTCACTGTAGAATTTGATGGAAAACATAGTCTACTTGTGTTATTCAAAACTATTTTCCGGTTCATGCTCTTATGCGGGGTATCCATCCAATAATTTAAAGAATGTACATTCTAATGCAGATCTGCCAAGAGGAGCAGAATCGAGCCATTCAGGGTTGCACAAAACGTATATCAAGATTAGAGAAGTGTTCTTTATACAAATGATTTCTTTATTGCTTCTAGAGCACTCCTAGATTATTCTAATGTACATACTGATGAATTATCTTCTTTCGCTTCCTTAATGCCTATCGCATGATCCGATTTACTGAAAATAAGAAATAAAATTCTATTTGTGATGTATTGTGGTATCACTTAATATTATCATATCAAACCCCCCGCGCTTCTACTCGTCGTCATCGTCATCTGCCCCGGCCATCGGTGTATCGTTATCACCATTTGCTGCACCGGCAGAATCTTCTTTTTGTGCTTGCGTACCACCGACTTCATATTCGTCTTCGTCGTCATCATCCTCAATTACTCCTCTTCTACTCTTCCTCTTGCTTTTCACTACCTGTTCCTCATCTTCGCTGTCACCATCCCCACCGGCTGCAACTTGACTAGTGCTCACACCTGCCATATCAACATCTTCGTTCTCCATCTCCATCATCGCATCAGTCACACCATCATCGCCATCACTGTCACTTTCAACCACGATCTCTTTGCTCTTGTATTTGCCTTCCGGTTCCCTTGCCCTCTTCTCTCCCCCTTTCTTCGCCAATCTTCTCTTCTTCTTGGTTGGTTTCTCCTCATCACTTCCACTACCAGCCCCTCCCTTCTTACCACCTCTTCTCCTCGATCTACTCTCTTCAACACCCGAATCATCGTCATCTGTAATTCCATCTTCCTTCTTCTTTCTCTTGCCACCACCTGATCTCCCCTTTGGCTGCTTCTTGCGTTTGACCCTTTCACCAGTCTCACTATCTGTTGTCATTTCCGCGGCTTCCCTCGCGATATCATCCGCGGCTCTAGCCTCAGCTAGCTCACGATCATGCTCCGCAATCTTTTGACGCTCTTCGGCGATCTTAGCTTTGCGTTCACGTTCTAGTTCTTCGGCTGCAATACGCTCTGCTTCTCTCTTTTTCAATTCAGCCTCTCTTCGTTCCTTAGCTGCTTGAATCTTAGAAGCATTCTTTTCCTCATATTCTTTTTGAGCTTGCAAAGCACGCTCGAGTTGACGACGCATAGTGTTTCGCGCCATATTGGCACGTTGTTCGATATCATGTTTGGGATAAGGTGGAGTCGCGTGTTGGGCAAGAGCGTCAAGAGTTTCGATAGCTTGCTCCAATCCAGACGCCGCATTTTTTACCTCTAACAGTGTTCTCTGAGTATCCGGTAAATTATACACTTGTGTTGCGAGTTGAAGTTGTACGAATGCAACATTAAATTTGGAATAGACATGATCGGGTGTTATTTCCAAGGCCTTGAGCAAATTAGTATTGATATGAATACCTGAGATCTAAACGTACCTTCAATGAGTAATCCAGTGCAGTCTTGAAAGCAACCAAACTTTTCTCCGATTTCCCTTTAGCTAGCCAAGTTCGTCCTAAATAGGTCAAGATATGACCATCACGAGCTCGATCTTTCGACAAAGCTAATTCATAGTGCTCAATAGCTTTGGAGTACTGTCGCAACTCTGTGAAGATATGACCGAGATTGACGAAGACACTTGGCTCTTTGACGGTCTCTCGTACTTTCATGAAAATGTTTAGAGCAGTTTTGCTATCTTTTTTATCTTCGACCAGAGCAATTGCGATACCTTGAGCAGCATAAGCATTCTGGGGGTCAATTTGCAAAGCTTTGTCAAAGAATTCAACTGCTTTTATGTAAATGCCGGTTTTCTTCGCCCTGTCAGACTCGGAGTCACGACGCATCTCGCGAGCAGCAGCAAGATTCATATTTCCCATAGCAATTAAAGCATAACAATCGCGCCTGTCGTGGTGCTGAAGAGTGTGTTTATAGTGTCTGTATTCATGTTCCTCGACAACATTACTTGCCTTCTTTCGAGAATGCCAACGTCCCATATACCAACCATACAAAGCTCGAACCTCAAGGTCAGTAGGCGCCTCTTTGAAAAGATTAGTGATGGCTTTAGGACCTTCCTCTCGAGAATCTTGAAGAAGTGCAATGTAGGCTAAGCGTGTTTTCGCATCAGTGTAACCGCTGTGGCGAGCCAAAAGTCCATCATAAACAGTCTTAGCTTCATCATACATCCCGCTAGCTTCGTAAGTTCTTCCAAGATTGAAGCTGATGGTGGTAACGAGAGCATCCGTATCCATACCCTCCTGCTTCTCACCAGCTTTGACGCAAGCATTCAACGAGGCTTGAAACATCTCACGAGCTTGATCAAATTTCTCTGATTGATAATAGAAACAGCCCATATTATTCAATAACTGTGGTGGGAGGAATTCGCGGATAGCGGCGCGGAATGCAATCTCATCATCGGTCGGTTCTGGTCGATCGGAAGCAGGGATGTGATCAATTTCGATTTGCTCAACTTGCTGAAGACACAGTAAACTTTTTTCTGGATATTCAGTCTCATAAAGACGCGCGAGATTTAAAAGAACTGAAGCATCGGGTGTAAGATGTTTCTTGGGGTCTTTCCAGGCCGTTCGAACATTTTCAAGGTAGCCGACAGCTTTCTTATACTCCGTCGATTTGTCGTCCTTGACTGCATTCTGAGGATTGCTGAAGACCTCTTCTGCATATAAGGTCCCTAGAAGGATCATCGCCTCAATATTCTTCGATTGTTGGGTGATCTTTTCAAGTCGCAATTTTGCTTCGGCAAAGTCACCCTTGAGTACTGACAACTGAGCTGCACCAAATTTCGCAGGTAGATATCCTTTATCAATACCGCCGCGTGCATCATCAGCTTCTCCGTAGTATGAAAGCGCCTTCTCGTAATTTTCTTCGAAGTGTTCCTTTCTAGCAAGTAGATACCAGCCGTCGCTTGCTATCGCATTGATCTCCGTAGATTGGATGGCTTTGGTAGCTAGTGCTTCAACGTTTGGCATCGATTTTCGCGACAAGAAGTATCCAGCGAATGTAACGCAAGTCAATGGTTGGTCTTTGTCAATCTTGTAGGACCTTTGAGTATACTCAGTCATGGCTTTTTTGTATAACTCAATGAACTCAGGACTGTTCGTAGGAACGTGTGCGCTCATATCGAGATAGGACTGAGCAAGTAATATATTGGCGATTTTCGAATCGGGGTTGATCTCCAGCGCCCGCTCCCAAGCAGATTTTGCGTCTTCTTTGAACCCGAGTTGCCAAAAACAACATCCAATTCCAATTCTTGGGTCAGGATCCACCATATCTGGCATTGAGCGCACCACATCTTGATATCCTTCCAAAGCTTCCGCATATCTGCCTAAAGAGTAAGAGGCCCTTGCCTTTCCCATAACTGCCATCATGTTCTTGCCATGCGAAGCTTTGATTGCATCCTCAAACGACTTTTGTGCTGCTCGTAGTAACTCAGTTCTCTCCGCGTCAACCGCACCAGATCTCTGTACAGGGCGCAATGATGCTTTCAGAAGCTGCAGAACACCTCGAGCTAGATATAAAGGAGGGAACGAAGGGTTTATTCGCAATGCATCGTTAAGATTCGAAGTCGATAATGCCAACCAATGCTCTTTCTTCTTGAAATCGGGATCTGTCACACCGTCTGGAATATTACGAGGCGCCTCCCTGCTCTTCCATAGATACATCCAGCAAAGGCATGTCAACATGCTAAGTCTTTCTTTATGGCCGCCTTTCAATGCTAGGAGTCCCTTAATCAACATTTCAATGGCGTGGTCCACTTTCTTCTGCTTTGCGTAGGCGAGCGCAACGGTCATCCAATACGTACGAGCGGCGTTTTCATTCTCGAGTAAGGTACATAACTCGGTAGGATCATCGAGCAGATCTTCAAGATCGATTTCAACGGCCTGGTCGTCATCATCCCCAGTGACAGGTATATCGATCGCAGAGGGAATGTCGGAAAATCGTTTGCTAACCACCCGCTCATCACTCCCTAGATCAACTCCGTTCGTGCCACCATTGACATGACCATTTCTATTTGCAGACATTATGAAGCCTTTATATTTCCTCGTCGACTAGAATTCGAAGATTTGTGTGTAGGATGGCCGGCGCAAACTAGAGGCTAAGAAAGTCGCGTCGAGACTTAATATAATTTATCTGCTCATGGATGGAGTGGACGATATCAGCATCTGCAATTTCGATATTGAATGATTTATTTTTGGAGAATTTGAGAAAGAATTTGATCGAGCTTAATTATCTAAGAAAATGCTGAAAAGTTATAGTTGATAATAAAACTGAGGCTTTGTCTAAATTCAAAGATGAAATCATGGAGCACCGGCTAAGAACACTAACTCGGCTATATGATTGAGCTTATACCACCTACATCGGATAATAGTAATCCCGCCCCCGATGATTTAAAAAAAAATTTGTTAGTCGTAGCTAGCCCCTTTGGCGAGGCACGAATGGCACTATACGAGTCGAGGAGTATGGCTATACTAGAGTCTCATAGTGTCTGATCACGCAAAACAACTTCAGATGCTAAGGAGAATTTAGTTCTGTACTGTTGTACACATCCATTGTTTAATATTATACTGTGACTATGGATTACCTTTCCAGCATCTCATTTGTTCTTCTATTAGAATACATTCTAGGCAAGGGTCTTTCTACCAAAGCCCATGCAATGCTTTCTGCGTAAAATCCGCAACCCTATTTTGGAACCGTTAAGTAATTTCCCTCGAATGTCATATGAAACGCCACTAAAAACACAATACAAGAAGCACAAATGCTGAAGAAGATATCGCCCAATCGTTGTAAACCCCGACACCACCTCCCCTATTCGTAAACAGCCAGTTAACCTCGTTTATGAGAACCTACTCATCGTCATCGTCATCATCACTCTGCACACTGCTACTTCCGCCATTAACTGGTTTATTGAAGTTAAGCTTCAATTTAGTGCTTGGCCCAGACGCCGGTATAGGTGTACCTGCACTCGTAGTCGGAATTGTTGAGCTATTTCGCGAAGTATCATCGTTTTCCTTCAGTTCCGGATGCTCATTAATCTCTTCTTGAATCCGTGCATCGCATTCATCCTGTTCAATTGTTAATACTGCACCATGCATAAATGATAAATTTTATACTTACAAAAATCTGGACGGCATCGATATAGATCAAACTACCATCCTCATTGTATGTCTTAGCATTGTTGCAAAGCAGTTCGATATCTTTTTTGAAAGCCATCAGGCTACTGTACTCTTTCTTATTAATCTTCTTTTCGATGAGCTTCATGGCGATAGGTTCCTTGATAATCACATAGTAATCCGGGAAATCTTTCTTTGATGGCAAGGTAATGAAGGGTAAAATAATTTCACGAGTACTTCGATCTCCCTGCGAGTCGGGTGTTTCCGGTGGTGACCTTAATGTCATTAAGTGATCATAAACAGCTTTGAGGCTGACTTGAAGAGTGGTACGATCCTTGGGAGTGAGGATGTCTCCAGTTGGAAACCTTGGTGGTCGTCCAGGGCCACCACGCTTACGCTTTGGCGGAGGTTCGTCATCAAAATCATCAGCCTTCCTCTTCTCAATCTTGGTACCGGGCTTACGGCCACGTCCTTTCTTCGGAGTTGGTTCAGGTTCCTCGGAGCTGTCGCGACTACCTGCAGGCGATAAAGGACCGTTAAGCTGGCCAAGTTTTCTTTGCTTATTTCGTTCTCGACGTTCTTGTTTTTCGGCTTTACGCGCGGCAGCAGCCTCTGGGGAATCATCGTCGGCATCTACAGCCATCGTCCACTGCTCTTCAGTTAAGCCATCGTCGTACTTCACCTGTGTGCGTTCTCTAGCACCACGACCTTGAGGGACATCCGGCTCATCCGAAACTGGATTTCCGTCTGAGAGATAAATTTCTGGAAGTTCACTTTCGGTCATGAGACGAGGAACGCGTTTAGTCCCAGCAGCAGTGCCATATATAGGACTTCTGTTTCTTTCCTCATCAATTTCCCTGAAAATGGACAATTCATTATCGGAACGTGCTAGAATCTCATTGAGCTCTTCATCATCCATCTCCTCTTGCTCCAAGGCGTCGGCGGCTTCAGCAGTTTCTAACATTACTCGAAGCATTGCATCACGATCGGTTTCGGAAGATTTGTTATCGAACCTACCAGCTTGAATGACTTTTCCATCCATATCAAGCTTGAATTTGGCTCGCTCCAGGATCTTTTCTTCTACCGAATTTGAACTGATCAATCGAAGGATACGAACTTCATTCTTTTGACCAATACGATGAGCACGATCTTGAGCTTGCAAATCTTGATGAGGATTCCAATCGGAATCGTAGATGATGACAGTATCAGCAGTTTGCAAATTCAAACCAAGACCTCCTGCACGAGTAGATAACAAGAACATGAAGTATGGCGAATTTGGTGCATTGAACTCTCGAAGAAGGTCTGAACGATCATCAGATTTTGTTGTACCATCCAGTCTCATGAACTGTATCCCTCGATATCGCAAGAAATCTTCCATGATATCCATTATTGCAGTCATTTGAAAGAACATCAAAACTCGATGTCCAGTCTTCTGATACTTAGGTAGAATACGATCAAGCAACTCAAATTTACCTGAAGTTCGCCATAACAAGTCATTGGCTGTGTTCAAAGGATTCATTTGGTTTTCGACCTCATCAAAAACAAAGGGGTGATTGCAGAGCTTTCTCAATTGCATGATCATGTTGCTTAGACCACGAGCACCAGTTTTACCACCTTTACCATCACTGACGACCAACTTATTATGTGTAACCATTTGTTTGTAAAGCCGAGACTGAAGAGCAGAAAATTTACATTTGATGACCTTTTCGGTTTTGTCTGGGAGATCTTTCTCGACATCCTTCTTAAGACGGCGAAGTAAGAATGGCCGCAGCACTTTATGTAAACGTCTAATAACAAGAATTTGTTCTTCTTCAGTAAGTTCCATTTTGTCTTGACCACCAGTGTTGGCAAATGGTGTGTTAAACCATTCATCGAAAGACTTGACAGATTTGAAGATAGTTGGAAGAACGAAATTGAGCAAAGCCCACAATTCGGGTAAATTGTTTTGAAGGGGAGTTCCGGTAAGAATGAGACGGTAACGGGTTGTGTAGTATTGTGTGAGGGTAGCACTAAGCTTAGACTGCGAATTCTTCATACGATGACCTTCGTCGATAATCATGTGAACCCACTTAATCTTGCTTAATATTGGTCTGTCCTTGATAATATACTCATAGGTAGTCAGAAGAACTTGGAAATTTCCATAGCGAATTTGAGCTTGCTGTTGCTTTCGAGTATTTGGAGGACCCTTGTAAACAACCTTGGCGATCGATGGAGCCCATTTTTCGAATTCAAGGTTCCAGTTGGTCAAAGTACTCAAAGGCACGATGACTAAGAAAGGGCCGTTTTGCTTCTTTCGCTCAATCAAGTACGTAAGCAAACTGATTGTCTGGATAGTTTTTCCGAGACCCATCTCGTCTGCCAAAATACCATTTAAGTTGTTGTTGTACAATGAAATCATCCATTGCAGACCCTTTAATTGATATTCCTTCAGAGTTCCGCCAACGAGAATGGACGGCTGTGTAGTAACTTCCTCCTTGATGCGATGTGCAACAGCATAGTAATCAATCTTACGAGTATCCTGCTCCTCTTCATCGTCGTCTTCTGAATCTTCCTCCTCAAAGTTGCTACCATCGTCTCCATAACGCTCTGCCGCCTTGCGTTGTTGTTCCTTGACCGAGGCAGCGAGCTGTGACAAGAATCCATCAGTCTGTCTGAGTAAATGTGTGATACGAGTATCCTTTGCTTGATCCAAGAGTTTTAAGTAAGCCTCTTCATCGTTCGATTTCAATGCTGCGAGACGTTGTTTTGCAGTTCGCTCGATGCGCTTTTGTTCTTCTTTCTCAATACTTTGATGCTGTGTAACCATCATTCGACCGAGTTTTACCATCTTCTGTCTTTGATTTTGGCCAGCTAAATTGACTTCTCGAGCATGATTGAGGACGGTCTGTAGATAATCGATATGTTTCTTCTTTTCACGCGTCTCACGTGCATCACGTTGTTGTTTCTCCAGCTTTTCGGTAATCCTAGCTTCTCGTAAGGATTGTTTCTTCATGCGTCGATAGTTACTCCTATTAGCTGTCACTGCAAGATTGTCGTATTGAATCATCGATCTGCCAACTTTCTCGCGTAATGCCTTTTGTTTGTCATATAGCGCCAGCATCTTCATCTCGATTAGAGCCTTCTTTTTTTCCGTATCATCCAGAACCATGTCCTCATTCCGTGTATCCCAATGAGCAGTATTCGCGGGAAGCGACCTTAGCTCAGCCAGACGTGCTTTCATGCGATTATGGATAATAATCTCTCGCTTTTTACGAAGCTCATCGTTGTTGACACCGGTGGGGAAAATGGATGGAATAACGGGTCGGCTCTCTCGTAGCTTGTGCGCCCCATAGCTGATTTGTTTCAAAAGCTTAACGCAAGGATCATTAAAACCAACGTATTCGTGTATCTTTATTAAATCAATCGATTTTTCGGCGGCGGGGGGATCGACACCGTTGGTACTCGGCTGAGTATCCTCTAGAGGCGGCTGAGAAAGAATTGGTGCTTGATCGACTGTTAAAGCCAACTTCTTCTGTCTCGAGGCAAAAAGCTGTTGTTGAGTTGCTGCTGGTATACCTAAATTTTTCGACAAGCATTTGAATGCATAAATTTGACTCTTCAGCATGCCCAATTGCTCTGGCGTAAAGTATCCACTGCCTGTTCCTGTTGGCCGTTGTGCTCCAGCCACAGCCTTAGATACAGATTGGTTTGCTGCAGTTGCGGGAATTGCTGAAGGGCCAAGAGAGGATGTTGCAGGTAACTGCGCACTGGGTAATGAATTTGAGGCTACAGGCGGATGAGCACCATTTATGGCGACGCTATTGGCATTTTTTTGCTGCTGCTGCTGCTGCTGCGCGTATGCAGCTTTCTGCTTTTGATATGTGCGGATGGTATGAATCATAGTATTAACTTTGATGAACTCGGGATCGTTTTCCGGTACGCCAGTCTCCTTCATGTGTTTGTATTTCTGTCCAAGGATTGAGACATTAGCAAAGAAATATAATGATAGAGTTAAGCAGAGGTATTGAAGAAGAATCCATTACCATTAGAATAGCTTGAAAGTTTTGTGGGGAGAATTCATTGGGATTAGAGGTAGGCTGTTGAACCGCCGGCGCGCTTTGGACTGTCGAAGCCATGTTGGTGTAAAGAATAGCTATCGATTTGAGGTTCGAACTTTCTTAACTTAAAGGTGGACTTCAGCGCATATCAAAAGGTAGCCTTGCGCATGAGGTACAATGTTGTATAGGCGCGAATGGTATACAAATGATTTGAGCAGATCAACAACAATTAATAGTGAGTGAACACGTCAATAAAGGTAAAAGATTGGTGTTGTCGCGCGATGAAATGGTTTGGCGCGTGCGGTGTTGATGATAAATAACTTTTTGATAGATGGAACAACTTGGTGCGAGGTTCCTTTCGATAAGTTATTGGAAGATTTGATGGATCAAAATTGAGAAGTTGATGATCACACCCAATGAGAGAAAAATTGAAGAATTGAATAATCACGATTTCAAGTAACCGTGTAGTAATAAATTTGGGATTTATTGAAGAGTTGATATTAAAAATTTGATATCGTTAGAAGTAAAGGGGGGGGAAGATAGAGGGGATTGGCGACAAGTAGCGGTCCTCGTCGGTGTGCTATGGACTGGTTTTTTTGCTGCTGTTGAGATGGAGTTAATAAACTCTTGCACTCCTACAGGTGGTGTAAGGCAAAAGAGAGTTTGATACATTTGAGAATGGGCAAAAATTCCATCACGCTAAAATCTTACTCAGGCAAAAAAAAAATAACCGAAAAGATATCACATTCATGCCTCAGGTTATAAGACATTAAAACTACCATCATGATCACGTGAATAGAGCTTGAAATGAATGAATGGATGGATGGATGCTATGGATTATAATGTCATTATTATTATCATCATCATCATCATCATCATCATTCAGAGATTTATGATGGTTAATAATCTTATGAAGATGTAGAAGCAGCTTTTACAATCTTCTCAGCCATCTCAGGTAAAGTATCAGCCATAACATCCATCTCCGTATCAAAAATTTCCAAACATGGTTCCTTCTCATAGACCGTACAATAAGCACCCTTGAACCCAACCTTTTTCGCAGCCGATACATCCCACATATGGGCAGCAGCAAACCAAGTCTCATCATCGGCAGAAAACTTAGCCAACGCGGTCCTATACGCGGCCAAAGCTGGTTTTGCAACTCCAGAACTATCGCACGAGATGAAGTTCTCTGCAGGCATTTCAACACCACCCTTTGCAAAATATCCTTGAACCCGCTTCAGATCGGCAGTCGTTAACAGCCACACTTTAAAGCCACCTTTCTGTAGAATCTCAAAACATTCCTTCGCACCTGGCCTCAGTTGGAGTTCTGAGTAACCTTGAACACATGCATCGCGCTCTTCGTCAGTGCAAAGTTCCCTTGGATCTTGCACGCCTGCGAGCCACAGAGTACGGTAAAATGTCGATTCGAGGATGCCTTTATAAGGCTTGTACCGTTCAGAAATGGATAAGAATGTGAACTCTAGCTCAGCGGCGGTCATCCAGCTGTAACCGAAGAATTTTGGTGTGATGTTGTTTGCGCGCAACTTGTCGCCAATGGCTTTATCGATCTGCGCATGATATTCATCAAACGATACAAGAGTACCGACGATGTCGAAGACCACTTGTTTTTGGCCGCCCATTTTCGTTTGCGGATTGAGTCTTTGGTTATTGTTTCTGTTTCGGCAGTGATCCACGTTGCTTGTTAATTCCGAAGTAAGTGCTTCGAGTCAAGTGAATTTTGTGGTTAAAATTTGGAGTGAATTTGGAGTGCTTGATTTTAGTTTTGCTTGGGACAAATGATATGCCTTTTATTACTTTTTATTCTTCTAAATAAAGTGTATATGTACATTCATCGTTACACCAACTTATCACAAAATTGCGTCCTAGTAAGATTAGCGAAGTGTGACCATACCTCCATCGTTGTTTCCACCCCACAGTTCCTGTGATTCCTATGTGTCATCGGATTCGATACAATAAGTATGATAAGGTACCCGCTGCGAACAGCGTGATCGGCTACGGTATTTATTAACTCGCGCTTCATCCTCTGCTTCATGCTCGGACCTTGTATCTTATCTTTTGTATCTTCTCACTTATGTCATATTACTATTCATAATGCATTTCCTTAACTATTCTTATTTCTATCTATAG
Source organism: Scleromitrula shiraiana (assembly GCA_028455995.1). Taxonomy (NCBI): domain Eukaryota; kingdom Fungi; phylum Ascomycota; class Leotiomycetes; order Helotiales; family Sclerotiniaceae; genus Scleromitrula; species Scleromitrula shiraiana. The sequence goes on from JABELC010000009.1 coordinate 1,178,053, forward strand.
CATCTATAATGTTCCTATCTACCCGAGCAATTCTACTATCCCTTCAAGTAATTTTGGAACAAGTCAACTAGTCCTGGAATTGCCTATACCCATGAACACACATCATTATACTCAAAATAGATTCGAACCCACGTTACCCTATACCCCCATCCTTGCTCAATAATTCTGCAGTAGCATTATTATCATTATTACACACCCAATTACGCTACGGACAATCTTAAGACCACAGAATGTTCAACTTTCTTAATCCCTTCTTAGGCTTAGGCTCAGGTTCCGGATTGTTTTGGTATATGTCAATGAAGCCACGAATTGGCATTTCATCTAAGGAAACAAGTTTGGTCTTACGGACGAATTTGTAACCAAAATACAAAATTAGGATAATCGGAATGTTGAGGTATGAAGAGATAAAAGTTTCATCGCTCCATTTTCCATGAATGAAGGTGACATATCCTCCAGTAAGAAGGAGAATAACAAAGAGCACCAGGCTTGCCCATGTTGAGTATGGCTGAAATGGTGCTGCCCATGGAAGCTCGGTGTGGCGATCAATTCCTTGCTTTTTGCAGCCATAGTAAAATCTGAGGTAGACGATGCAAATGCAGATCCAGTTGACAAGTGTCGAAATGGAGACAAGATCTTGAAGCCAGGCAAATACGTTGCTAGCAGTGCTAGACAGGGTCATATAGCTTAGGCACATGAACACAGAGTAAAGACCAACTGCAATAAAAGGGACGCCGAAGCGGTTTATCTTGGTAAAGAACTTTGGTGCATGTCCATGCACAGCCATACCGTAGAGAATTCGCGATCCACCAAGCATACTAGAGTTTCCAGAAGACCAGGCGGAGGTAAGAATGACTGCATTAATGATCGAAGGAACAACCTTAATACCGGCACGTCTTGCGGCGATAACAAAGGGCGATTGAGATGCAGTGCCAGTCGATTTTAGAAGATTTGGATCGTTGGATGGAACCACGAGGCCGACCATGAAGATGGTTAAAACATAGAACAGCAAAATTCGTATAAAAATGCGCTTGGCAGCCATAGGAATTGACCGCCTTGGATTTTTAGTCTCCGCAGCAGCCACGGTGATATTCTCTATGCCTGAATATGAATATAGGGCATTGTTGAGAGATGTCCAGAATCCGAGGAAGCGACCTAAAGAGCCCCCAATTCCCAGATACTGGACGAAGGCTCCTGGATCTCTCCAATATCGGAATCCGATCGATGTGTGGTCTGGGCCTCCTCCGCAAGTAATGACGAGTGCCATAATGTTGATTCCAACGATCAGTAGGATCTTGAGCATCGAGAACGTAAACTCTAATTCACCGTATACCCTGACAAAGAAGACTGCGGTAACAATCATGAGGACGCCAAGTATCGTTATCCAGATAGCATTATTGATTGTCGTCCAGAATTCCACCAACACCGCGGCAGCCACAATCTCTGCAGGAATTGACACTATGTATGAATAGACTTGATTCCAACCATTGCCAAAAGATAATGCAGGGTCGAAGAAAAACTCGGCATAGCGAATCATTCCTCCGCTTAAAGGCACCAAAGCTCCCATCTCTCCGATAGCAAACACCACACTGGACAAAGATAACCCAATTATAGAGTAAGCAAGGAATGCTCCTAGAGGACCAGACCTTTCGATAGCTCGACCTGAACTCAAAAATAAACCTGTACCAATCGTCCCTGCAAGCGCAATCATTTGGATATGCCGCTGATGCAGGCCTTGCTTCAGAATGACCACTTCTTCAAACTCGGCAGCTTGGACAGAGTGCTGTTCGACGTCCGCCGAAACCGTACTTTCGTTTTTGTCGGATCCATGGCCGAGCTTGTTGTTGTCTGCTTTAATATCCGAGGACATCTTCTCAGATAAATGATGCACGAATAGTTCTTGCGAAAAGAAAAGAAATCTAAACACTCTATGCACCTGGGCTCTTTCTTATACTCCTTAACACCAAGAATTTTCTAAGTTCTTCTTCTGATTACGTAGGACCGAAAAAAATCGAAAATATTCACCGCTTCCGTGGGACCGAAAGAAATTGAAGATCATTCATTGCTTTCTTTATAAGAACGTTGAATGATTTCATATTGAAGACAGTTTCTGATGATTACAATAACAATCATCTCATTGGTGCTTTGTAGAATACAACAGTACAGGGTACACCAACACTGATAGCAAAGGTTACTAGCTTCCGGTTGGGGTTAGGATGGTAGGTATCTGGCTATCAAGCACGTAGTTATCTGATAGTAAGCACGTAATTATCTGATAGTAGATACTTGAAAGCTGTGGGCTGTGATTGTTGACTAAGAATCGCAGCGTTAGGTGCAAGTAATTTACCTAATTGAATCAAATCATAAAAATTGGAGGAATTGAATTATGTTAGAGTGGTTGCCGGATAAGGATCATTCCATGTTAAACTTAATGTAATCATATAATCAAGGGTTCAAGTTCATATAGATCTTTCAGGTTACTACTAGTATGTAGTAGAATCAATATTTTAATTAATTGCTAGTAGTCTATGATATAATCATATATAGTACAATGTATAATACTTTTTTGATATCTAATTTTTAATAAATTATGAATCTAAAAATATTTAAAAATTATTGATAATTATATCAAGTTAAACTTATTCAAAAAAAACTTGAATATTTAACTTAGAATTTCAAATTCAAGTTGTTTATTTTTTTTAAAACTTTCGATACTACTAACTTACTTGAAAGAATATTATTAGAAAAAGATTAAAATGAATTATTAAAAATTTAATTAAAACATTAATAAGAAAAATTTATAAAATATTGAATATGATACTATTACTACTACTACTAGTAGTAGTAGTAGTAATAAATTTTTTTTATATTTAATTTAATTTTTATTTATAATTAAGATTCTATATAGTAAATTCTTAATTAATAACTCAAGTTTGTAATTACTAGTAGTACTACTAGTACTAGTAGTAGTATCTATTATTATATATTCAAGTTGAAGTTTATAATAACTTGAAATTTATTACTACTAGTACTAGTAGTAGTAATATTTATTTAAAATAATTAATACTACTAATAATTGTATTACTAGTACTGCTATAACTTATAATAATGATGGTTTAATAAATAAATATCATATTAAAAATTATAATAATTTAAATTATATCAAAAGTTTATTATATTTTTTTAATTAAATTTAAATATTATAATACTAGTACTAGTAGTATTTTTATTAAAATAATATTAATTACTAATAATATACTAATTAAATCATTTATATTAATTGAATATTAAAAATTTATCGACTCGGAACTTGAAATATTTTATATAAAAATATTTAAATTATTACTACTAGTAAAAATATATTTAAATATTAAATATATTTATATTATATAGTAAAATAAGAAATATATTAAAATAATTCAACTTGAAGCAAGTTCTTAAATAAAAATTATTTTATATTAAACTTAATATACTAGTAATTACTATATAGTAATCAAACTTGTCTGATTTATATAGACTCGGATCTCCATATACTATAGTAGTAAACTCAAGACTTCACTGCCAGTGGCAGCTAATTAATTAATATAATCATATATATAATCCATAATGCCGCCCATCTCGATATCTAATCTCTAATAAATTAAAACCTACTAACAAAGTTGGGGTGCCCCCTGTGTTTGACCCGCAAACTCGATAAGCATCAAAACGACGCATAATTATTCTCTGCATTCGGCATTACGTGCATCACTATCTAGTGTTCTTGTTTATCGTTTTGACAAGCATAATTATCAACACTTCAGAAAAGCCTACAACTTGTATGTTGCTTTATTTTGCCTTATTTTGCCATTAGGCAATAGGAAACAACATAAGTGTAGTGTTTGGTATCTAGAGTATGGCTATGGGCATATATATTTCTCTTGCCTGATATTCCTAACATTGAAAACGTACAAGTTTGCTATGAGAAAATCACAAGGCTATGAACTGAGCACAAGCAGGTTGAAAAGATTGGCTGGCGGCTTCATTGACTAAACAGAATGTTTAAGATGAATAATGGAGCCAGACAATCACAGTATAGTATCAATGAGCATTGTTAGTTATCATTGATTTATCTTATCATTGGCAATCTTATCATTGGCAATCTTATCATTAGCAATGATCATTATTGCCATGCTCAAACATCCCATTTTCCCCCATCTTTTCGATATCATCGAGGGGAGGCCCCATTTTAAGACGAAATGCCCGAAATTCCCGAATTGCCCACGTACCACCCCAGCTGTAGATCCTTCTACGGCGATACCGGAGATATTTTATCACGTGACGAAAGCACTCCTCCTATTTGAAAGTCGCCTTTGGTTGTTCAGGTACTTATAATATATTATATATGAACTATTATTGTAGCATCAGTAGGGCTCTTTTGGTACTCAGTTGTCTTTCAAATCACATTATTGCAAACAATTGGTGGAACTAGATACAGTAACAAAATTCACCATCTCATCTCACCAGGTACGAAATCCATCTAATATCTACCTTGTTGTATACTCACATTCCTTCAGAAGTTTTGCAAACAGAACCGAAACAATCTCTATTAATATACTCAATATCATGGATACTGTCTCAAAAACTTTGGAGAGTGTTCAAATTGGCACCTCTAGTGCACCAGCAAAATCAAACTCACATTCCTCAAAATACCTGCCAGTCTCCAATCCCGGTGACTGTTTCTGGCAATCTGAGAAACATAAATTACATGATCACTGCTCCACGGAAGAGCTTCCGACGTACAGCGATGTAGTCATTATCGGTGCAGGGTACTCTGGTGTTAGCGCTGCATATCATCTTGCCAAAGAAGCCAACGATTCAATTAATTCCATCACTATCATAGAGGCACGCGGTGTTTGTTCTGGCGCAACTGGTAGAAATGGAGGTCATATTAGGCCATATCTTTATAGTCACATTCCAACCTATGTTGATCGAGGAGGGGCTCGAGCAGGTGCTGAAATCGCCGAGTTTGAAATTGCTCATGTCACGGCAATCAAAAAGATCATCGAGGAAGAGAAGATTGATTGCAATTTCACCCTCTCAAGAACTATTGATGTCTGGTGCAATGAGGATGCGGCAAACAAAGCTAAGGCGGTATATGACGAGATGGTGAAACACAATTTCGAGTATATGAATGATGTTATTTTCTATAGTGGAGAAGAAGTTGAAGGGGTAAGTGGAACCTGATACATGAGGTCCTTCAATTGCTGATTTTTCGTAGATTTGTGGAGTTAAAGGAGCAAAAGCTTGTGCTTCATATACAGCTGGGAGTATGTGGCCTTACAAGTTTATCTTGGGGCTCATGGAAAGAATCTTGGAAACTGGAAAAGTCAACTTGCAAACAAATACACCCGTGACAAGTGTGAACAGCGATTCTGATGGAGGTTTCGTTATTGAAACACCCAGAGGAAAGACGCGTGCCGGCAAGATCATATATGCCAACAATGCATACGTTTCCGGCCTTTTGCCTGAATACGACCAGAACATTGTTCCTTGCAAAGGCATTTGTTGCCGCATAACTGTACCCGAGGGTAAAACTGCACCACTTCTCAACAACACCTACATCAACCGAACAGAAGACAACACTCTCTCATATCTCATTGCCAGATCAGATGGTAGTATTGTCGTTGGTGGTGCTCAGGCAAAGTTCAAACCTCATAGAGATCAATGGTACAACAATGTTGATGACAGTATCCTCATTGACTCAGCAAAAGATTACTACGAAAATTATATGCAAAGAACGTATCGTGGCTGGGAGGACTCAGGTGCTAAGGTGGACAATATCTGGACTGGAGTTATGGGATATTCTTACGACTCGACTCCTCACATTGGTGAAGTTCCTGGGAAACCCAATCAGTTTATCCTCGCTGGATTCAACGGCCATGGTATGCCGGTCATTTGGCTCTCAGGTAAAGCGGTTGCCAAAATGGTCGCTGAAACCATCCCTTTCGAGGAGACTGGCGTGCCACGGTTATTTAAGACAACTCAAGAGAGGATTGAGAAGGCGAGGAATGGAACCGAAGAGGAAGGTGATATTCTTGGTACTGGAGACGCGAAAGCTAAAGCTACCAAATCTTAACCACAGGCCATCTCTCATCGTCATTTTGATGGCGAGCATTTGTACATATTCTAATCAACCAAACTTAGCATGCATTGCTTTCCGGTCCTTGTCCTATATCCCATGTATTTAGCAATAGTCTAGCCATTCAAAAAATAGAAAGCTTTGCGAAAAGACACAAAGCTTGGATCCAGTCCATTGGATTGCAGCTTCGAGCTGACAGGATTTCGAACCAAATTGCCTCAGTCCCTGTATTCTAAATCAGAATAAGGTTGTACATGGTATAGTAAATTACTCAACTCCTTATATATATCTTTACAACCACTTAGTTTTCCTCCCATCAGCAGCTCCACTTGATATTCCACGATACCCTAAAGCGAAATCCATCTGTTCCCACAAAATGAGTCTAATTTGAGAGATCATTTCATCTCACATGAGGCTTGACTTGTTGTTTCGAAAGAAACAGAATTAACAAGAGGTTCAGAGGAGAATGTAACAAATCCTTCACTCCTTCGACAATTAACAGTATTTCTGGATGATGACGTCCGTATCGGAGGATAATGAACAGATATGATAACAGCTGAAATTTGATACACATGTTCCTGGTTTGTTACAATCTCGGTCTTGTTTATCTGCCTTCCTACATAGGTTGACGCAAGGGAGTCAGCCAGCTCACAATATCTCGTTGAAACCCATTATGTTGTTAAGTGATATCATTTGATAAATAACAGTCACATTCATTCTTTAACTTCTATACACATGAGTATGCTAATCATTATATCTAGAAAGAAATATACACGAAACTCCCCACTCTAATTGCACTCCAAACTTCTAAGCACCAAGTTTAATGGTACCCATTATATACCGCCTCAGAAAAGGCTTTGGAAGCCTCCTCATACCGATTTCCACTCTCGCTTGTCCATGACACCACGCTTTCCTCATATTGAAACAACCCCGGCTGTGGGGCCTGCGCAATATTCGCTGTAGCCAAATCACTAAACGGCACTGTATCATAAGCCCTATCATAAGCCCCGGTGGGCATGGTCGAATCTTCTTCTATCGAACTCCCCTCAACACACTCATCATTGCCCCAAACAACCCCATAAACCCTATCCCAAAGCCCCGAAATATCGTAAATATCATCTGTAGTATAAAACAAACGACAATTAGCTGCTTCATATTGAAACTGCAAAGGTGTAAATGTATCATCTCCTTTATGCATATTGTTTCTCAAGTTGAACCCTCCCCCTGTTTTGAAAGTGTCTGCAGAATCAAGTGGTGGATCCGCTAGACTCGGTACGTATTCGGGAGGTGGGTAATTTGGGACTGTCAGGTCCCCTTTGTTATAGGCAAGCTTTGCACTGGGAAGTGACTGGATTTAAGACTGGATGGTTTCGTAAGTGAGTACTTGGGCTCCCTTTGATCCATATACGCCTTTCATTGCTCCTTCCTGGGGACGACCGCCGACAGCAACTTGTATAATATGTTAGTATGCATATATGAGTGAGTAATGAATGCTCTTACCACTTCGGACGCCTCCTTGGGATTTCATCATCTCTGCGAAAATGGCACAGGTAGAACCGTATGCTCCGTCCATGAGCATGACAATATTTGAGGCTTCGAATACGGCTGCAGGCGCGTTACTGTTACTGAGATATCCAGTCACGTTGAAAGTTCCATCTTACTATACAAATTATTAGTATAAGATAATGATAGAAAGTCAATGAGAGGGGACAAACCTCGGTGATAATATCTGAAAGATTGTAGCGGACTTCGGCAGTGAAGTTGTCACCATGTATTAGAACATTAGGATCTTCGTCTCTCCAGCCGTGGAAAGATTTGCCATTCATATCAAGCTCTGATTGTGCCTGGAACTCGTAATCATTTGATTCATCATACTTCCCTGCACCTATGAAAATGGTACCAAAGCAATTGACCATCGGCGTGGCTCGAAACCGCGATGCACCGAAAGGTTCGAGGGTAGGGAACAGTTGTTTGAAAGCATCATATCCACTGAAAATGTCACCACCTCCATTCGTTTGTAGATCAACGATCAGTTTCTCCATCTTTGCTTTTTTGCAACTGGCTAAAAAGTTTTTGATCACTGCCTGCTGCTCTAACATTGTATCGTCATCCTTTTCCGCGGCGTCGACAAAGCCTGGCATGACCGAAACTGCAGTTTTAGAATTATTTAGGAAATATCCGCTAACATAGCCATCAGGATGTATTACGACTGGACTCGGATAACCTTCCAGAGATGTGACTATTGTACTTGCTCTGGTATTGAGCATGGTTATATCCCTTTTTACCTTCTTTGAGGTCATGGAGCTTGATGGCAAATCCACTAGATCAAAAAGGTCTTGACCAGACGTAATATCGGTGAAATTTGTATAGGATAACGCCTCCGTTGTGGCAGCTCTAGTAGTGCCGTTTGCAAATGTATAGGTGAGGGTGTCCGGAAATCTATATAAATGTGCCCCAATTTCAAAAAGACCTTTGTTCCCCGTGTATGCGAGAGCGGGCAAATCATAGAACAACTGGTTATAATTGGCATCATGATCTTGATAAACACCAGAGTCTTGACTGATGAGTTGAAGATATAATGTAGCATCCTGGCCATTGATTTCTGTCAGTGACGATGGCTCCCAATCTGCGGACGTACTGGCTCGATGCTTATCCACATCAACTGTCAATTGTCAATTCTCTAACTTTTCAGCAGACCCTATAAACGGGAAACGTACATTTAAAATATAAATCTGGTAACTGCAAGCCATCGGGTGATATAGATATCAAGGGCCCATCCACGATCAAAAAGTAGAATAAACCTACGAGAGGCATATCTAAATTGACATGAAAATCGTGAGGTAAAATGTTTCCTAGAGCATAGAGATCCTTTTCAAACTCCCATTGACTGGTACAGTTCCCTGAATTGACATTATCCTTGATTTCAGCAAGCCCTCCAAGCATATCAACACCAGCCATAGCCTGCCGGGTGGTCTTTGAGATACGCTAAGGTACTTCGGAACTGCCAATATGGCTCCACATGATCTATGAAATCTGAAGAACGCTGCACATCCAAAGGAACAGATTTGAGGCACTGAAGAGCGATTGAAGAATCAATCCGAAGGGTGCTCGCTGTAGAAAATGGCGTCAGTAACCCATCACAGATATTGAAAGAGAGTATTACAAGAAGATTCAGCATAGATTTTTCCAATTTTTGCACATGCATTTGTAGGTAGTCGCCGATAACTACTCACATACAATAGGTTTGTGGTAGTCCATATATATAATGCTCTACAAAAGTGGACTCCTGGGCTGTGCATCAACCCCAGGCTAACTCCAGGAAAGCCCAATCCTTCAATGGGTTCTTCCTTCATATACGCTTCCATAGTGGTCGATTAATCAAAATGTTACCAAGCGAGATGAACAGACTTCATCAGGCCGTTGTAAAGCTGGCCTTGCATGCTAAGCTTAAGTAAGCTTAATATGTAAAGGATTGTTGCACTTCAACCATTCAATGTGGTTGGTTATTTCATCGCCAACGCATATGGTAAAGCCGTTACAACTTTTTGTACAGCCTATCCGGTGCCCAGTAAATTCTGGGTTTGCTTTCTCAGCTCAGGAATCCTACAGTATTTACCGGATATGATACCCAAATCCGAGTTACCATTTACAACACCCGTGCACTAACAAATAAATTGCTGCAATATCATAGGGCTGAGTGTGGAGAGATCAGAAGAACTTCTCCAAAATCTCAAGTAGTTTATAACGGGCTCGACAAATTATGAAAACATCTAGTACTCTAGTGATTAACAGTATAGCAAAGTGATCAAAACTAGTCGACACCAACCACTATACCGCTAAATCGGCTCAAGTTAGACTTCAACTTGAAAGGAATCAAAACAGCATGGGATAACACAGGCAATAAATGTCATTGAGCAGAGGAAAATCTAGAATGGAAGTAGCCTGCCAGCAGCTCCTTAGTGTTGTCAACTTATCTGTTCCACTGAAATATCTTTACCTCGGAGTCAGACAAACGTGGAACCTTACATGAAACAGGATTCCATATAGAAATAATACATGGTCTCTCTTGGTACACTTAAAGGCTGTTGAATCAGGAAGACCAGATTCTTTTGCGAAGATAATACAAAAGAGAACAAGACTTCGTGGAATTATCGCCGCATCTTGTAGTATCTACACGTGACCTCAAACTTTTTGGAGTTCATGCACCTGCCAGATCCGATTTAGGAAAGCATAGCTTCACCGACTTTTAATGATGTTTATGAACTTCCAAGAAGTAAAGAGAGTGGAATGACAATTCTCAACTAGGTAGCACGTGTTACTTCAAGTCGCTCTCGGAAAACTGTTTGTTAGCCAGGTTGCTATAGTTTCAACAGACAAAATGGATGATCCGGTCTATTTATGACATAGAGGAATGTTTGCTCATATCTCACGTGGTAGATGAGTCAATTTTCTGCTACTGGCACGGCAAACAGTCTTGAGCAAAGGAGTAATATCTATGGAAGTACAATTACTGTGCCACTTTACCGGGCCCAGAATACAAGCGTAGCACGTACTCCGGAGGTCTCACATACTGCCCGTTATGGATTCTCTCACCGTTATATTTGCGCCATCAGCCGAAACGTCCGATTGGATTTCTCGGCACTTCACTGACAAGTGATGGGTATGACATGCATGAACACTTTCATTGAGTGCTACAATGATTTCCGAAGATATGTCGAGTATTTCAAAGAAATTGGGTCTTGTTAGTTGAAGCCTCAAAACCAAACGAAACTACTTGCGTGTTTGCAAGCTCTCACGCATACATTTTTTTTGACGAGGTTAATGCCGCGATCTTATCATTAAGAGAAGAGCCAAAGACTTTGGGTTGTAGATTCAGTCTTGATAAGGCTGATGCACCACCCCTGGAGTTGCATGATGATTGCTTGCAAAATCAGTTAAAATCTAGTCAAATCCGTACTCATGCATGACTGTCCTTTCATCTAGTCTCCAATCGTACACATTCGGTCACCGCTTTGTTATGAAGGCAGCCTCAGTTGTATAGACTTTGTCAAACAATACTTTAGGTATCATTTTGCATTGAAATATACAAGGAACTTTAGTCTGATTTCGGTGTGTAGCCAATCCATTGGTGCGTCTTTGAACGAACTATTTTGAGATCTGAAATAGTGTGTGTACAATGCTAACCATGCGAACCTGGATTTAGTGCTTGCACACCATTGTACGAGTGCTTGAGTTGATTTAAGGGGGCATTGAAAGTATCTCGACCTCCATATTTGTCAGAGATTGCACATATACCAGGGATAAATATCCCCTCTTTCTTGTACTATTGGTCAGTGTTATTTCGTCATCTCCGACATACATATAGAAATTTGTTGGAATTTAGCAATAATTGACATGATCTCAAAGAAGCTGCATGCAAGATGAAGCAGTTGGCTGACCGCAGAATGCAGCATTTCGGTTTCTTCTGGAACATGCCAATCTTTCCCAACGCTGACCAAAGCCGAGAAGAAGGACCTATAATTCTGGACAGATTGTACAGTTATTATAGCCTTATAGGGCTGCATATCACGGAGTTCATACCAGTATTTCTCAACACCTGATTGTAGGTCCCTGCGGTGTGATGTCCTGGCATTGTTTTTTATCTATTCCAATTGGAGGTATCGTATTCTGATAACCACTCAGAGCACTTGTGGTGCTTAGTCTAGACAGTATCTCAGCCTTTAAAGCCAACTCCTCCCTGGTGAGGATGTCAATCTTTTATGAGCACAAAACGAGGGTTATTGTTGACTCTTAGGTGTACATCACTTCATCAAATCTTATACTATACTTCTACAGCTCTCCAATCGACATCGATTTTATCTTAATGGAGCCTGTAAAGGATCACTTATCTCGTGGAGGCTCAACACTCGTATCTTCGTACCGATCAGTCACTGTCAATGAACTTTACCGTATGGATCATAGCTGCCTTAATCCTCAGCTACCATGATGAGGCGAAGAATCACTTCGATCCTTCAACTTTCTTCAAGGCTCCCATTTCTCATCTGAAATCTCTATTTTTATGTTGATCGTGATAGATAAATAAGTTTATATATTGTACGTTGCCAGTCTTTAATGACCAGTTATCAACATCAATTCGCACATCATCACCTCCAATATAAACCGCCTCTACCCACCGTTTGCAGCAACATCATTTCTTACATCAACCTCCAAACCTCAAATAACTCTTCGACGTTTGTCTACCCGCTTCCCCCTCTACACCAAACACCAAATCACAAATCTAATACACCATGTGCTTCGTACTTGTCGAACGTTATTCAGTCTGCAGATGTATCTATTACACTCACGCAATTGATATGTGCGCCGCATACGGAACGCGCGGTCATCATGTGGAAGAAAGAACTCTTCTAGTCGGATATACCTGCGATCGACACTCTTCTCGTTCTTGAAGTTTCACTGGTTGAGTGATCAATTAATTAAGGAATGGAGATACACACAGAGCATGTATCGTCTGACAACATTTACTATTATAATTAGAAGTTGGATATTGTTTTTTACTTTTGTGTTATGATCGCATACGAAGGAATGATTGCATTGGGTTTGAGGTCTTCTTTAGGCATGGGTTTGGTCGACGAAACGCGATTTGTTTTATGAATTGGGACCCGGATTAGCGTAGGCATTAACATTGGTGTTTGTTTGAATATGGGATAAAGTGGAATGGCAGTTTGATTGGGCTATCAATTGTGTAATTATGTATGTCGCTGGACGACGAACAAAATAGGAGGCTCTGGTGCTATTATAGATGTTAGGGTTGATTTCTAGATCTAGACTATTGTCCCCAGTGCAAACTGGTATCTCGGAGGTGGTTATCTTCCTATTTCAGCATATTGTTGTATTTTGTGATAGGTTTGAGGAGCACTAAATAGATATTCTATCTCAATTTTATTTTACAATATATATCATACAATCTCTGTCAGGGACAAGAGTCTCTATACTATCTCTCAAAGTCAATCAGTCCTGTATCTTGATAACACTGCCAAAGTAAAGTTTGAATATTTAAACTTTTATGCTGATGAGTCGTAATTCTTGAGATTTGGGACATAGTTACTTGCTTATCACTAGGAATGCCAAGAGAAGAAGTCTTTCAATATATCTCGGAAGGATCTTCCACTGGATGGAAATGCATCGAAACATCCTCGTCATATTGATATTCCGGACTTCGGTCGATTGGAACAACCACTGGCACATGGGACAAGAACTCTTGTCTGACTCATCTTCCAATACTATGCCATTCAACACTGTTCATAAGCTCTTATTTTCCTATCGATTGGGTATTATTGGTCACCGAAGTAGTAGACTCATAAGAGCCAGGCATTACAGACCTCCCAATCACACAAGTGAAGTTGAACATACCCAAAGTAACCTCAAGATACAGCATCATAACCTACCAATGGTATGCTCACATTCAATTATTGAATGATGTTTGCTGATGTAAGACCACCTAATAAGTCAATACCAGACTCCATTCGTCCGAATCGTATGGACACATCCCTCGATTCATCCTCCCAAAAGTTTAAATAGATCCTGTACGTGTGGGAACATGGAACGGAACTCGTGTTTGACACGCAGCGAGATAGATCCGAGGCAGATCATGAATCTGACTATACCAAACTTTGATTCCGGATCATCAGATGGTTCGCATCTTACCTGTTACGGGTATTATATATGAGAAGACGTCATTCATCTCACGCGGATACTACGGATAGATAACCCTATGGGAGCAAGGTGTGTATCAATATTATAAATAAAATCATTTTTTATTGACTTAAAGTCGAATATTTATAATGTAGAATTTATTTATTACTACTAGTATATGGACTACTGTTAACTTGAAACTTTGAATAAAGAATAAAAGTACTATATAATTGATTATACTACTAGTACTAGTAATATAGTAATATATATTATATAAATGTCAGTGAATAAAATTAAAAAAATTATAATTTAACTTGAAGATTTATAACTTGAACTCATAGTATTTTTGTAAAATTATTACTACTAGTAGTACTAGTAGCTGAGTAGTAGTTTTTTGGTTTTTTTCCAAGTTTATTTTATTTTATTTTTTGAGTTAGTAAACATTTTATTATTAAATTATAACTTGAAAAGAATACTAGTCTCAGTAAAAAAGAATTTAATTAGTTTATATATATATTATAAGTTAATTTAATATATATAGATGGATTTATTTATATTTTCTTAACTTAAAAAAAAATTCTGAGTATTTTTTTTAAATTGTATCATGATAGTAAGTTTATATAATTTAAATTTTTTAAATTTTTTCAAGTTTATTCAAGTTAGTACTAGTAGTAGTATATTTTTTACATAATTAGTGAAAGAATTATGAATATTATAAAAAATGTTTTTATTTAAAAATATTATTGAGTTATTTTTAAAAAATTATAAAAAAGAGAGTAAAATTCTATGGTTTAGATAACTTTTGTTATATAAAACATGGATTTATTGAAACTATAGAGTAAGAGCATGGCTACAATTGAATTTGGCCTAAAGTGAACATGCAATTAGCGAGAAACACCGCTTTTTTATTTCTCACTTTTTGATGAGCTAGAAGTATATACGAAACGGATATTAGTAAAGATCATAGGTCAATATGGAGTGTTCGGTGTACTCGTACGCGTCCCAAGAATCTAAAAGGTAGCAAGCTGTCAAACATCCCGTATTGAGTTTCAGGGGTGGCAACCGAATATTTTTGCGCACGGAGCTCGACTTGATCACCGTACATTATTTGATCGCGACAAGTTCAATACGCTCACCTTTCAACCCATCTTTCATTATTCTCCAACCTCAGCCTCAACCTCGTTCTCTTGTTCGAACGCAATCCATTTTGCATTGTTGAATAAGACAGAAATAATGTCGACCTCCGAACAAGATCCGTTACTACTTTTGCGACAATCGATAGCTTCCGAAAGTCCCTGCATACCGACCACCAGTGAAGATGCCTCCGCTGCATCTGCGGTCGACCTCACTTTAGCAACAGCAACCCACCTGCAGTTCACCGCGCCCATTAAGCTTTCAATCCCTCTCACTACACCCACGCGATTCATTTCCTCTGATAAACCTGTCAATTTGCGCAGTATCTATTTCGCATGGCAACAACGCGAGCTTGCGATCCCAGAATACAATGCTTCATCTACACAACTAAGCGAACAGTTGGCAGCAGAAGGTGGAGCTGGCGGAGAGATTCAAAATTTGTCGTTCGTGGAACGTTTGGATTTGATTACGTGGTTGGAGGGTGCGTCGGATGAATCACAATATATAAAGCCTTTGGCATCGGATTCTACCAATGCAGCAGCCTCGGCGCAAGTAGCATCTGGGGCTACAGGAGGTATTGCTCCAGTTACGAGTGGCGTGGGAAGACAAGGGAAGAACATTGATCCTCGGTTGGCAGAAATCTATAATGGGGAGAGAAGGATGGGGGATAGGAACAGTATATTGAGGGGGATTAAACTTACGGTTTGTGGCTACTAGGTGTACAAAGGTCGTTGAAACCTGAAACTAACTTGTTCTTCTCATAGGATTTCTCTGGGGTTCGAAAATCAGCGTCGCCATTCCTTTCTCGCAAATCATCTCATCCAGCAGCGCAAAATCTGGCCAACAATCCTGCACTTGTACATAACCCCAAAGCTTCTACCCGTCGTCCCGACCCTATAATTATGCTCTCATCGTCTCCATCATCACTTCTGCGAATGTCTAATATTAAGTCTTTTCTCGAAGGTGGTACTTTTGTGCCTGCAGATTCTGCTTATTCGACTTCTGATGCAGGAGCATCAATTCTAAATATCTCTCGCATGTTGCCCTCAATAGATCCCGTACGACCGCATCGATTTATCATTGTAGAGGGACCCGAGAATTTTAGACCAGAGTATTGGTCGAGAGTTGTGGCGGTTTTTACCACGGGGCAAGTATGGCAGTTTAAGAACTATAAGTGGCAACAACCGACAGATCTATTCAGGAATGTGTTGGGCTTATATGTAGGATGGAGAGGCGAACGATTGCCAGATACAGTGAAGGGCTGGGGAAGGGGAGTTTTGAGTTCGCAAGTTGAGAACTGGATGCCTCAAGCAGGCCAGGCGAGTAGGTGGAGGGATAGAGAAGTGGTGGAGAATATCTGGAAGGCAATTGAAGACAATATGAAATCTAAAGGATGGAGAAGAGATGCTGGTCCGGCGGTTTAGATATAGGAAAGGGGAAAGATCAATATGTTTGTACCAATGATAGATCCATTGTGATCGCAGAGTTTTTGGCGTTTGGGGTGTATGATGAGAGCACTTCCGGTTAAAAAATGGTGGAGGGTGTGTGCTACACATAATCATTAGTGGCGCATGGGATTTTATAATACGAATCTGAGAATCTTCAATTGAGAGTCAAATGATATTCACTTTATTGATTATCAAAACAACTCAATTTGTATAATAATATATGAATATATATTCCAATAAGTTGAATAGAATAACCAGATATGATTTGAATTTCTGGAGGATATTGTTGACCAACGTGAATTAATTTATAATCAGGGATGAACGTTTCCAAATTTAAAGCTCCGGAGAACCGAAAGGGATTGAATAATAAATTTGGTGGTTGACTGAGCGTCATAACTTTGGATCATCCTAGAAATCACAACAACTCAATCATTGTATACTTTATTTTACATATTTTGTAGCGCATGAGTGAATTACAAAAATATTCAATCATTTTGTTCTTCTCATTCTTCTTCCCCATCTTCCAGGTACAAAGTCTCAGTTCTAGACATGAAGTTTTGGAAACAATGTGATACCCAACTACAATGATGGTATTTTCGGGAATTCTCAAATCGTCCAACCAAAACATACATCGACCCCCTCCAGCCCCAGATACAACACCACAAAAAATCACGTCGATTACTACAGACAAAACCAAAAATACATCACCTACGGCGGCGTCATCTTCTTTGGTAAATTCGTCCGAAAGCCCGTATATCCTAGCTCAAGAAAACCTCCTGCCCATAGATGCCGAAGTACCGGATCTTCGCGAATTGAATAACAGCCTTGCAGCGCTTGCGGCTATCTTCCCCGATGTACAAGTCGAGGTCTTCCGAGAAATGCTGTCGAGCTTCGATGAAGAGTCCAGATTAGCGGTTGTGACGGAACATCTTCTCAAACATAAGATGAAGTATGTGCGAGGCCGACACCGGGTCGCCTCCAAGGGAAAAGAGAGAGAGAGGGCCAACACTGCTGATAGTGGAGATGGAGTGGATCAACAAGATGATTCGAAAGGGCTTGTGCCAGCGGAGGAGAAATTTAGGAGTGAGGGGTACAAGAAAGCTGTAAGGGCCGTGGCATATCACGAATTTAAGGGTTTACCACGTTCGACTATTAATGCGGTTCTGGCGGAACATAATCATTCTTACACTTTGGCACGAAATACACTTGTGGGATTATCGTCGAAATCATGGCGATTCTCTATATCCTCAATCTTCTTGCGCCGGAAGCCTATCTCATCAACAGAGGCAAAACACCACCCATTAGTAATATGGCAGTCGACCGGACATGGTTCTATTATACCAACACTCAAGACCACCGGATCGCCGGAACTGGACAAGGAGTTGTTCGAATCACTTGTTATACCACTGCAAGAACAAGCAGTATCAGAGCGAGATCAAAAAGACCATGCTCTTGCATTAGAACTAAATAATAACGAAGCGGAAGAACATGATGCTATGCATGATTGCGAATGTTGTTATACAGCCTATTCATTCGAAGAGCTCTCTGCATGTAATGATGGAGGTCACTTCATATGCTTTCAATGCGTTAGACGTGCAGTTAACGAGGCATTATTCGGGCAGGGATGGCAAAGAAATATAGATCTGGATGGAGGAACATTAAGATGCCTCGCGGCTATGACTGATGAATGCAAAGGAGTTATTCCTCAAGAGCTAGTACAGCGAGCATTCCTAGAAGACAAAGGAGAAGATGTATTGAGGAAACTCGACGAGCGTCTGATCGAAGATAGTCTTTTGAAAACTGGACTTCCTCTTATTCGTTGCCCATTCTGCAATTATGCTGAGGTTGATGAGCTTTATCTTCCGGAGTCTCAAAGATCTTGGCGTATAAAGCGATGTGGTCCTTCTTCTTTATACACCTTTTTCATTTCTGTTTTAGGAGTTGGCACGATACCCTTTATTTTACCCATATTTCTTCTTCTTTCCATGTCAAGTTTCTTATTCTTCTCAAAGCAAACCTTTGGAAACTACGCTATCGAGCAATTCAAAGCTTCTCTCATACGCCTTCGTCGAAAACAACATGGTCTCAAATTCGTGTGTCAAAACGACCGTTGTGGTAGACCTTCCTGTATTTCATGTTCAAAGGCATGGTCCGACATACACATCTGTCACGAGTCATCTCTACTTGCGTTGAGAACTCAGGTTGAGCTTGCAATGTCTCTTGCCATCAAGCGCACTTGTCCACGGTGCAATACATCATTTGTAAAGTCTTCGGGCTGCAACAAACTTACTTGTATTTGTGGATATCAAATGTGTTACGTCTGTCGCAAGGATATTGGAAACGGTGAAGGTTATCGACACTTCTGCGAACACTTTCGTCCAAATGGTGGGAGACGTTGTACGGAGTGCTCGAAATGCGATTTGTATCGATGTGAGGATGACGAAGTTGTAGTCAAGAAAGCCAAAGAAGAAGCAGAGAGACGATGGATGGAGAAAGAAGGTGGTGGTATTGGAGGTGATGAGAAAGTTCGAAAGGTGATTGAGGCAAAGTGGCAGAAGGGAAAAGACATGGCTTGGTGGGAAAGTGATGGATGGTGGAGATGGAATCTACCCAATTGCGAACAGATATTTGATGCGTTGGTCGAGGGTGTCATTGAATGATCATATAATGTGCGGTGAATGGGGTTATGGAAACGGTGGGCTGGGCCTTGTATGGGCATGCGTAATTTGATTAGTATAGGATATGTAAGGCAGGCTTTGGACATTAGGGCATTGGGAGTTATTGGAATAGGACTCGGAGGCTGGTTCTGATAGGTGGTGTTGGGGATATTTCAGCCAGCAAATTAACATAATCATATTCTACTTGATCTCAAATCGAACTTGCCTATCGTGAATCATGAGCCAGCCTTGTGCACAGACCATACATTCTACCTTTCTTTTCAGCCTTCACAAAACATATAAGGTAAATCGAACAGTCCTTACTCTGAATTAGATATGCCATGTCCCCAATGATGGTCGACACACCTCCTCCCCCTACCCAAGATGGTGGGTTCTCACTCCTCACACACGATAATCGCGACATAGTCGAGGCGACCGCTTTCAACACCTACGGAAACCGATTCGCAACCGGCTCCGCCGACGGTAAAATCAAAGTCTACAATCGCAACCGTGATGGCACTTGGGTTATATGCGATACATGGGGTGCACATAACGGTGGGGAAGTTATAGAAATACAATGGTTGCCGCCAACTATCCATCCCAATCTTATTGCATCAATTGGTACCGATGGGAGATTTAAACTATGGGTTGAAGATCCTACTCTTCCACCTAATAAAGGGCGACGGTTTAATTCTCACAACAATCGACCTGTATGGGATACTCGATCGTTGACTCGGGCACCATTTCTTTCATTTTCTATCAAACATAATCCCGAGACGAGACATACATATATTGCGCTACTAGACCGGGATGCGCAGTTAATAGTGTATGAGAACGAGGAGCCGGAGAATATGACGAACTGGACGGAGCTGGATCGATTTAATGTATGCGAGAAGCCGGCTCGAGGAGAAGAAACAAGTTTTAAGGTAGCTTTTGATCCGAATTTAGAGCCATGTTATAGGGCGATTAGAGATGGGGTTCCAAAGGATGCGTTGGGATTAGTGGTGGCTAGTATGAATAAAGCAAGCATTTGGCGCACGAAGGAGATATCTCATACAGTTAGCTTGGGCAATTCAAATACGAAGGAGTTTTATTTGGCGGCGGAACTCAAGGGACATAGAGGGTTGGTGAGGGATGTAGCATGGGCAGCGGGAAATATTAGGGGATTCGATACAGTGGCTACGGCGTGTAAAGATGGGTTTGTTAGGATCTTTAAGGTTGGCACGGGCAAGGAGAAGGAAAGGGAGAGGGAAATTGAGGAAGTGAGTGAAAAGTTAAGAAGTAGAGATTTTGAGAGTGTGCCGGAGAAGACTATTATTTCGGCACAGCAGAGATCAATCGAAAACGGGGCAAAGAATGTACCTTCCGGGATTGGGGCTGGGTTGGCGGGAGCAAGACCGAATCGAAGTCGACAGCAGGAGGCTCAAGGAAGAGATGGCGCGGTGATACATACTGCAAAAGAAGTTTCGAGATTGGAAGCGGATCGATCACCGGTTTGGAAGGTGGAATTTGATGCCGATGGTCAGGTCTTGGGGTCTACAGGGGATGATGGAAAACTGATGATGTGGAGGAGGGAACCAAGTGGTGTCTGGAGTAAGAGTGCAGAGCTGGCAATGAATAGAACATGATGAGATTTTCGGTTGGTATTGGTCGGTCAAGAATACGATCATTTTGTACTGTGAGTTAGGGAGTTTGGGAGGGACAAGATATTTAGATACCTTATTGGTGGGATTTGATGGACATGTTTATTGGTAATGTTAACTACACATTGAGATATTTTGATTTCATGTCACTACAAAAATGTATTAGCCCCAATATTCATATAAGTGGAAAAAAGAATTGCCTATTTCGGAATCCCAAAAATATGCATATCCATATTATATTTTGAAGCGGCATCCCTTTTTCACCCCACTAGCCTGCAGCGCACCACTTTTAGCCCCATAATTAATCGTTCATTACGAAATCGTGGCTTCTCAGCCTTACGCAAGGCTCCGAAAATAAAAAAGAAATACCACATATACATCTAGCATCTCAAACACTCAATTGATTTCTCATTCATACATTCGTTGATCTATCTATTACTTCCTTCTCCTTTTCTTTCTTTCTTCACCATGAAGATGCAATGATACATCCTCAACCACCATAAACAATCAACCATTCATCCATCGATCCCCCCAAAAATGAAAGCCACAACCTCCACCCTCACCACCCGCGAAACCCTCACCCACCTCTCCCTCACCCTCCTCTGCCTCACCATCCTCACCTCCTCAATCCGCAACCCCCACGCCAGCGAACCCCTCATCATCTCCCTCGCCTTCAGCGGCATCGCCTTCTCATCATGCTACTCTATGATCCGCTGGCTCGGACCGACCTTCATGCGCGCCGGCCTCAAGGGGAGAGATCTCAGTAAGCGGGATAAGAAGGAGATTCCGGAGACGATGGGGGCGGTTTGCGCGGTGGTGTATTTGTTGGTTATTATTGTTTTTATTCCATTTCCGTTTTATAAGGATATTGTGGCGGCGACGAGTGGGGGTGGGAATAGGGATGTGGTGAGGGAGGTGGAGATTGTGGAGATGGGGAGGTTTTTGCATAGGTTTCCGCATAGTAAGGTAGGTGATATGATGCTTTTATTTGGATTGGGTTGAATTGGATTAGAGAAATAGAAACGGATATATACAAGAAAAGGCAGAATGTGAATGAATAAATTGGCTAATTCGCACAATAGCTAGCATCCTACCTCTCCGCCGTCCTCTCCCTCCAATCCGTCGTGATCCTCGGAATCGGCGACGACCTCTTCGACATCCGCTGGCGGCACAAATTCTTCATCCCAGCCATCGCCAGCATCCCCCTCCTAATCGTCTACTTTGTCGACTTCGGCGTAACTCAAATCGTGATCCCCATCCCCTTACAACCCTACCTCGGCGAGCTCTTCCAGCTCGGCCCCCTCTACTACATCTACATGGCCGGCGTCGCCATCTTCTGCCCCAACAGCATCAACATCCTCGCCGGCATCAACGGCATCGAAGTCTCCCAATCCCTCGTCATCGCCGCTCTCCTCGCCCTAAACGATACCCTCTACCTGCTAACGCCCTACCCGCACCCCGCCACCGACTCGCACCTCTTCTCCCTCTACATGCTCCTCCCCTTCATCGGCGTCTCCCTCGCCCTGCTCTCCCACAACTGGTACCCCTCGCGCGTCTTCGTCGGCGACACCTACTGCTACTTCGCAGGGATGGTCTTCGCGATCGTCGGAATCCTCGGGCATTTTTCAAAAACCCTCTTACTTTTACTAATCCCGCAATTCGCCAATTTCCTCTACAGCGTCCCCCAGCTCTTCCACCTAATCCCCTGCCCCCGCCACCGTCTCCCGCGCTACAACCCCCTATCCAACACCCTGGAAGCGTCCATCACGCCCTGGCCCGCTCCCCCCAAACCGCTCGTCGCATCCATCCTGCATCTGCTCCACCGCGCGAAACTGCTCCGCGTCGAGACGGACAACCAAGGGTCCATAATCTCCAGCACGAATTTCACGCTGCTGAATCTGTGGCTTGTGTGGTGGGGACCGCGGAGGGAAGATAGGTTGTGTGTGGAGATTTTGGGGATGCAGGTTCTGTGTGGGGTGTTTGGACTTTTTGTTAGACATCGCTTGGCGTTGTTGGTTTTTCAGAGTGATAATTTGAGTGTGTAGGGTAGCGTAGCGTAGCGTAGGAGGGGGGGTGGGGGGGGGGGGGGGTTGTTTAGTTGTTTTATAAAGAAGGAGGAGGGAGGGGAGTATATACCATACATATACATATAATTATACATATAAATATGTGTTTCGAGGAAAAACTACACTATAGATACTGATCGGACTGGATTTGAGATTAATAGAGATGTATGTATATATAGGTATATAGGTATATCAAGAAAGACGGTACATGAACCGTCAGCTGGAAGGAAGTCCATCTATCTATATATATATAGAAAGACAAAAAAAAATAAGGAAAATTAAGCATATTGTAAATTGATATCTTATCTGTGGTGTCTTTTTACTTTTTGTCCATCTTATGTTGTTATCCCATGCCGGTACAGGAATATATATATATATATATATATATATGTATTTATACAATAATAGTGGTAGTCATAAGAATCCCACAATAATCATTACTTCCCCTTATACCTATTATGTATAGAACTCCTCATTACCAAACAAATATTGCGAACAAAAAAGCCCCGCAAAGGAGATAGATCATCCCCAAAAGGAGGGGATAGACTCGAGTATATATTTAGAATTGTTTTTCTCATTACGTTTAATCATTTCAAGTTTCAGTTCCGCTCACTTCAATTCGGTTTCTTCCCAAATCCAAGTTCCAATTCCAATTCAATTCAGATGCCATTCGAATGAATGAATATACGAATGAAAGAATGACTATAATCATCTTCATCCCAACCATCTAACCCCATCCATCCATCCATCCATCCATCCAACCCACCCACCAAACCCACACCACCCATTCCCCATCCCCATCCCAAATCCATATAACATGTGCCATGAAAAATAAAAAGAAGAATTTGGCATAATAAACCCTTTTTGGAACAATCCCATCCACCCACCAACCCCTCCCATCCATCCATCCATCCATCCATCATCATTCACAATAACTAGTCGTACAACGAGGTATTGCCTAACCTGAGGTAATATTTTTCAGAAAAAGCAAGAAAAACTAAATGTCCCAACCAATCCATCCCAGCAACTACAAGAAAAATGTTTGATTTTCTGATTCCCAAAACATTGAAATGATTGCAATCAATGGGATCAATGAAAAGGAGAAGAGAAAGTGATAAAAGGAAGTAGAAAAAAATCAACAACTCTGAATTTGACCCAACTCCACCCCATGTTATTACGCCGTGCTTTCGCCCTCAATAGTCATATCCCAAGTCCCTTTTGAACCCATATGGTACCGGTCCCCCAAGTGTCCGAATCGCTGTAATCTTAAACAACGCGCCGAAGAGAAAAAAAGCACACAAATACGAACCAATGAAAAACGCGTCAGGCGAAATCTAAACTTTATGTTACAATGTGCCATTCGTTCTTTCGGATGGCATAGTATTCTTTTGTGACGAATCCTTCGAAGCAACCACAGACACTGCGTCAATGACTTTTTCAATGGATGGCGAATCAACGATTGCAGATCCGCTTTCCAACGCCCCACGAGCCTTAGCTTCTTCAATTGTTGAAAGGCTTGGCTTGAGAGTTGCTGGGGTCATTGTTGGGCTACTTCCTGTAGAAGCTTTTCGCCCACCAAAACCATCGGCATTCTTCTGTTTGAGTGCCTTGTAATCATTCAGTGACATCTTTTTCTTCGCTGGACTCGGAGCAATCCCGTTCGAGAAATGTGTTGTTCCGAAAGGTGACATCGCTGATGAAGTCATTGCTGATGAAGGGGTGGTACCTGGAGTTCCAGATGAATTAGGAGCGGAGAAGGTCAGTATTGGGGGCATTTGTACTCGGAGTTCTGGCGATTTACGCGGTGTTGAATTTGCATGTCCAGGCCATGGCGGTGGCGGCTTTATCGTATTTCCAAGGACCAGCGTCGGCCCATCTGGGTGATGTATATCACCAGGGATAAAGGGTGCATCAATGGATGGGGTAGAGGAGCTAATACTGGCAGTGCGAATTTTTGAATCAGTAGGCGATTGCGTGATCGATCGGTCCTCGTGGGTTGGACCATCCACATCCATTGCTGTTGTCGGAGATGAAAGAACCTGGCCATTATTGTTATTTATCTCCGCCGCTATGTGATCTCGCTGGTGTGCCTCGAGTTGCATGTGAATCTTACGTCGGTTCTTGAAAAGTCTCTTCGAAAGGGACAAGATAGCCTTCTTTGGAATGGGTTTTTGTCTTGTCTGGTACCATGCATCTTCGTCTCGGTCAGTTTGCGTTGACGAATCTGCGTAAGTAGTTTTTGAAACTATCGAATTCTGTCGTGATCGCATAGGTGCCGAATTATCGCGGGATATGAAAGGTTTCGGAGATGGGAGTATTGCTTTCGGAGATGCACCACTAAATGGAGATCCCGATTGTCGCCTTGATGTGCTGGCATCAACGTATTGGCGTGGCCGGGAACCGTTTCCATTAGAGGCCGATGTTTGTGAGACAGCAGTGCGTGACACTACTGATTTTTGTCTCGGCTTCGCGTTGGACTGCGATGTCGCGGTGTTGGTAACTGGTGAATTCGCATTTGATCCATCCGATGCCCTTTTTTTCTTTCGTGGGGGTTGTTGGCTTTGCTCCATTTTCCGGAATGAATCCTCAACCATTGCTAATTTCCTTTTCTCACGATCAGTAGGCTCTGTCAAAATGCCATTAGTTTCGCCAACACTATGAAGTGGTGTCAAATCACGACTATGCGGCTTGCTTCGAACTGAACCGGAAACTGAGCGACCATCGTCTTCATCATATGTTTCTGGATGGCCTTCGCTAGCAGCTCGACTATTGGTAGCATGGCCAGTGCTTGTAGGAGAGACATGCTGTTTCGGTTTGCGTCCTTTCTTTGACTTCACACCGTTTGCTCCATTCGATTGCGCATGGGCATGCACTCTCCCGTAATAACTCCGGTTGAATTTAACAAAGGCGCAATCATTACCTTGATCACAAGCACAACCTCCATGATCCGAAAGTACTAAATGAATAGTGTTAATGAGTAATTCATACTCAGCATCAGAAAATTCCGGTATTATGTCGTCGTCGGTATTTAAAATTTGGTCAAGTCTGGCTTGGAGATGGCTAGGAAACTTGAAATGCCAAGGTATCGTGATCTGTTCATTCGCAGAAAGAGGTTTGTCATTAACAAACCAAAAGTGCCAATCAGATTGATTCGATATGAACGCATCCAAATGTGCATTCGGCTTACAGCTTCGTCGTACATAACGACACATGTTTCCTTCTTTCCGAGTGTCGATGAAGATGGGTAATCGAGGATGAAAGAAGACGAAAGGGCGTGGATGAACCGATTCATTCCACATGTTGTCCAGATCTGAACTGTAGTTTATTTGAAGATCGACTTGACCAAATAGTTCTCCAATTGGACTTATCATTTCCTTGTCCTCAAGAATAGTGAGGCAGCGCCATTCGAGTTTCCTATCGTTGAGCCATCCGAATTTCTGCTCAACATGTAGTTTCGCTAGTTTCGTTCCATCCAGTACTACATTCCTTTTGAGAAGGTAAGGTTTCTCCTTACCAGCATCTTCTTCCAACTTGACAGGATCTTTAACCCATAATGACAGCTTGTTCACGATTGCAAGGTTGTTGTAAAGGTTGTTTTCTAGATTCTGGTGCGGATGCTTCGATTCATCGTAAAGTGACAGGAAGTGATCTGAGTATCCATGGACTTGGAAATTGTTTGGTACATCTGGTGGCGTATGAACCGGACTTGGAGGATGAGCATTAATATTACCTCGCGCACCATAAGGTGGGCTTCGCTTGGTTACCTGAGAGCTGATAGACTGATGCGATCGATGGGATTTAGCTTTCTTAGTGGGCGGGTGATGGTCCGAACGGCTGGCATGTTTGTGATTGTCATGGTCATGGAAACCATTGATTTGAAGTTCGGAAGGTTTTGTTTTCTTCTTGTGACTTTTTGAAGCAGGTCTTTTATTTTTTTTATCACCATTTTCATTCGTGGATTTATTCTGGTGATGTCTTTGTTTCTCTGTCGTATGCTGACCCTCGAATGGTCGTGGTGAGCAATCGACACAGGTATGATCGAATTCATCCTTTGCAGTATCTTCTATTCTGCCGGGATAATAACATTCAATATGCTGCCATGTATCGCAATGCTCACAATATATTGTATATCCATCATCATCAGTATGACCGCAAATACATTTGATGGTGAAAGGCTCTTCTTCTACCGACTCGGAGGCATGTTGTGCATCGTTGGTAGAAATCGAAGTAGAAGGAATAAAGGAGGACTGAATCGGGGTCGCGATCTGCGTCGAGATTGAGAGAGCCCTTTCTGTCATAATCTAGCAGGAGCCTCGGGATGGCTGTTGGAGTGAAAGGATAAAGGTGAGTTCACTGATTCCTAGACCTGAGTCGCATGACGAAGACGGCCACGACTCGAAAGGATTGGTTGTCGCAGAGCGAAGAGGACACTCAATTCCGATGATTTCTGTCATCAGCTATTAAATCGAGCATTAGAGTCCTCTCGTCGTCTTCCACGAATGCCAATAGAATGAGAATCAAGGTGAAGGAAAGAAGAGTCAGACGAGAAAGTGCGATAGATAACGAATGGAGGTTGAAGATCAAACGAATATTAGAAAGAAGATAATGTGTGCGACTTGTCGTAGATTAAAGTGGATGTTCTGCAATTGAGATTCGAGTTCTTGATTGAAAGGTTTTCAGGACAGAGTGGAGGCGAAGGGTACAGACAGAACACGGCTTTTTTGAAGTGATCTCGAGGAGACAAAGACTGAATTACAACCGAGTTTGCGCTTTGGAATGTTTACGCGTAGATTGTATGTATAATCGAATACTCGGAAGAGATGGATAGGAAGAAAAGAAGTTGATAAAAGTAGTAAGAGTATTTGTAAAATTGGTTGAATACTTTTTTTCGAGATTGAGAATGGTTTCCAAGTGTGTAAAGAATCTGTTAATGTAAGAGGGGGGGGGGGGGGAAACAGTTGAGTGAGTGGCTCTTTGGGAAGGGAAAGAGGGAAGAGGAACCTCCAAAGTTAGACGGATGCCGCTTCAAGGTTAGTTTTAAACGCTAATAATTTAGATAGGTCCGCAAAGTTGCTGCACATAGGAATATTTCCCATGCCGCTTTTTGTTTTTTTAATTTTTTTAATTTTTTCCATAATCGAAACAGTTAAGTACCCTTTTTTTTGGGGTTGATTTCCGCTTTCCATTTTTGTTTTGCTTTTCCCCATGTTTGAATTTTGTATGTGAGGTGAAATGAAGAAGGGAAAGGGAAGGGGAAAGGGGGAGGGGGATGGGGAGGGGGTGATGATTAAAAGGAAGGATAGAAAAAGAAGTAAAGAAAAGACATTAAAATAGATAGATAAATAGATAGCTGAACTGATATTAATATAATTAATTGTATGAAGTTTTAAAATAATACAATACATGTACATGTACATATACATACATACAGTGAGTGAGTGAGTGAGTGTACTGTAGGCAGATTCATGATAATTAGAAGAATAAAAAAGAAATGATATTGAGAAAAAAATATATACTTACCTTTTTTTTCCTTTTGATAAAGATTCAATGAAATGAATGTATCAAAATAAATAATTGAATCAATAATGAAAATTTATGAGTAGAAAAATCCAATAGTATATCTATATCATTCATTATGTGATGATGATATATTCCTGGATGTAAGAGAAAGGGAAGGTTTTGTGTGGGATGAGAAAAGCCTTTCAATATCAGATCAAAATTGAATGGAACATTAGATAGAATGAGAAGGGGAGAGAGAGAGAGGTGTGAGTAATAAAAGGTAAGTAAGTAATAATAATAATAATAATTAATAATAATAAGTGCAGAAAGGAATTAAAAGGTCTCCTCTTTCCCTTAATACTAATTATTACACTGACACCGATTATCCGATGAAATAATAATAATAAATAACAAATAGCAAATAACAAAATATTAAATAATTAAATAATTAAATAATTAAATAATTAAATAATTAAATAATTGAATAAATAAATAAATAAATAAATAAATAAATAATAAAACCTTGGATGATGATCAAATTTGCCCTGTATCTGGTTGAATCTATTGATTAATGTACGTAGGATGAAATGATGAATGATGATGACAGACCAAATCAAATAATAAATAAATGCTTGGTGCTGATGTGCCAAAAAAAGAAAAGAAAAAGCGCTCAGATAACCCAAAATTAAAAGCAGCGAATTAATATGATTGGTAACTGATGAGGAAGCTAGCTAGACTCGAAATCGGAAATGCAAAATGCGAAAGCCAAAAAAAACAAAACAAAATGAGAGTAATAGATGAAAAATGTGTAGAACCTGTACTTTTTAATATACTGATTATTGATGGATGACTGGGCTTTTTATCTATATGTGACAGATTGAAAGGTTGTGTAAATATCTACCGGTACAATACAGTACATTTCCCACATACCTAGGTAGTACGTAGCGTAGTGCTCAGTTATAATAGTTCAGCACAAAGTGAGAGTGTACAAGATTCAAATGTACTATACGGAAGTAAAGAAACTACCAATATAATATGATACTGTATACCGTACCAGAAAGTAGGGTTTTCATCTTAAGCATCCATAAGCATCCATCCATAAGCATATATATGAAATTATTGTAACTTGCCTTGTAGACAGACAGATTAATATACCATATACAAATAAATGCAAGCAAAAATACAAGGCCATTATTCCCAGAACTCATGAGACGAAACCAATGGATCGCATCATATATAGAACTAGTCTTTAAATATAAATACAAACAAGCATACGTAAATAAACCTTTCCCCCCTTTTTAGATAACGGTAGATAAGTGGTGAATACGAAATATCTCATAGTTACAGATCAATGCCAACCAGCTGTCGCATATTCGATGATAGGTAAAGATCATTTATCTATCCATGCATTCTCTCCATCTTCACCTCTCTAACCATATAAATTATCGATCAAAGCGTGACATCCACGTGATCTATACCACCTTCAAACGTCCGATCCAGAATACAGGACCATTCCATTCCACGTAGAAAACTCGTACAACATTGTCGTACCCTACCATAAATACTCATCCCACTCAAGATAATCAAATCAAATCAAATCAAATCGAATCGAATCGAATCGAATCAAATCAACAAGTATATATCAAATCGTACAAATCTCTGTACAACAAGCCCAACAACCCACAACCATCAATTGCAATTGCAATTGCATACCCAAAACCGGACCGGTACATAGATTACATAGATTACATAGATTACATAGATTCCCCAACCCCACAAAATGTCTTTGCTGGAAACGCAGGGGCCCTTGGGATATCTTATCATCGCATTTATATCATCATCTCACCTCATCTCATCTTATTGAACTGTACTATTGGGATTTGGGATATGATTTGATGTGATGTGATGTGATGTGATGTGTAGTTATGGATATGGATATGGATATGGATATTTTGATGGATATTTTGATGGTTAATTAGATAGGTATGAATTATTTATGTATGTATATATATATTGGCCTGACGAACGAGGTGGTACAAACAAATGCCGTGAGCGCTGTAGATAAAAATTTGGAAAATAGCTTCAATGTCTATCTATCTGTATTGTACACAAATATTTAGAGAATAATATTTCGACTTCCCAAATCTCATACCCACTCAACCCCCCGCCCCGCAATCCACAATACCTCCTTTCCTCCCTTCCGCCTTCACCCACCACCCATCACCCATCACCCCCGAAAACAACCAAAAATCCATCCCTCACCCACCACCATGAATGCCCCCCATCCGTACCACCCCCCCACCCTCATCCTCTCCGGCATCTACACCCCCAATACAATTCCCCTGTCCACCCTCCTCCTCTCCTTCTTCTCCCTCTGGTTCATCCTCCTCTTCTCAACTTATAAGATCAGTCGATGGGTAACTCCTCGTCTGGGTTTTACTGATCGATGTTTGGTGCTTTGGTTTATTTTGAGTTCGTTTACTTTCGTTTCCTTTACTTTCCCATCCACCATTCCCATCCATTACCCCCTCTCCCACCTCCTCCCCCTCCCCCTTTCCTCCCCATAAAAAGCAACCACAAAGCATCCACAACCACAACAAAAAACAATCTAACTAAATCCCCCCCCCCAAAAAAGCCGGCATGATCCACCTCCTCTTCGAATCCTATTTCCTCTACAACCACACCCGAATGGTGGAGATGGATGATTTTTTCGGACAGCTATGGAAGGAATATGCGTTGTCTGATTCTAGATATATGAGTTCTGATGCTTTTTTGTTGACTATTGAGGGGTGGACTGTTGTATGTTATTTTGTTTTTGTTTTTGTTTTTGTTTCTTTTGGGGGGTGTGGATGGGTGGATGGGATGAGATGAGATGGGATGGGATGGGTTAGGGAATGACTGGATGGGTCTGATTTACTTGTTTTGTTTACTTGTATCATTCACACATCTTATTCATTGACTCATCTCATCTATTCACCCAAACCCCCTCCCCTCCCTCTCCCCCATGAAACCAACTCCCAGTCCCCAGTCCCCCAAATTAACCCACTAACAACGCCACAGATCCTCTGGGGCCCCCTCTCCCTCCTAACCGCCCTCTCCATCCAAACCCGCCACCCCCTCCGCCACTCCCTCCAATCCCTCGTCTCAACCGGCGAATTCTACGGAAACCTGTTATACATTCTCACCAGTCTTCTTGATGAGAGATTTTCATCTTCTGATGCCGCTGGCGCTAGTGTCAAGAGGTATTATCGTCCTGAGCCGATGTATTTTTGGGGGTATTTTATTGGCATGAATGGGATTTGGCTGGTCGTTCCTGGGTGTGAGTGTGATTTTTCTATTTTTTTTTTTTTTTGAGGCGGGGGAGGAGAGAGGTTTGTGGATGAGTACGTGCTAATCGATGATCGTAGTTTGTTTATGGCATAGTATGGTTAGTTCAAAGAGGGCGTTTGAGTTTGAGGCTGAGCGGAGTGTTCAAGTTAGGAGGAATGAGAATGTGAATGCGGAGGGAAAGAAGATGAGGTAGCAGAGAGACTTGTTGGTCTGTGAAGATGACGATGGGAGAGTTAATCATAACAGGACAATCTCACTCCGATGATAAAGTCACCAAGAAGCAATAAATCAAACATTTAATAAAGTAAGTAGCAGAGCCATGACTTCAAGTCAACGAACGTTACATCATACAATAAAAACCGTAAATAGTTATTAACCAAACCTGGTGAACATACATACATACATACATATATACAGTACTAGGCAACTTATATTTAAGCGAGCTTAAAATCACCCCAATCTATTATTGCATTATCATTTTTTTAAATTTAATTAAAAATCAATCAACAATTATAATTTTATAATTTTAATAAAATAAAGAATTTATAATTCGATTTATAATATAATATAAATTCTATAATAATAATATTACAATAAAACTCAATATTTTGTATATCACCTTTATATAACTATACAAGCCTCGATTTTATTAAATATATTAAAATATAAATTTCTAAATAAAAAATTATACAATGTATTCTATACTATCTATAAACAGGACTTTAAACATTGCTGATTATATTTTGTTTGTGTGGTTTTACTTCGGTTTAAGTCGTACGATTATGGTATTATAGTTTATGTTTGATATTCTTGTTATTAATTTAATTATGGTATAGATTATTAAGTTGTATATATATATGATTATAGTTATGTGTTTGTTATGTGCTATTTTGTGATCTATATTCTAATATTAGTATTATTTGAAAAGAAAAAAAGAAAGTTAAGTTAAATTTATTGTATATTGTAGTATTATTCTTTTTTGTTTTTTTATAAAATAAATCAAAAAGTTAAAATGTATATAAATAATATAGTAAAAAAAAGTATTTAAAAAAAGTATATATAGAGTTGTAATTGCTATTGTTTTAATAAATGTTATTTTTGAAGAGGTTATTTTTGGATTGAAATAATAATATTTTAGTGATTTTGGTAGGTGTTGTTTTTGTATATATTATTATTTTTTATATTTTTTTTATATTAGTTTTTTATGTTTTTATATTTTTTGTATTAATTTTTTATGTTATTGTATTTTTTTTATTGTATTTTTTTTGTTGTAATATGCTAATGTATTGTATAGACTAATTTATAATAAATGCTGGTTTGAGTGATTATGATTTTTATTTTATTGGGTAGGTAAAATGATTTATTTATGTTTAATTTATTTTTTTATATTGATATTGATTTTATTGATGTTGATAAGGTTTTTGAGGGTGGTGTAGGGTTTTGATTTTATTATTGTGTTGGTGGGATTTATATTATTAGTGATTTATTTAATTTTTATAATTTTTTTATATTTATATGATTGATGAATAAAGATTAGATTGATTATTAAATGTTTTTTTTGAAGAGTATTGAATTTGATTAAGTATTTATAAAGTAATTTTGAATTAATATAGATTATAAAAAATGTAAAATTGATTATAATTTTTTTGTTAATTAATCGATTTATGATTTTATTAATATTAGATTTGATTATAATAATAATATTGAATTTATATTTTATTTTATATAATTTTAAAATAAAAATGTTTTATATAATTTATTTATATTTGATAAAGGATTAATAAATAATATTTATATTATTATTTTTATTAATAAATATTATAATAAAACTAATTTGGGAGGAAAAATTAATATTATTTATAAAATTTGTGTTAATAAAATAGATTATTTATAATGATTTTATTTTAAAAAAAATAAATATGAGGTTATAGTTAAAATTGTTAATTTATTATTAAATATATTTATTAAAAATGTTTATATTATTTTTAATTAAATTAATAATTTAAATTATATATAATAGATTAAATAATATTTTTAATTGATAAATATTTATAATATATATATTGTAGATTTATTAAATAATATATTGTTTTTTTAGAAAGATATTTTTTTTGATTTTTATATATGATTTAAAATTAATGAGGAAATAGTTTATAAGATAAAGTTTGTTATATTATTATTTTTAAATAAATATAATTATATTATTTTTATTAATATAGATTAAAGTGTTGTTAAATTTAAAAAGGGAGTTAATTATTAATTGTTTTTATATTTTTAAAAAATAATCTTTTTTTTTAATTTAAGCTTTTTTTTTATTTATGAATTCTTTATTAATAAAAATGAGGGTATTATTAGTTTATAGTTTAATTATATTTAATTTTTTATTTTTATTAATATAAAATAAGTGTTGGGATATAGATCATAAGGTAGCACGTGACAAGTACGTGACTACAATCGTATATATATATAATTTGATAATTTGTACTATAGATAAATTAATAATAAGAATATCAAATATAAATCATAGTATTATAATCATACGATTTAATTAAAGTAAAATCATACTAATTAGTACTGTATAAATCAAATATTACAAGCATCAAGGCAATATTGTAGTAGTGGAAATATTATTAAAGAGATTGGAATTGAATTTGAAATATTAGTAAAGCGTCTTGATCAAGAACAATATATAGTGCTAAGATAGAACATGTAGACATCAAAACGATATTACAGCTTTTGCGTCTATCACACACGCTCTCAGCCCGGCTCTTTAAACTCAACTTCTCAAAACTTCAACTTCTCAATTTCTATTTTTTTAAGATTTCTATAATATTCTCAAATTTTCAAATCTTTAAAACTTTTAATGATAATGAGATCTTTTTTATTATTTTTTTTATTATTTTTTTTATCATTTCTTTTTTATTCCTTTTTCTTACTCTATTTTATATATTTATTATTTTCAGATTTACGGAGATTATATTAAAAAACTCTAATTTTTATTTAAAGATATTGTTGTTTTTAAACTAATAAAAGTTATAAGAATTCAGGAATATTTTTTAAAAATAAACAAATTTTTATTATTTTATAATAATTTACTTTTTTTTTTTTTTTTTTCTCTTTAATTCCTTTTTACATAATAATAGAGAACTTATTTTTTTTGTTAGAATATGATATCTTTTTTTAATCGTTTATATAAATATTTTTATTTAATTTCTTTTTTCAAGTCAATATGATAAAAAGGAATTTTTTTTCTTTAGATTATTCTTTTTTAAATTAAAACTTTAAAAAATATAATAAGTTTTGCAAACTATTTAAAAATGGATTTAATTTTAAAAACAATTTTAATAATAAGATTTTTTTATTATATATTTAATTTAAGATTTTAAAATATATTTATTATTATATTTTTAATAATAATATTTTATAAGTATTTAAAAGCGATTTTGTAAATTGGATTTTAAAATATTTTATTATAATTTAAAAAAAGAACTTTTTTATTTTATAATTTTTTAAGTGATTTTTATAAAAACTTAATATTAATGTTTTTGTTGATTTTGATATTAGTATTAATTTGATTTTTATATTTTTTTTTAAAATTTTATCTAAATGGATTTTAGAAGTGATAAGTATAATAATTTGCAATATATAATTCAATATATGATTAAATATTTTTATTGTAATAATCAAGAAATTTAATAATCTAAAAAAAAAAGACGGAAAAAACTTTATTATCGATTTTATTTAAGAAAATAAGATTAAAGATAAGAATAAAAAGGATAAAAAAGATAAATAAAAAAAAAAGAAATTATTTAATTTTAAGGAATTTAATTCTAAATTAATATTTATTGAAGGAGAAAATAATAATAATGATAACTTTGATTTTGACTTTGATTTCAATCTTGAGAATGATCTTTTCGATTATTTAAATTTTGAAGATTTTGAGATTGATTTTATTTTATTTGATATTAGTAAATAATTTAAAAGCTTTGCAAAATGCTATATATTAAATAATAATAAATATAATAGTTAAATAGATAGTATTAAATATAAATCAATTATCTATAAAAATAATTATAAATAAATTAGTTTATTTAAATAATATTGATATTTTAATATTTTATTTATATTATATAAAAATATTTAAAAGTATTATTATAATATTATTAAATATAAAAATTTAAATATTAATTAAAAGATAATTATTAAAAAATTTTAGAAAGTATTTGAAGATAAAGAATAGAAGTATAATATATATAATAATTGATTTAAAATTATTTTTTATATTATTATTATAAATAATTTATTAAAGTTAGTTAAATAATTATATAAAATTTTATTTAATAAGATATATATTATAAAGTTTGATTTATTATTAGAAATGTGTGGCAATTTTATTTATATAATAAAATTTTTTATAATCTATTAAAATTATTTTATATGTTTTTAAGAATGTTTAAATTTATTTAAAATATTTATTATTATAATTATAAAGATCTATATATTTATTGTAATATAAGAAAGTATGAAGGTTAAGTTTAAAGATGAATTATTTTTTAAAAAAAAAGATGATAATATAATTGAACAAAATTTTAATGATCAATAATTTTAAGGAAACAATTGGAATAATAATAATTTATAATTTTAAAATAAAAATATATGTTTTAATAATCGAATTCTTTGATTTAATAATAATTATTATAATTAAAAACAAAAAGTATGTTATATTTGTAAAAAAAAAGAATATTGATTAATTAAATATATTTTTAAAAAATAAATTGCTATGAAAAAAGAATTTAATTAAAAAATAAAATCAAGATTTGGCTTTAATAATATATAAAGTTTTAATAAAAACTATAATCGATATATTTAAGATAAGTATAATAATAATAACGATTTTATCTATATAATTAAAGAAATCAAAGCATTCTAATTAGAATTATATTTTAATAATAATAATAATAATAATAGCATTAAAATATTTATTATTTTATATAGTTTTTATATTATTATAAATGATAATTATAATAATTTTGTTATAAAACTTAATAATCTAATTATTTTATATATTTATATTGATAAAATTGATCAAAAACTTGAAATTTATTTATAGATTGAATATTATAATAAATACAAATTTATCGATATGATAATTAATTCTAATATCACAAAATGATCAATTATCAATTATAAATAGTTTTTAGCATTATAAAAACTTATTCGAATTGATATAAAGATTCCAAATTTAATTATAAACTTTAAGTTTGATTTTAATGATATTCTTTTTATTGAAACTATTTTAATTATTAGCTTAATCGACATAATTAATACCCATATTGTTAATATAAATATTTTATTTTTATTAAGTTTTATAGATATAGACTATATTTAAATCTTATTTAATAATATTAAAAATGAATTTCAATATATTAATAATAAAATATAGAAAATTATTAAATGTTATAGATATGTATTTATTAATTAGTTAATTTTATTATAAAAATTCTAGTAATTTATTATAAAATTATTAAATATAGATAAAAAATGTTATTTATTTAAAATCGAATTATATTATATTTATAGATGAATAGAATATTCCTTTGTTAAGAAATTGTATAATTTATTTAATTACGTTAGTTATAAAGATGAATTCAATTGCAAATAATTAAAATAATTTATAAAGTATTATAAAGAATGCTAGTTTTATATCGATAAATTTAAAAGATTTAAATTCAAGTTTTATGATGATATAGAATTCAATTTTATTATTATAATTGATATAATGTATATTAATAATAGTTTTATTTTTTATATTATTAATAAAGCAATCCGGTTTAATGTTATATGCTTTATTAAGAATTTGTTAATAATGATAATATAAAACATATTTTATTTTATATGAATCAATATTTATAATAGTTTTTTTGAGTTAATTGTTCACGATCAAAAAATCCATTTCATGGGAAAAGACTTTATTGATAATGTTTATATAATTGTAATTAAAATTAAATATATAACTATTGAAGCCTATTACTTTATTAAAATAATCAAACATTACTATAAAATAATTTGATGAGTATATATAATTATCATTAAAAAATTTGAAGATGTTAAAAGAATTAATAAAGATATAAGACTATAAATAACCATCAAAATCGTTAATAATACTATTAATCTAAATAATCTTATCCTTATTTTATTAGTATTTGGTGCATTTCCCCGTTTAATATCTTTCGATTTCTTTACCTTATTCATTTTATAGTATACCGCTACAATCAATAAAGCAATAGATAAAATACGAAAAAAACATACTAAACGTATAGTGATAAATGTTTTATATCAATATAATAGATTATTTATATTTTATTTATATAACCTCGAATTTGGATCTTTAGTTTTCGTTCATTAAAAGAAAGGCATTTGGGATGGATTATATAAATTTATCAAAATAAAAAATCAAATATATATAATCAAAATAAATAATTTTAATAAAGAATTTAAAAGCATTTCAATAAAACTATATAAAAAAAAGCTTAAAATATCTAATAAACTATTTAATAATATAATCGATTTTTTATCAACAAAAAATCTTATTCTAGACTTAATTGATAATAAAGACTTTAATAATTTAAAAACATTTCAATCAAAAAAAAGTATTTGCATATTAAATAAAAAGCTTATTCTTAATTTAGCTTTTATTCTAATCTTGTACTTAAAGCTAATAATCAAAATTCTTTATTGAAAACAAATCTCAAAATATAATCAAATATGTTTTGATAATAATAATAATAATAATTATATTATTAAAGATATTTTTAATATATATATTATTATAGATTCTTTATCAATTATAAACCAATTTTATTTATCTTATAAAAAAGAAATAAATAATTTATTAAAAAAAAGTATATTTAAAATTGTTAAAAAAAATAATATACTAAAAAATATCTAAATCTTCTATAATAAATTCATTAACTTTATTAAAAACAAAGGTATATCAAAGGTATTTAAAAAGTTTAGATTAGTAATTCAAAGTTATAATAATAAAAATAAAAAAACAATTTTAATAAAATCTTTTATTATTTAATATATTAATTATAAAACTATATTTTATTTTATAATTTTATAAAATATATATCGATATATTTAATTATATTTTTATAATATATTATAAATATATATTTAATTAAAAATATTTTTAATTTATACATTTTATATCAAACTTTTATCAAAAATAGATTTCGAATTAAATACAATTCTCAAAATTGTATACCTACTTTACAGTATTATAAAATCAAAAAACTATTAATATTTTATATACCATAATCATCATATAAAAACCCTCAAAATGATCCCTTTCTCATCTAATAATTGTTTATTCTATATTAATAAAAATAAAAAATTAAATATAATTGAATTATAAATTGATAATATTTTTATTTTTATTAATAAAGAATTTGCAAATAAAAAAAAAATCTAAATCAAAAAAAAAGATTATTTTTTAAAAATATAAAAACAATTAATAATTGATTTTCTCCTTGAATTTAATAATATTTTAATTTATATCGATAAAAACAATGTAATTATATTCATTTAAAAATAACAATATAACAAACTTTATTTTATAAACTATTTCCCCATCAATCTTAAATTATATATAAAAATTAAAAAAAATATTTTTCTAAAAAAATAATATATTATTTAATAAACCTATAGCATATATATTATAAATATTTATTAACCAAAAACATTATTTAACCTATCATATATAACCTAAATTATCAATCTAATTAAAAACAATATAAATATTTTTAATAAGTATATTTAATAGCAAATTGACAATTTTAACTATAGCCTTATATTCGTTTTTTTTAAAATAGAATTATTATAAATAATTTATTTTATCAATATAAACTTTATAAATAATATTGATTTTTTTTTTTAAATCAATTTTATTATAATATTTATTAATAAAAATAATAATACAAATATTATTTACTAATCCTTTATCAAATACAAATAAATCATACAAAACATTCTTAT
Organism: Scleromitrula shiraiana; assembly: GCA_028455995.1. Lineage (NCBI taxonomy): Eukaryota > Fungi > Ascomycota > Leotiomycetes > Helotiales > Sclerotiniaceae > Scleromitrula > Scleromitrula shiraiana. The sequence goes on from JABELC010000009.1 coordinate 1,217,677, forward strand.
TTTAAAACTATATAAAATAAAATATAGATTTAACATTGCCATTATAATTAAATCTAATATTGATGAAATTATAAATCAATTAATTAATAAAAAGATTATAACCAACCTTATATTTTTTATAATTTATATTGATTTAAAATCCCTTTATAAATGTTTAATCAAACTTAATACTTTTTAAAAAAAATATTTAATAATCAACCTAGCCTTTATTCATTAATTATATAAATATAAAAAAATCATAAAAATTAAATAAATTATTAACAATACAAACCTTACTAATACAATAACAAAATCAAAGTTCTATACTATTCTTAAAAACTTTATCGATATTAATAAAATCAATATCAATATAAAAAAATAGATTAAATATAAATAAATCATTTTACCTATTTAATAAAATAAATCATAATTATTCAAATTAGCATTTATTATAAATTAACCTATATAATATATTAATATATTATAATAAAAAAAATACAATAAAACAAATATAATAAAAAGAATATAAAAGATACAATAATATAAAAAATTAATACAAAAAATATAAAAACATAAAAAACTAATATAAAAAAGATACAAAAAATAATGATATCTATCAAAATCATTAAGATATCATTATTCCAATCCGAAAATAACCCCTCCGAAAATAACCCCTCCAAAAACAACAACGATTACGATTCTACACACACTTTCTTTAAATAACATTTTCTTTTATCAATCATATTACTTATATACATTTCAACTTTTTGATCTATTTTATAAAAAAACAAAGAAAGATAATATTACAATATACAATAAGTTTAATTTAATTTTTTTTTTTTTTCAAATAATACTAATATTAAAATATAAATCATAAAATAATATATAATAAATATATAACTACAATCGTATATATATATAACTTAATAACTTATATTATAGATAAATCAATAACAAGAATATTAAATACAAATTATAGTATCATAATCGTACGACTTAACCGAAGTAAAACCACAATAAGTAATTGTTAGATAAAGAAAAAGTTATTTTAAGAGTTTTTATATGATGATTGTGGTATGTAAAATATTAATGATTTTTTGATTTTGCAATATTATAAAGTGGGTATATAATTTTAAAGATTATATTTGATTTGAAGTTTATTTTTAGTGGAGGTTTGATATAAAATATGCGAATTAAGGATATTTTTGATTAAATATATGTTTATAATATATTGTAAAGATATAGTTAGGTATATTAGTATATATTTTATAAAGTTATAAAACAAAGTATAATTTTATAATTAATATATTAAATAGTAAAAGATTTTATTAGAATTATTTTTTTGTTTTTATTATTATAGTTTTAAATTATTAATTTGGATTTTTTGAATATTTTTGATATACTTTTGTTTTTGATGAAATTGATGAATTTATTGCGAAAAATTTAGGTATTTTTTGGTATATTGCTTTTTTTAATAATTTTAAATGTATTTTTTTTTAATAAATTGTTTATTTTTTTTTTGTAAAATAAATGAAATTGATTTATGATTAGTAAAGAGTTTATAATAATATATATATTAAAAATGTTTTTAATAATATAATTATTATTATTATTATTAAAGTATATTTGATTATGTTTTGAGGTTTGTTTTTAGTGAAGAATCTCGATTATTAGTTTTAAATGTAGGATTGAGATAGAAGCTAGGTTAGGAATAGATTTTTTGTTTAATATATAAATATTTTTTTTTGATTGAAATATTTTTGAGTTATTAAAGTTTTTATTATTAATTAAATTTAGGGTAAGATTTTTTATTAATGGAGAATTGGTTGTATTATTAAATAATTTATTAAATATTTTGAGCTTTTTTTTATATAGTTTTATTAAAATGTTTTTGAATTCTTTATTAAAGTTGTTTATTTTGATTATATATATTTAATCTTTTATTTTGATAAGTTTATATAGTTTGTTTTAGATATTTTTTTTTTAATAAATAAAAATTAAAAATCTAAATTTGAGATTATATAAATGAAATATAAATAATTTATTATATTAATATAAAGTATTTATTATTATTTGTTTAATATGTTTTTTTTATATTTTATTTATTATTTTATTAATTATAGTGGTATATTATAAAATAAATAAAGTGGGGGAATTGAAAAATATTAAATAAAGAAATGCGCTAAATATTAATAGAGTAGAGATAAAATTATTTGGATTAATAGTATTATTAATAATTTTAATGATTATTTATAGTTTTATATTTTTGTTGATTTTTTTAATGTTTTTAAATTTTTTAATAATAATTATATATATTTATTAAATTATTTTATAATAATGTTTGA